>JAXQJP010000327.1:0-452588 GCA_037042015.1 Furcasterigmium sp. R96-07A1 | reverse complement strand
CGGCGCAGCCGTTGCACGCCCCGGGGCGGGCCCAGCAGGGGCTCACGTTGGGGGTGCTTGGGGGGCTTCAGTGCCCCCCGGTCAGTGAGAAGACTCGCTAGAACCTTCAGTCGGGCTTCTGTGCCTGGGCCCAGAGGAGGGCGCTTGGGAGGTGTCTGGTGGGATCTGCGGGCCCGCCTGTGTCATCGTCTCGTCCATGGTGGGTTCTAGGTCGCAAGAGAAAGAAGGAAAGGAGGCCCGAGGTTGAACAGGAATGCACCCGGTCACTTCTGTCTCCTTTTCACGTACGAGTAGTACCTAGTCGCAAGTGCCTGGTGTCGAAGCCCAGGTGCCAAGCACTTTTGGCTGCGATGTAGGTCCTGAGCCACCAGATCAGGAACTCCGGTTTAGCATGCTACCCAGAGCCGAAAACAACACGGGGCTTCAAAGTGCCGTTTGCGTCGAAGTGAGCCCTTCCATCCTGAACGCGCTTTGGTGATCGGCACATCCTCCAACGACGCGAGATGTCTTGTGTCAACAACCGATTGTTTCCCGGGCTCTGGTTTCATGAAGAGCTGGTTCATCCTCCACGGTGGCCGACGAGACCCTGCAGCCCGACGTCCGTCCGTCCGCCGCTGACCGCTTGTCACTGGATACGAGCGATTGAGCCGAGTAAATGCCTGGTACCTATGGCTGGAGACGTCTGACTCTGTGGGATGCGCTTGGAGCCGGGCCCATTTGCGTGGGATGATGGGCCCGCCCCGCCACGCGAGAGCTGGAAGATGGCGGCGGGGTGTATTTCCAATTCTGGGATGGAAATTTTAGCCCATTTCGGCCGACCACTTGACGGACAACGACCGCTAAGCAGGCACTAAACCGCCGCGGAACGCCGGAGGCACCGCAAAAGCACACCGGTAGTCGGTAGACCAGTCGGCCTGTCGCCGACTCGCCGGGGCCCTGACCGTGGGCACCGCGTCACAAGACCATGCAGCGAAGGGGATATAAGTAGTACTGAGGCGGTAATTGCGCCGGAAGAGCGTGGAGCTGTCCTCCCACAGTGACTGGCGTACCTGGCGTACCTGGGTAGTCCAGGGCGCGGTTGCACTTACGTGTTCCATTCAGGTGGTACTTAGGCGCCCGTGTTAGGGAGGTAAGTAAGTAGGAAGACCGTTTGTCGCCTGAGTTGAGTTCCGGGGCTTCATTCCAGCCTTGCCCTGCAAGTAAGGTAGGATGGAGATGAAGCACCTCGCCGACTGGGTACTACTGACAGGCAGGAACACCTCCTTACCCCCAAACTTCGAAAAAAACTGAGGAGGAACGCAAATTAGGCTCCTCACGCTGCTTCTCTACCTGCTCGTGACTCGCTCCTGCCGCAGACATCCCCGCTATCCGCCTAACCAAGGGAGACCTTAGCGTGGGGGTACACCCTTCTTCCTCCTCCACTCAACGCGCCCAAGTCCTCTCTGCTAGCATCTTGGAAACCCACACGCGACCCAAGTACCTCCCACGACTTTCCTCTCTCCCTTTCGACCCCCTCATCCCTCTCCCCGCTGGGTTGGGATCAGCCCCCCTGATCACGGCATTCATTGAGGGCCAGCCCATCCCGATCGCTCGGGACGGAACTCCTCATCAAGCCCACGTTCCCGATGCTCGGGCAATCTACCTTTGCTCACCCGATCAGCAAGCTGCGAGCTGTCGCTCCCAGACCAGTCATCACAAGCCCAGCCTGCGCGAGGGACAGCTGGTGTCTGCCGTCCGGCAGTGTTCTGACAGCAAGCCATGTTCAGCCCTCCACGTGCGGTTCGGGGAGAATTGAGACCCCTTTCCCAGCGATGACCCGACACTCGGGGAACGTCACAGGGGGTACGCGTGTGGCTCACTGGTTGAGACTAGGTGCTCAAGGCGCTGGGTTCGGCCCAGCTGAACGAGTACTGTGGGGAGGATCTTGGCCTCCGAATTACATCACCAAAAATTGACAAAAGACCCCCCTCGTGCGGCAATCCCCTGTCCCTCTCATGGCAGGCCACACCAACGGTGCGTTTTCACGCCGGAGAAACCAGTGATGAGTGGGCACAGTCATGCCTACTGACCCGACCAATGTTTGCCCCAACAATCGCTCACAGTTTACCGCCAGTGCGCCCGTGAGACACCTCAGACTGAGTTGCTCGTGTACTGGCATCGGCGGCGGTCACCAAACACGTCAAGACGAAGAGAGAGGGTCGACCCATGTTGCTTGCTCCAAGGGCCCCTTGGTACCGGATACCTCCAGAGACGCTGGCAAGCGTGGCACTCAGGGCACTTTGGCACTCCAACATTTCACCGAAGGAGCGGTCACGCGGTGGTCACGAAGACATATCGTGGACCCATTGCACTTCCTTGGTTTCGGCATCGGCTGGCGATCCGGATGGCTGTGCTGCCTGTCACTGCGGGACCGCCTACCTCACCCGAGCCGGCTGCTGCACCTGTCGTCAGCCGGGGCTCGGTCCAGGGTGCGACAGCAATTCCCTCCGTAACCTGTCTTGTTCTCGACTCACGCTCAGGAAACGGCTTGCAGCCCATCATCGTGTATTTGGATTGGTACTCTACAGTCAGTGGAAAGTAGTCTCTGCTCCCCATAGTGGAAGTGCGCTCCTCCAAACATTGGAAAATGAGCCTCTAGTAGGCCCGGCCCCACGTCCGTGGGGGACTTCAGCCCGCCTCAATTGATGAGCGAGTGCTACATACAGGCTCGATAAGCAGGCAAATACTACAACTGGCGCCCTGCAGTTCTCGGGGCGGTCGTTGTAGTTCTCACGTAACAGGGTCGTATAGCTGCGTTTCCCATTGGAGGTAATCAGCAGTAATGTTGTCTACCAACCTGATTCTGCCACCTGGGCATGTCTTGGGAAAAGTTCTGAGTGCAGTTCACCCCTCAGACGCAAGGCTGATGCAGAAGGACTTCATATCGACCGACGGCACAGACTCCAGCCCGTCATGCACCTGGCTACTTTCGTCCAAAGTCTCGTTGAAGAAGCAATATGGGGGGTCTTCCACTCTGCATTATGCGGCTGTGGTGATCCCTGGTCGATAGTGTGCAGCGGGCAGTGCGAATAGCGAGTGCTAGACATTTTGTGCCATGTAGTGGGTTGAGATCTGCCGACAACCGCCGCGGTAATCGGATAACAGCAGATACGCCCTCCTCTTCAGGTCACTCCCAAGCTGACGCCCTTTGGCTTTCGGGAGTGCTTCCCGTACTCCTCCTGGGACCGACTGTCAAAGACGCACAATATTTGCCTCATGCGCCTGTCGTTGTTACATATGCCCGAATGACAACCGCGGTATAACCTTGATTCTGTATGTGTCCTAGTGGCTGGCATACCTTAGAATGGCCTGGTGATAGTCGGTCGTGGGTGCAGCTAAGTGACTACCAGAGTTTCTTGTAAACAATCATCATCTTAACTGTTTCCTTAACCAACGCATCCATAAGCCAAGGGTTGCGGATAGTCGGAATGTGTATTCTTGCACATTATGGGAGGTATGATGCCCCAGGAGGAACCATCGAGTTGGTGACCTGATAGGAACCCATGCACCCGATCATCAAGAAGAAATAAATCCGACAGCTCAATGCGCCGTGCCTACCCATGTGAAGGAGGCTAATCTCGAGGAACAAGCAACATGGGCAAAAGTGTGAAGATGTCTTCCCGGAGCCAGCCCCTTCGAGACGAGTCTACTACTTCCTCAACAGCCATCTTCATGCCAAGAAGGGTTTGAGCAGAGAGCTGGACACCCGCCACATCAAGGGGAGAGAGGCTCGGGGGTGGCTTTTCGAGATGCATGTTAACGGTCTAGTGCTAACACAACCACGCGCGTTTCTGGCCTATTTCAGATAGTACACGCTCAGGCGGCTCGCCTCGGCACGAGCGCCACACGAGGGGCTCCCGCTCTCCACTGCACGTCAGCTCCATCCAGGCATCAAACAGAGCCAATGAATCTCACCCGGCTGGCTAAGCAACGCAGCCCACCACGACTTCCGCCGTTGCGTTTCCCCCCTTCCCCTCCTTGCTATGCGCTTCTCAGTCCTCTCCAGAGTAACCTCTTCGAGAGCGTTGACAACATTACACATCCTTCGTCCGAGGTCCATTGCGAAAACAGCCCCCTTTGTTCCAAGAGCTTTAGGTCAGAGATTTATATCATCCAACATGAACACGCAGGAGCTTTCTCAGTATCTCGCCGATGCCCCTCCCAGCGTCGTGAGATTGGAGATCGAACAACACTTCGAGGCTCTTACAGACAAACAGAAGCGTTATGCTCATTTCATCAGCAGGTGAGTCACCATGCTCGCCAATCACTTTTAGCACCGTTGCTCGAGGCGCCTTGCTAACCGGTCCAGGGCCTCACTTGCTGGCAACCGTATCGTCCTCAGACAGGTCTCCCCGGAGTCGGAGCCCATCTATGACTTCATCATCAGCCTTCACAAGTCTTTCGGCGGTGACTGGGATGGTCTGGCCAAGAAGGCCGGCATCAACGAGACCCAGCTGACTCAGTTCCTTGAGTACGCTGCCCAGTTTCTTGGCAACAGCGGCAACTACAAGAGCTTCGGCGACTCCAAGTTTCTCCCCAGATGTGACGAGGGTGCATTCGCTGCCCTCGCAGCCACCTCCCCCGAGGCGAAAAAGCACTACGAAGCTACCAATGGCGCCATCTTTAGCTCGGACAAGCCTGGCCTGCTGCACCTCGGCTATCCTGACAAGGGACACATGACGACCTATTACCCTGAGTCTGCCGACATCACGCAGGCCGAGATTGAGGCTGTATCGAGTTGGATGGGCCAGAAGGGTCTTCTGCCGGAGAACAACAGGCTTAGGAAAACCAAGGACGGCGTCTTTGAAATCCTGATCGCGTCCGCCGTCAAGACTGTACCCTCTGACGGCAGTGACATTGGCAAGAACACCGAATTTTCCGTCGAGGATGGTCCGTTGAAGGGCAAGACCATCAAGCTTATCTTTGGTGATTACGCCCTCGAGATGAAGGCTGCTGCCGAATACATCGCCAAGGCCGGCGAGAACGCCGACAATGAAACCCAGGCCTCCATGCACAACGCGTACGCCAAGTCCTTCCGCGATGGCTCTCTGCTGGCATTCAAGGACAGCCAGAGGTTCTGGATTCGCGACAAGGGTCCCATGGTGGAGTCGAATATTGGCTTCATCGAGACGTACCGAGACCCCGCCGGCATCCGTGGCGAGTGGGAGGGCTTCGCTGCCGTGGTGAACCAGGAGCGTACCCGTGCCTTCGGCGGCCTTGTGAGCTCTGCCCCCGACCTGATTCCCTTGCTCCCCTGGGAAAAGGCATTCGAGAAGGACAAGTTCCTGTCACCTGACTTCACCTCGCTCGAGGTGCTCACATTTGCTGGATCCGGTATTCCCGCCGGCATCAACATCCCAAACTACGACGACATCCGCCAGAACGAGGGCTTCAAGAATGTGTCCCTCGGCAACGTTCTCAGCGCCAAGGCCCCCAACGAGAAGATCCCCTTCATCACCGAGGCCGACAACGAGATATACCGCAAGTATCGTGACCCGGCCTTCGAGGTTCAGGTCGGGCTGCACGAGCTGCTCGGCCATGGATGTGGAAAGCTCCTTCAAGAGACGTCCCCGGGCAAGTACAACTTTGACAAGGAAAACCCGCCAATCAGCCCTGTCACCAACAAGCCCGTGACGACGTGGTACAAGCCCGGTCAGACGTGGGGCTCTGTCTTCGGCAGTCTTGCGGGTTCGTACGAGGAGTGCCGCGCCGAGCTTGTAGCCATGTACCTGAGCTGCGAGTTCCCCGTGCTCAAGATCTTCGGCTTTGGCGATGGTTCGGTTGACATTGACGGCGAGGCTGGCAACGTCCTGTATGCGGCATACCTGCAGATGGCCCGCGCAGGTCTGGTGTCGCTCGAGATGTGGGACCCCAAAAGCCAGAGATGGGGACAGGCGCACTCGCAGGCGCGCTACTCGATCCTGCAGTGCTTCCTCCAGGCGGGTGACGACTTCTGCGTGCTCGACTATAAGAAGGATGACCTGTCTGATCTCCAGATCAAGCTTGACCGGTCGAAGATCCTGACCACTGGTCGCAAGGGTAAGTCTCCACCCCGTTCCGTACCCATTTTACAGCCTGTAACTACTAGAGTATTTGACGCCTATGCTAACGTCAATATCCAGCTGTCGGAGAATACCTCACGAAGCTCCATGTGTACAAGGCGACTGCTGACGTGGAGACTGGCTCTGACTTCTTCAAGAGCATGACGGATGTCGGCATGGACTTCTGGGGAAGCAAGGTCCGTGACGTTGTGCTCAAGAATAAGCAGCCCCGTAAAGTCTTCGTTCAGGCCAACACCTATCTCGACGAGGCCACGGGCAAGGTGAGCATCAAGCACTACGAGGCCTCGCCGGCTGGCATGATCCAGAGCTGGGCAGACCGCGAGGAGTGACTGAGAAATGGTGGACGTGCCTCCTGGGCTTCTGCACACGCCCGGTTGTGATTCGTTTGTGGATATAGATGATGTAGCATCAGCATAAGGGGTAGCATAGCTCGCATCCCGTTGTACCAATATACCAATGGCATCATCACCAAGTTCCTATGTATTGATCAGCCAAGGCAACACGACAACAAACAATAGATCGCCAGTAAATCCAGCAGGGACGTAGGGGCCATTGGTCCCCGAACCCCTTTTCAACTGTGGTTTTCAGTCGCATGCTTCACGTATTGTGCCTATGCGTGACCAGTATGTAGTCGGCACTTTACGCCGGGGTATGATATCCGCGCCAAGCCAAGCATTTGCGAGCATGACGGGCCGCACCCCAAAACGACCAGGTTGTCTGCGGGAAGCAGTCCGGGGTAACGCCAACGCGAGATGGGCCAGATCTCGATGCTAAGACGATTGTATTGGTGACGTGCTATGTCAGTAACCACATGTCTGAGTTCAATTACTGGGAGCCGCCGGCGTGTAAATGGAACGCGGCATATCGCACAAGACGAGAGGTAACGTCACAACATGGGACCCATGGTTGATCATCTTTGTTGATTTGGTGATCGAAGAACCTCATTAGACGCCAAATGACCGATGCCGTCGAGTTCTCAAATGCAATTGGCAAAACCAGCCCTGCCCTGAAAGCCCTATGGTAGAGTTGTTCTTCGTTGCTGGTCTACCGACCACCGGAACCCCCTCCGCTGTCCCCTGGTATCCCTTCACTCCTTTCTACACACGCCCAGAACCGAGAATCGAAGACGAATGGCCGCGGGGCCATGGGTGTCCTCGAGAGCTCACCAGCCATCCCTCCCGCAGCGCGAGCGTGAAACCGTGGGGGACAAAAACAAAAATCAAGGAAAGACATAAGCAACGCCCGACGGACAGTGGAACATCGCCTGCCACCCCGGTCGTGCTCACGTCGTCCCCGTCTTCATTTCTCTTCCCCGTTCCAGTCGTCCTTTTTTGGTGCTCCGTTCCCTGACTTTTTGAAATGCTTCGCCGCCCGGTCGTGATGCAAGTTTCGCGAGGTACGTCTCAAAAGGGCCTGGTAGTTTACCACTTCATCTCGTGGGGCTTGTCGCCCTTGCGGAGGCTGAAGGTGGCGGCGAGGTAGGAGGCGAGGTGGTCGACCTTCTTGATGTTGGCGATCAGGGCCTT
Organism: Furcasterigmium sp. R96-07A1; assembly: GCA_037042015.1. Classification (NCBI taxonomy): domain Eukaryota; kingdom Fungi; phylum Ascomycota; class Sordariomycetes; order Glomerellales; family Plectosphaerellaceae; genus Furcasterigmium; species Furcasterigmium sp. R96-07A1. The sequence continues at coordinate 444,961 of JAXQJP010000327.1, read as the reverse complement.
GTCGACGGCCTTCTGGTCAGCGGCACGGCTGCTGGAGAGCTCCTTCTTCTGCGGTCTGCGTTAGGATTTCTGTGCGTTTCATGATCTACTGTTCCGGTGCTGCGTACCTTGGGGGCCTCGCCCTGCTTGAAGAAAGCCTCCTCGCCAGCCTGCTGCTTGGCCTTCTCAGCGGTGAAGTACTTGGGCTGAGAGACCTCCTCAATCTTCTTCTCGTCGATGCCGGAGACATCGACCTTCTGGGAGGTAGCGATGACGTAGCGGGAGTTGACCCTGCGGAGGGGGACACCGTTGATCTTGAAGGGGCCGGTGACAAGGAGGACACCCTGCTCGAGGGTCTTCAGGAGAACGACGCGCTTGCCGCGGAAGCGACCGGCGAGGAGGATGAGGACGGTGCCGGGCTGGAGCGACTGGCGGGGAGCCCAAGAGCGGATGGCCTTGCGGACCTAGAGACGAGTTCCATTAGCTGATGCCCCGAAGAGTGCGGTCTCTGGTAAGACACATAGAGAGAGAGGCGCCGGTTTATGCTGATCGCGTGGATGCAGAGAGGCTCAGAGCGGTTCGCAGCGAGCCTCATGCGACTCTTCGCAAACTGCAGGTTCCTTGCACCAAACCCCTGATTCCGCATCCAAATCGCAAAAAATGCGCCTCGCGTCGCAATGATATTCTCCAATCCCGCCGGCGCCTCTCTTCTCAGTCGTCTTCCTCGTCGTCTTGCTGCCACTCACCTTCTTGGCCTGGGGCTCATCGTCGGCAGGGTAGTAGCGAGAGGCCTTCTGGCTGGCAGCAGGAACCTCCCGCTTGCCCTTGCCGAAGGTCTTGGTCTGGGATTCCGCCTTAGCCGACATTGTTGCGATCGTGTCGTCCGTTTGTCGTGTCGAAGTTGTCGAGGTAAGGGTGGATGCTGGATCGATTGGCAGGAACAGTCAGTCAGGCAAAGTGTAGGGCAGGATCGAATTCGAAAAATTGTTTTCGTGTGTCTAACGCCCCACTTGCTTGACCTATCCACCAGCTTTGTGGCGGTGCGCGCCCGAGCCTCGCCCAGCAAGCGAAACCGGGGCTGATGCACACTCTTGGGCTTTGCTTTGGTAAGCGGGATCGGCCAATAGATATCCGGCACCACGACTGCCCGAGCAACCTCAGCGAACTGCAGCGTGTCGCTCTCCATCCAGCCGTCATAGTGACTACTGCAGGGCACCAGATATGTCGCCCTCACTGCAGCAGTGCCTTCTCATCTTCTTGTTACTTCCTCTATCAGAACGTGACATGTCCTTCCGCCTACCCACATATGATGTGGCCTTCTGAAGCGACCTTGAACTCGACTAGGATGCTACATGGCCGCTTGGCAACGACGTCTCCCCAAACACTTACTTATCCTCACATTGGTCTCGTTGAAGAAAGCTTATTGAGAGACTGTACATGCAATGTATGTTTTCATCATCAAACTTATTCTGTTGGCGCCTTTCATCAGAGCGGATCTGTCGAACTCGTCGTGGGCTGGCTGAGCCCATGTGTGACTAAGCCCGTGCTAATCGATAAGATAAAGCTTAAGCCTGGGCTAGGATGTTTTCGTCCGCGGCTTTCCACCGAAGCTGCGAGAAGCTGCACGGAGGCACTGGAGAGCTCCGGACGTGACATCACGGAACAAGTTCTTGGGGATATTAGTATACCCTCTCTCTCAGTTTTCCTCATCGTAAGATGACCTGACCTTTGATTTTTTTCCCTACCATTTTTGTCCCATCGTAAGAACCGGAGCAATACGATGCAGGCTAGAAGACAACTCGTCTCATCCGCTCGGCGCTTGAGCAGCGCATCAGCGAGTTTACCGCGGTCAATGTCATTACGCCCACTTGTCAGTGGCGCGATAGCTTTCAATCATGTTCGCCTCATACCTGCGCTGGCAGTGAGGACGTATGCTCAAGGCAGAGGTCCTCACCCTCCTGGCGGCACTCACCGGATGAACATGAGTGGCGAAGAAGAGAAGCCCGCTCTGGAGCAGTACGGCATCGATCTTACTGAGAGGGCCAAGGCTGGCAAACTCGACCCTGTAATCGGAAGAGATTCGGAAATACAACGGACAATCCAGATCTTGTCGAGGCGGACAAAGAATAACCCCGTGCTCATCGGCAACGCGGGTACTGGCAAGACCGCGATTCTCGAAGGTCTGGCTCTTCGAATTGTCCGCGGTGACGTTCCCGAGAGCATCAAGAACAAGAGGGTAATCTCTCTGGATTTGGGCTCGCTCATCGCGGGTGCCAAGTTCCGAGGTGATTTCGAAGAGCGGTTGAAGAAAGTCCTCGACGAGGTCCAGAAGGCCGAGGGCCAAGTTATCCTCTTCATTGACGAATTACACACTCTACTCGGCCTCGGGAAAGCTGAAGGCTCGATTGACGCTTCCAACTTGCTGAAGCCCGCTTTGGCTCGTGGTGAACTCCAATGCTGCGGTGCCACTACCCTCGACGAGTACCGACAAATTGAGAAGGACGTCGCCCTGGCTCGACGGTTCCAACCTATCGTGGTCAATGAACCCAGTGTTCAAGATACCATCAGCATTCTTCGAGGCATCAAGGACAAGTACGAGGTGCATCATGGTGTGCGGATCACTGACGGTGCCCTCGTCGCCGCTGCGACATACTCCAACCGATACATCACTGATCGGTTCTTGCCCGACAAAGCTATCGACTTGATGGACGAAGCAGCAAGTCACCTCAAACTACAGCATGAGTCCAAACCAGAAGATATCATGGCGCTCGATCAAAAGATCATGACTATCCAGATTGAACTGGAAAGCCTAAGGAAAGAGAAGGACGTGGCGAGTCGTGAGCGTCGAGAAAAGCTGGAGGCCGACCTTAAGAAGCTTCAAGACGAAATTTCCGTGCTCACCACGCGCTGGGAGAAGGAGCGGGCTGAAATCGACGCCGTCAAGAATGCACAGGAAGAACTTGACAAGGCAAAGGTCGAGCTCGACGTCGCACAACGAGAGGGAAATTTTGGCCGAGCTGGTGAGCTGAGGTTCAGCGTCATCCCCCTTCTGGAGGAGAAGATTCCAAAAGATGGCGAGAAACAAGAGGGCAGCCTCATTCACGATTCCGTCACTCCTGATGACATTGCTGCGGTTGTCTCCCGCGTCACCGGGATCCCCATCTCCAAGCTCACATCGGGTCACATTGAGAAACTCGTGCACATGGAAGATTCCCTACGCGAGTCCGTCCGCGGCCAGGACGAGGCTATCAAGGCCGTGTCTAACGCCGTCCGCCTCCAGCGCGCCGGTCTCAGCGGCGATAACCGCCCTCTGGCCTCATTCTTCTTCCTCGGCCCCACGGGTGTCGGCAAGACGGAACTCTGCAAGAAACTCGCAGGGTTCCTCTTCTCGACCGAGTCGGCTGTCGTCCGTTTCGATATGTCCGAGTTCCAGGAAAAGCACACGATATCCAGGCTCATCGGCGCGCCTTCTGGCTATGTCGGCTACGAAGACGCCGGCCAGCTCACCGAGGCAGTCCGCCGCAAGCCCTACGCAGTCCTCCTCTTTGACGAGTTCGAGAAGGCCCACCGCGATATCTCCGCCCTCCTCTTACAGGTTCTCGACGAGGGCTACCTGACCGACGCCCAGGGTCACAAGGTTGACTTTAGAAACACCATCATCGTCCTTACATCCAACCTCGGGGCAGATATCCTGGTCGGCGCGAACCCGGACCACCCCTACACGGAGACGGCCGATGGCTCCGTCGCCCCCGACGTCCGCAGGGCCGTCATGGACGTCGTGTCCCACGCCTACCCGCCCGAATTCCTCAACCGCATCGACAGCTTCATCGTCTTCAAGCGCCTCGCCCTCGCCGCCATCCGCGACATCGTCGACATCCGCCTGCGCGAGCTTCAGGCCCGTCTTGATGACCGTCGCATTACCCTCCGCGTCCCGGATGACGTACGCGACTGGCTCGCCGAGAGGGGCTACGATCCACGCTTCGGCGCCCGGCCGCTTAACCGTCTCATCACCACAGAGATCGGGAACGGGCTGGCCGATAGCATCATCCGCGGGGAGCTGAAGATGGGCGAGCTAGCGAGCGTCAAGGTGAGGGAGGACGGGGAGGGACTGGAGGTCTTGACGGAGCCGAGTCCCGTGGCCTCAACGGATGAGATTAACGAGGCCACTGCTGGCACTGCTTAATTGCGTCGCCGGGCTGAGCCCTGATGCAACACGTTGAGATGGAACCGCCTAATGTACTTGATTGTATCAAGATTGTATACACCATGCTTGTATCATATTATAACGCTACTGAATGAAGATACCACTCTTGTCTCTTGGCACTAATAGCCTCGTCAAAATTGCATGTGTCAAGATTCTGCAGCACCCGGATGTCTCGCAATTGAGAGACCGATTCGTTCCCGGCTATAGTCCTTGACCGCCTCGGCACGGCATTTCCTAATCAGCCTTTGTCACGACATCATCCGTCATACATTTACCTGGCCGTATAATTAGACTGTCGAATGCAGTCTTCGGCTCCTATAGAGTGCATCTCAGCTTATACGACGTCACATCGACACGGATACGGAAAGTCACAAGTTGAAACACTGACTGGGCAAAAGTGTACACGCATGACCCATACCCGAGTTAACGACGACGCCCCGCCTGTTTTGTTTCCCCGCTTGTTTTCACCATTCCTCCAAACCATCCTTCTGTTCATCAATGCTTTACCGAGATCGTGTGCGGGGTGCGGAAACGCGTCATGGACTATTCTGCCGGGCATAGACGGGGATCGAGCGGAGAGGAGAGAGAGAGAGGGGCAACTGCAACGCGCGCGAGGGCGAATAGAGGGAGAGAGAAAATCGATGGTTTATGGACTACTCGACTGATCGTGAAAACCGATAACTTGCAATTACAACCGAGCCCATGAACGGGGGTGCGAGAGGGGTTGCCGACGCCGGGAGGAACCGCGAGGCTCCTGTGCGCGGCTTCTTTTCAGTCTGCGTGCGCGGTGATATGGGCAGTCGTCTACTGGTGGCCTGCCTTGCGCAGGGTAGTGGCGAGCCACTCGAGACCCTCGTACAGACCGTCACCGGAGGTGGCGCAAGTGGACTGGATGTACTGTTGGGGAAGAGGTTAGCCGGAGCTCAGGGGGGTCAAACATGGGTTTGTGATGACATACCCAGGCGCGTTGCCTCAGGCTGTGGAGGCCGAGCTTGTCTGTGATCTCAGCAGCGTTCATGGCGTTCTGGAGAAATAGCAGGTTAGCGACAGATCAACGACCTAGGGATACCGGCATAGGAACGTACGGGAAGATCCTGCTTGTTGGCGAAGACAAGGAGAATGGCGTCCCGCAGCTCATCCTCGTTCAGCATGCGCTGCAGCTCCTCACGAGCCTCAACAATACGGTCGCGATCGTTGGAGTCGACGACGAAGATGATGCCCTGGGTGTTCTGGAAGTAGTGCCTCCAGAGGGGGCGGATCTTGTCCTGACCACCGACATCCCACACGGTGAACTGGATGTTCTTGTACTCGACAGTCTCGACGTTGAAACCTGTAAAGGAGCAGGCTATTAGCATGTGACACGTTCCCGAGGGAAGGTGGCGTGGAGGGTGGTCGCACCAATGGTGGGGATAGTCGTGACAATCTCGCCGAGCTTGAGCTTGTAGAGAATGGTAGTCTTTCCGGCGGCGTCAAGACCGACCATCAGAATACGCATCTCCTTCTTTCCCCAGAGCTTGTCGAAGATCTTCGAGAACGCGAGACCCATCTTTGCGGTTGTGTACGTCGGTGACGGCGGGTGTTATGATATCGACTAAAGGGAGGTAGAAATCTGTGGTCGACAATAGAGGTAAGCGCAATGTTCCAGAGATGCGGGCTTTATACGTCAAGGGCGATGGTGAATGGCGGTGGATGGCAGCGTCGGTGGCGGGTGACGTCCACGCAGAAGAGGACAGATCAGGGCCAGGCCAGTACAGTTCAAGCCGAACGTTGCCCGCTGATGGAGGCGATCCAGGCAGCGATGTTTGAAACAGGACAATATGCCCGTGATGCGATGAGGAATTGGATGAGAACAGGTTGTCCTGATGACCAAGGGTGATCAAGGGCAACACGAGGCTGTGGAAGCGCAGTGGGTAAAGCCGAAGCGATGCGGGAAGGAGATGTGGATGATGTTGAAAGGCGATGAGCCGGAGGGACCCAAATTGCCAGGAAGAGCCTCGTTGATGAGTTGGGCACGCGCCAGGAGGACCTCGGGGAGAGGAGCGAAAGGGTGGGATGAGGCCAGCAGGCGCGAGAGGGGGGCCTCCGAGGAAAGAGTTCAAGCGACAAGAGTGAATAGAAATCGGGCGACTTACGCTTCGAAAGATGTCCCCGACGGCAGAGAACAGCGTGAAGGTTGGCTCGAGGGCGCTTATCGTGGGAAAATGGTCGACTTGCGTTGTCGGTGTAGAAAGGACAGGACAGACGACGGGGGGGACAGACAAGCAGAGGCAGAGAGACCAGAGTGTGAGGATGGACGAGAGATTGGGGGATTGATTGGGTGCTCGAGTCGGTGTTACGCAATTCGCTCCATGCACTGGCAAAACACTAACAGATCCGCCCACCGAGGGGCCCTTTTTGTGTGTGATCCCCACATGGACCAGCAGATACCAGCAGGTCCCCTCCCATAATTCAGCGGTACAACCGTTGGGCCTGCGCTAGCTACCCAATCCGAGGTACCCTTCACGTGTCTGTTGGCGTTTCCAGGTACCCGCGACAGGAGGAACAATGAAACGAACGGTAAAGCTCCGGCCCAGACCTCGATCCAGAAGATAAGATAGGCTAGACTCGATTGGGGCCAGCCTCGTTTGCAAAGTGTCCATACAGGGATGAAGCACCGCTCGAATCAACTACCGTAGCCTTCCTCGACTTTGTGAGCTTCCCAATCTGAATACCGTGGCCCGCGAATGCCCTGACGCTCCTTTCACCCGCCCTCGAGCATCCACCTCCAACAATCCCCAATTGACCCTGTCTTCAGGCACCCGGTAACACCTTGAGCTCGAGCTCTGCCTATCGCCCGCCATGTTCTTCTCCTCCGTCGCCAAGCTGTTCCTGGCAGCTGGCCTCTTCCAGTCCGCCCTCGCCCACAACATCAACCTTCCCGCCCATGGCCGCGAGTGCTTCCACGAGACCCTCAAGCGCGATGACCGCATGACCGTCACCTTCCAGGTCGGCGATAGGGAGTTTGGCTCGTCTGGCAATATCGAGATCGACTTCTGGGTGCGTCCTGGCGCCCCCCTCGGCCGCTGACCGGCAAGACTGTCGCGTGTGGCATGGCCCCCCCGGGAGCAGGATTGGCTGACCCCGGAAACAGATCCAGAACCCCCGCGGCGGTTACGAGATCAACGACAAGAGCATCAGCAACGGCGACTACTCGTTCAACGCTAAGCACGATGGCAAGTACACCTACTGCTTCGGCAACGAGCACTGGGGCGCCAACACGAAGGAGGTCTCCTTCAACGTCCACGGTATTGTCTACGTCAGCGAGGGCGATGTCCCCGGCGATCCTCTCGAGAAGGAGGGTAAGGCTGCACCCCCGGCCCCTGCGCATGCGCTCGCTCCGTGCAGCACACGCCTTGCTGACCTTTCCTAGTCCGCCGCATGTCCGAGCTCCTGGCCCAGGTCAAGGACGAGCAATCTTACATCGTCATCCGCGAGCGCACCCATCGCAACACTGCAGAGAGCACAAATGCCCGCGTCAAGTGGTGGAACGTTTTCGTCATCGGTCTCGTGGTCGGCGAGGCCTTCTTCCAGGTCTGGTGGCTGCGCAGGTTCTTCGAGGTCAAGAGGGTGGTGTAGGCGTGCACAGGTATCTTGGGGAACTGCGAAGAGGGGGCATGAAAACAATAGGGGTGGACGGCGAGCAAGTGGTTCTGGGAGAATGTGCATCACGAAATGTTTCAGATGTCTTGCAATCCGTCGTTGTGGCTACAGTACACACTTCGGCGCATGGTGTTTGAAGCACAGCTTCAGCAATGATTCAGAAGAGTGGTATGCAAGGAACGGGACATCTCCCGAATAAATGGGCGAAATACAGACTCAGGCGGGTTACTCCATTGCAGCATTGATGGTGTCCTGAACGCATAATTCATAAGTGCGACATTCTTGCCATCGTACAGTATCGATTGAAACATAGCGGACGAGCATGTTGAGTATAACATCATCAGCTTCCTTCATGAATGTTCAACCTGCGCCATACGTGAATCTATCCTGAGCATCAGATTGGCATCATTCAGCCAACTGTCGACAAACATAAGCCGCACATATGCTCCCAAAAACAAACCCAACACCGATACGCCGATCAGAATCCAGGTCTACTACACCTCCCTCCTTACGCGTTCGGATCTGATGTCGGCACCTCGTGCTCCCGATCCTTCTCCTTCTCAGGCGTCCCCTCCACCGGCAGCTCAACATCCTTGACCGGGTGAATCAGCATGGGCGGGAGGCACATGCGGCCCTCCCCCCCGCGCATCTGGCCGACCGTTGAGTCGTCCTTACTCTCGTCCTCGTCCAGCTCGAAGTCCTCGCCGCCGTCGTTGTTCACCTTGAGGCCCAGCCAGCGCTTGTACAGGTTCGGCCCAAAGCCCGAGTTGTAGAACCACGTCAGGCCGCGCAGGTTGTGCTCGCGCTGCCCGAAGACGGAGCTCCGTGCGCCGCCGCTGGCGCCGTTCTTGCCGGCGTTGAGAACGCTGCTGAAATACTCTGTCGGCCACTCGCGGTCGACGAACTGCGGGTGCGGCGCGAAGACGGCCTTGTACCCGTGGTGTAGCGCCACCGTCGCCGGCCACATCTCGGGGAAGGCAAAGTGCTTCTTGTGTGCCGTCTCGTGGTGCATCGTCATGAGCAGGCGGCGCGAGAGACGCGAGGCCGTGATGATGTGTGCTCGGCGAGGGGGCAGCGACTCCTGTGCACGGTCGTTGCCGCTGTATCCCGTGATGTCGTCGGCGAGCATCCAAGTGGTTCCCTCGGGGTCGAAGATGGGGTTCAGCGCGATAAGGTCCGCCTCCTCTCCGACGCCCCATTCGTAGCGGTCCTTCTCCTGAGCCTGGGGCGGTTTCGGGTCAGACTCGGGCTCGTACAGGTCGTCTTCATGAGGCGGGCGCTCGGGGCCCCAGATCGCCTTGGTGCCGCGGTCACCGGCAGAGCCAGACTTGGACTTGCCGCCATTGCGGCTGGGGATGCTGTCCCAAATATTGTCGGCCGTGGTGACACCCATTTCCGTCTGGATGCGGGACATCTGGCGGAAGTCCTCCCAGGTGCCGTGGACGCTGGGGAGGTAGAAGCGTGAGGAGCGCTCCCACAGGCCCTTGCGGGGCTGCTCGCGAGCCCAGTCCTCGACTTTGGAGAAGAGGTCGTAGTGGTGGCCGGTGTAGCGGATATCCATCTCCCATGACCAGTAGTAGTCGTACTCGGGATGCTGGTAGGCAAAGTACTGCATGGCCATGGAAAGTCCGCGGTAGACGCCGTGCACTGGCAGGTCAGGGCCGCGGGCGAAGAGGTCGTGGATGCCTTGGTAGAGGGAGAGCATCTGTGTCTCGGTCCACAGGGTGACGAGACCCCTGAATTCTTCGGGGATGGTCTCGTTGATGCGACGCTCATACTCCTCGTTGTCGGCCCAAATGGGGTGGGCGGCATCATTCTTGACCTGCACCAACAGGTGAACATCGTAGCGGCCGCCGGAAGCCAGAGACAGTTCGGTTATAATGGACCGGATGTTCATGATATCGTCAGCGCGGAAGAAGTACTCGTCCCAAGCACGGATGACTACTGCGGTACGGGATAGCTTGGCCTCGCCACCCTCTGACCGCGCGGTCTTGGTCGAGTTTGTTTTGAGCTCGTCTTCATGCGGAACCTCGGGCGCAGCAAGGGGGGGAGTATGGGCCTGCTCCAACTCGTCTCCGATGAAGAAGCCATGCGAAGTCTGTGTCTTGGGTGGCAGAGTGTTGTACCGGTCAGCGTTGGACTGATAGCACCGGCGCTGGGCATCAGCCCAGTCGACCTTGCGCCAGTCGACCTTGTCCACATCGTCCCACACAGCTGATGACCCTTCTGACTCGCCGTGCTCACCGACGCCCAGTCCACCAGTTCGGAGTGAGTAGCCAAAACCATAGGGACCGTATCTCCCAAAGCGGTCATAGCAGATCTCCTCGGGGAGGTCCAGGAGCTCGTATGAGCCGAGGACATGGTCCGGGAAGCCCCTTGGCCGGCCTTCGTAGTAGCGGACCGAAGGAACGGCATGCTTGTTGTTGACGTCGAGGAAGCACTCGTTGATCTTGTCGTGCCTCTTCTTGAAGACGGAATGTGGGTGGTCCGGGAAAGCCTTGCTCTCGGCGAGGGCTCTCCGAACAGCATCATCAACACCATCTTCTGAGGTCTTGTTGACAGAAGTGTCGATGTCGAGATCCGACACAGGGACCTCGTCCTTATCTCGGGGATACTGAGGTACGTTCTCTGACTTCGGCATGAGGGTTCTGATGCCCCCATAGTATCTCGTCAGGAAGTCAAACTGCTCCCAGACAGGAGGCGGATCGGGAGCCTTCTTGAGCTTACCCTCCCGCAGCATTTGGTTCTCGTGTTGGCTTGCCCGCACTAGAGACATGACCAGGATGACAATGAAGAGGCCCAAGCCAAGACAGAGGTATCGTACAATCTTGGTGGGAAGGCGGTAAAAGTAGGGTTTTGTAGAGCGGCGAACCAAGATGGGCGCCTTCTTCGGCAGCATCATGGCCGCGCTCGACCGCGAGGAAGATGTGTGTCTAGAGCTTCCATTGCTGGGGATGGACTCGTCTGAATAGACGTCCGAGTCGTCTGAGGAGGCGTAATAGTCCTCATCGTCGGAGAGGCGCTCCTTTTGGACCTTCTCGTAGAGTGGCAGTTGTGGTGCCCGGCCCTGGCGGGATCGGAGGGGGTTCGAGAGGAGGCCCATCGAACTGGCAGATGAAGTCAGCGCAGTATATCTTGGAGCACGGCAGTCTGAGACGTACGCTATGGAATGTTGTCGAGTCCGAGACGGCTCAAAATTAGCAGGGGCCAATAGCCCTACGCCGTGGCTTTGCGTGCCAAAGGAAGTCAGGTCACCCAGAGAGGAATGCTGAGCACAAAAGCTCCAGAGGGAATGAGGGTCGTGTCCCTTCCTGACGTCTTCCTGGCGATTCCAGGTGAAGTAATGATAGAGGAGAGTGGATATTGACTTTGAGAAGCCCACGGTTGAGATGCCGAAGCAGAGATGTCAAGTTGGCTGCCGCACGTCGCGTGGTCCTTGGAGGTAGATTGGGGGCGTCGTGTTGGGTTAGCCGTCGTCCGGGGCAACGGATCATGTCACCCAGCATGGGGCCCCATATATTTCGGGCGCCGGTGCCGGCGTGAGTCCCGGGTGGGGGCCAGGGCTCGGCACCTACGGACCCACGCAAGCCGGAAGACATTCGGTTGCTCATGTATTAGATCATTGAATGATATCCATCTCGTCGAATTCGCCGGGTTGAGATCACATTTTCCCGGAGAATAGGATTGCTTTTTGAAGATACAGACGAAGTTCTAGCAACTGGGCGTCAGTGACATGGCCCTATACGCTTATCAACGATCTCATCAATATTATGTCACGGGCGTCTATGATACTATGCAAGACTACCCTTGACATAGATGGGACCTAGTCTGTAGATGGTAAGATACCTAGTGAGTCTGCAGGGTAACGCTGCGCTACCTACCTTACTCAGGATCCCCCATGACCCCCACCAACGTGTGCACGCACGAAGTTGGGCTCCAGTACCTGGTTTCGGGCTTCGTTCGAGTGTTTTTGGTTGGCACTGTTGGTACCATCTTGTTTTGTGCTCGGCTTCGCTTCTCTCGAGTCGCTTGACTTGGCTTGAGCAACCGCCTTGGACGTCATCTGCCAGGTGTGTAAGTGACCCCCGACGACTTATACGCGGAGCCAGCTGAAGAGACGTACCACTCATCTAGTAAGTGACCCTGCATAGATTTTCCGGGCTGGACTAATTATCCTCTCCTCGTCGGGCGATAGCCTGTAAAGGGCGGTCAGCTGCCAAGCTGTGACAGTGAGAACTGTATGTGCAGCATCCGGCCACTTCGCTTCTCGTCCCACAAACCATGCCGTTCATCAGTCATGCACCCGCCGGCTTGACACTCACCGGGGGGTAATCGTTGCAAGGCTCACGTGGCCGTACCGCATTGGATACGGTCGTTCGATACGGTGTTTCCGAATCCAGCAGACATGGTTACGCGAACTGCAGATACGGCGGGTTGGGGCGGCGCCCGAGATCGACCATCCCCGCATGTTCAATGGAAGCAGTGCCATCCTCCACACCGGCCGGGTGCCCGGTGACCAGTCCGGCGACTTTCCGTCTTTCCAGGGGCCTGCCGATCCTCCACGCCTGTGGCCTAGTGACACTTGACGTAAATCGGCGTCACAAGGCCCTTCTCAACTTGTCCCCCAGGCCCAACTCAGCCCCAACCCCGCAAGACACGACAGGTCGCGATGGGGACACAAAACCTCAACTTCTCGTCACTTCGCACGTGCGAGATTCCATTCCCATCTTTCCAGGCTTCATAAGACTAGTCAGAACCACACCTCGCTACTCATGGGTCGTGCCGAACCTCCTGATTGTCTCGAGCCAAAGTCATATTAGTGTCTTGGGCTTGTGCCATTCCGTTCCGCTGTCATGTCTGTGACCACGAGCACCTGCGTCCTGCCAGAAACGCACCACACCCGCGAAGCGGAAAGCTTGTCGGCTCTGCCAGAAGTTGGCTTCGATCAGGTCGCCGCCGCATGCATCTTGGAGCAGAAGCCCATATCTATCACTCTCGATGGGCCGACCATTTGGGCCCTGGCCTTGACCCTCGTTCTGCTCGTGCATTTTCTCGAACCTCCTGTGGCAGAGCTTCTAATCATTCTCGTTCCGGTTCTCCTCCTCATACAAAACGACTACAAGAACTTCATCGGCCTCGGCCCCGGTGGCACCCCTTCCACGTTCCAAGGCTACGTCCGCATCGCCTGGCTCCGCCTCTGGGCCCTCCGCGATCCCTTCAGTCCCCCAGCGGCAGACGATCAGCGCCTCCCGAGGCACGGCATCCTTGCCCAAACCCCGCTGCCCTACCGGCCCGGGCCCCGTCCCATCGTCGCCGGAATCGCTCCCCAGCGCCAGATAGACCAGCACGGCACGAAACAGCACTACCTCACTCTTCGCCACTCACTCGAGTCCCTCGCTGTCTCCCACCCTAAACGATTTGGCACCGCTCGCTCGTGTCTGGAGAAGCACGGCCTCGGTCTTTTCGCCCGCCATCCCGTCAATGTCACCTGCAACGGGGAGATATGTCACGTCCACGACTCGGACCACTCACTGCACCTGTGTCTGCACCCTGATGACATTGGCGAGGTCCTCCTCAAGGGGTGGGGACAGCGGCATCCGCTCGCGAGGAAAGTATGGTTTGGGGCGATGCCCGTACCGGAGGAGTTCCTCATGGTGTATGCTCCAAGAGGTGAGACAGGAGACCTAGCTTGCAGAGTGTACCATTCTGTTCACTGACATGAAAGTGTAGATGACGAGGAGCTGAGGATCGTGTGCGCTATTATTGAGGCGGCGATCTGGTATGCTGCCGCCGAGGAACAGCAAATTCGAGTTTGTGAAGCGTGAGAAGACGAAAGGCTTATGATCATAGCAATGTGAGACTTGGGAGGCGAGAGGACTACGGGCCTGCTAGGCTCTTTAGCATTCGTGTCATGGCGTCTTGAAGTTGTTGCAGGGAAATATCAAGGCCTGCAACACCGAGGTTTGCATAGGACATGGGGAAAAACTGGAACAGACACATCCGGCCTGCTTTCGAGAATGGGAACTTCCTGTCATCATCATACACATCGGCTCGTGGAGAGCCGTTGGATAGCATTATATAATACACAGCATACAAGCGCAACCTCGCTCTGACTAGTCCAGGTCCTCCTCTTCGCCGCCACCGCCGCCTTGCGACTTTTTGAACTTTTGTCCCGTGGATATCGTGGCCTCCACCACCCGTCCGTCGAAGGCCCGCCCGTTCATCAGCTGCACACACGCCAGCGCCGATTCTGGCTTCCGGAACTTGACTGACACGACGCCGTCCGGCTCCTCGTCGTAGAGCACCACGTTCGTCACGGGGCCTAGCTTCTCGCACTCCTCTCGTATGTCCTCCTTGATGTCCAGTAGCGCCGCCGGGTCTTCTTCCAGCTCCGCCAGCGTGAACATGTGCCGGAGCACGACCATCTTCTGCCACTTGGTTGTCGACTCGGTTTGTATCGCCGCCGGCTCATCGTCGCTCCAGTCGGCCAGTTTGGCGTCCAGCTTCTGTGTCTTCTTAATGATCTTCTGCCGGTCGCCGCCTCTGCCTCGCTCCTTCTGCACCACCGGCCCATTCCCAGTCCCGTTACTCTCAGCGACGATCTCGTTGCCCTCCTCGTCGTACTTTGTCTTCTTGTAGCTCGCGTCCGCTGCCTGCACACGCATCTTCCCAGTCCCGAGCCCCGTCTCTGAGAACCGAAAGTCCGTGTCGTCCAGCAGCATGATCGCCATCTCGACGCTCTGCGGTTTGAAGAACACCACGAGCGCGTCGCCCTTGAATCGCCCCTCCTCGTCCGCGTACATCTTGATTCTCGGGCGGCCGCTGTCGATCTCTTCGGCTATGACGCCGCCCTTGCGCGAGAAGAGCTCCTGTATCTCGTCGACTGTCGCGTCTGGCGGAAGCCCCGTCACGTATACGGCCGTGTTCTGGCGCGGCTGCGGCGGGCCGCGAGACTTCTTCACTGGTCGCTTCCGCTTGCGCGATGCCTCTTCGCCCGTTGTCGGTGTGGTGCTGCCTGTTGCCGCGCCGCCGCCGGCTTCGGCGGTAATGTCGTCCTCAGCCTCATGGTCTACGTCTGCTGCGACGGTCCATGTCCGCGTCTCTGGATCGAATTCGAACTCGCTGCCATCGTCATGAACCGCCAGGTATTTATTATCGAGTCTGGAGAAGGAGATGCGATCATCCTGGTCGAAGTCCTCGATGGATGTCGGTAACGGAGGGTCAATGGGCGTCATTGTGCGTGAGGGGGCTGTGCCAGGACCTTCACAGCTGTAGGAGAATATAGGAAGGATGCAGAGCCCAGAATTGGTCTACAATGCTCGCAATCGGGTCGTGCTTGCAAACAGGAAGAGAGCGCAAGCGGATGGAAATGTTGTCTTAGTGGAGGGACGTCACGACTGAGGATTCAGGACGGTTGTTACCTTGTGTTAGTCAGCACAGTTAAGAGCTATCACTTCCTTCCACACCATGATATCTCTAACCCAAGTAATTCACTTGCCCATCTTTCAGCCGCTTCCTTCTTAGCTCGTGTCCCTCATAGATCCATTTGACCACCATTCCATGAGGGCCCTCATCAGTACGCTCACTTTCCAATTGCTGGCGATAATACTAAGCGGTAGCCTCTGCACAACCTGTCTATCTTACCAAGGTAGCCAGGCAATTATAACATAGGCCTGTACTTATCCATTGGGCCACAATACTGATGGATTGGGGTGACTAGATGGAATGAATTCACTGTGCACTAGGCGACTGAGACTAGGTATGTCATGTTTCAACGAGAGACATTTCGCTTGCCTGCAAAAATTCGAGCTACCTCTCGTAGTCATCCATGTAGCGACAGAACAGGCTGGTTCTCGCTTGATCGAACGAGGGCCTACTTGAATTGCTTGCTAGGCTACCCGGAGCCCGGTCTTCTCATCCTGATCTTGCACAGCCTGCGACAGTAGCATCTTGGCTCATTGTTGTTCCTTGTCCTTGACAGTCTTCTTCACTCCCTCCACGAACGCTTCCACGGCCTGGTCGCCCCCTAGTGGC
Source organism: Furcasterigmium sp. R96-07A1 (assembly GCA_037042015.1). Taxonomy (NCBI): domain Eukaryota; kingdom Fungi; phylum Ascomycota; class Sordariomycetes; order Glomerellales; family Plectosphaerellaceae; genus Furcasterigmium; species Furcasterigmium sp. R96-07A1. The sequence goes on along the minus strand of JAXQJP010000327.1, from coordinate 429,105 downwards.
ATACCCGCGCCCTTCATGTAGCCGCCACCTGCAACGTTGATGCGCAATGCCTCCCCAATGGTTGGCAGACCACCATCACGGATGGCCATGGTCAGGCTACCGAGGGCCTGATGGAATTGAGGGCTCCTCAAGACCTTCTCAAGAAGGTTCTTCTTCTCCGCCACGCTCAGAGAGGCCGTGGCGGCAGCCGCGGCATCAGCAGAGGGCTCTGTGTCTCCAATATCGCCGGACTCTGTTGCCAATACCAAAATCGTTGGGGGAAGGAAACTCAATAGACTGTCGAGGTACTCTTCGGAAGCACCCCGGAGCATGGGTATCGTGGTTTCATTAGGCAACAGGTGGTGTAGATATGGGTACGGCTTGTCGCGGCCGCCCTGCTGCTGGCCCTGCGCACCACCAGTGACTGAGCTGCCCTGCAGCGACTGCAGGAAATTCCGCACGGCGGCATCAGCGTCGGTTGCTCTAGACGCCTGTTAGTGATGACACAGTTTGGAATAGAGAGCCCATGGTGTCTTGAGCCGCGCAGAGCGAGAACCCTAAACCATGCTTATTTTGGCGGTAGGTCTAATAAGTTACACACTACGGGCCCGTTGAAATGCAACCCAAGACACCATGGAACCCTCTAACGACATGCAGCATGTGTGCGCTGAAGAGCGACCTACCCTCGTGCGCCGTCTGCGCCTCCCTCTCTGGCATCCTCGCCCTCTTCCCGGATGTCACCGCCGGTGGCGCCGGCACCAGCACCGCCGCTGCCCTGCTGAGACTCGCCGGGACCCTCAACGTCCTCCATCGCATCGTCATCGTCGTTGTCGCGTCTGTTGGCGCGTAGCTGTGACAACTCCTCGGTGACATCAACGTCCTCGCCCTGCAGGAGATCATGTACGATTTGGCCGATCTTCTCGTCCCGGGGGCTGAACCAGCTGGGGTCGCTGCCCTGAGGCTTGGATTGCATCCAGAAGAAGTGGCGGGCGGAGGACGAGGCGAACTTGAGAACAAACACGCGACCGTTGGTCTTGGCTGTCGGCTTATCTTTGGGGGCGTAGGGTAGGAATTGGCCGTCGGTAGGGACCATGATCAGGTCAAGCTCGGGTTCGTCCAAAGGCGCGTTGCGGTTGCGCCAGCAGAAGTGGATCAGGTCTGGACGCATCTTAGCAAGAGATCGGCATGGCATGAGTAGATGTACCAACCATCGTCAGAGTAGAGGTAGAGGTAGCCGGGTGTTTCTTGAGGCTGGACCTTGGGCGGCGAGTCCGATTCCTGTGGTAACGGTTAGTAGAGCATGGGTTGCCGGGGCCTGGATTGCTGTGTATACCGAGAAATCGCAAATGCCCGCCTTGAAGGTGATGAGCGGGACGATTGACATGATGTATAGTTCGTGGTTGGGCTCCTCCAAACTTCGACTAGCGTGTGACAGTTTTGTCGTTTGTTGTCGCTTCAGTTGTGGAGGGATTGATGCGATGTAGGCAAGTACAGCTGGAGGTGAGCTTCGTCGTTAGGTAGGCGGTGGAGCTTGCTCAGGTTGCCTGGCGGGACGGGAGTTACGTAGGGAGCTGTGCCTGCAGCCGCCGCGTTATCTGAATAGTGGATTCTCGATAAGCAATGCAGGGTTCCACAGTAAGGTACCTACAGCGGACGACGCGCGAGAGATGAGGCAGGTCGGCCAAGCGGCGCCAACTTAATCCGAGGGGCAAGCATGAGAACCTCTCAGGACCCCGACTTGCAGGAGTCGAGCCAGTGGCGGGCAGTAGCGGGGCAGCGGTGAGCGGGGTGCCGCCTGAGCAACCACATTTCGCATTGGGACACAGTTTTTTTCAAGTCCTTCAATCCCTCCCCCACCTCACCTAACCTCACCTCCTCCCGAACAAGCATCGCGACTTTTTTTGTCACCTCCCCCAACATCCGATTCTTCTCCCGTGACAGACACAGTCTTCCGCAAATCCGTCAAAATGGGCTTCCTCGATCTCCTCACCGACGCCGGTCTTACCAGTACGATACCCCGCTTTGCATTGTTATGACCCCGCGGTCGGGATGCGTTCGAGTCCATGACTAACTGCTCATAGCCCTCAACTCCTGGTTGACCACCAGGTCCTACATCGTTGGGTGAGTACTGCAACAGAATTCCCGTGGGCATGTTGGTCAGGCGAGACTCATCGCTAACTGTACACGACAGCCACACTCCTTCGCAGGCTGATGTTGCCACCTTCAAGGCCCTGAGCTCCGGCCCCGACTCTACCAAGTACCCCCACGCCGCTCGCTGGCAAGTTCATTACCCCCCGCGGAATGCCTTGCATCTCTCTGACCGATAGCAGGTACAAGCACATCGCCACCTACGACAACGAGTTCGCCTCCCTCCCCGGCGATGCCTCCAAGCCTTACTCCGTCTACGGCCCCGAGTCCGCGGAGCTCACCGTGAACCCCGCCAAGGCCGAGGCCCCCGCTGCCGATGAGGACGACGACGTCGACCTGTTCGGCTCCGATGACGAGGAGGAGGACCCCGAGGCCGTCCGCGTTCGTGAGGAGCGTCTTGCCGAGTACAAGAAGAAGAAGGAGGGCAAGACCAAGCCCGCTGCCAAGTCCATCGTCACTATGGATGTCAAGCCCTGGGGTACGTGGATATTTAATCATTCACCCGCGTCTTCCGCTGTTCCTATGCTGACTGACATCTTGCAGATGACGAGACCGACATGGTCGCCCTCGAGGCCGCCGTCCGTAGCGTCGAGAAGGATGGTCTCGTCTGGGGCGCCTCCAAGCTCGTCCCCGTCGGCTTCGGTATCAAGAAGCTCCAGATCAACCTTGTTGTTGAGGACGAGAAGGTCTCGCTCGAGGACCTCGAGAACGAGATCCAGGAGTTCGAGGACCACGTCCAGTCCACCGATATCGTATGTTTTCCACTGCCTCCTTTCCCTGAGATTGCCACACTGACACATCCCCAGGCTGCCATGCAGAAGCTCTAAATCATCGGTCTAATCGGCCGTGCTGGAGGAATGACTGTTACGAGGAATGATGGTTGGGGAAAATGATAACCCGCAATCCCCCCACAAGAGGATTGTAAGCTGCAAGCAGCCTTCCATGAGACTTTCGCGTCTGTGGCTATGAATGCAAAATACAGAATCGATGAGATATGGAACGACGAGTTCGGAATGCACTTGCTGTGACGTGATTGTCGGTACTTTCATGTCCTGGCCCGCTCGTGGTGGTCATGTTGTAAAACATGCTTAGCTTATGCCTCTAAGCAGATCTGCAGTTGGATTGTAGGCAAGTAGCATGGCGGGGTCAGTGAGGGGCATCCCAACTGCGGCGCGCCCAAGCGCCCCATAAGTTGTTAGTACGTAGTTGTCCCAGTCTCAGGCGCGACGGACGAGGAAAGACAGCACAAGCACAACCCCTTGAAAGCTTCGGCCACGGGACCGAACAGCCACCTCTGACACGCCCAAACACGACAGAGGGCTTAAGTTCAAAGGGCTGAATAGATGTATGGTGATCTAGGGAACAAGTTGGTGAGTACATCGGTCCAGTTCCACTCTCAGAGAGCGCCCTTTCTGACGCGTTACCCGGGCAGGTGCAACACGCCAAACGCACGCAGAATCTCGCCCACCTCCCACCGTACCAGGCCGAGATCGTCCGCAGCGTCACGCGTGAGGTACGCGACCTAGATAAGGATGTAGCGGAGCTTCTTGAGCCGTTCCAGGGCTCCTTCGATCCGTCGGCCGACCAGGCCACAGCGTGCACGCTGCTTGTCGACCATCTCTCTATGCGACGGAATAAGCGATGCCTGCTGGCGTATCACCGCACACGCACGGACAAGCTTGAGGAGCTGGTATGGAAGGGCGCCGACGTTGTCGATCTCTCAGGCCAGCAGGTGCGCGATGGGGCAGCCGCGGGTTCTCTCGGCAGCGGAGACGGCGCGACAAGCAGTCTGAGCCCGCAGGAGGAGGAATATGTGCGGCAGTACGGCGACTTGCTGGCGGCGTACAAGGGGCAATGGACGGACATCGATTTGACGGGGAGCCTGGAGCCACCGCGGGACCTGTTCATTGATGTCCGCGTGCTGAAGGACGCGGGCGAGATTCAGACGGAATACGGGTAGGTGCCGGCGATGCGGTCGGTTGGGGGACCTGATGCTAATGCGGTGCAGTGCAATAACTCTGACGAAGAATAGCCAGTTCTACGTACGACAGGGAGACGTTGAGCGGTTGATCGCACAGGGTTACTTGCAGAAGCTCACATGAGGCATCTGAGCAATCAATGCTTGCACCTGCACACGTCACACCGCAAGAAGGAAAGGCACCTGAATGATTCAGAATCGGCATGCCCATGCCGGCGCGAGCATGCGAAGACAAACTCGCACTGCTGCTAGTCACGGCCTGTCCACGCGGCATACCCGGGAGCATCGATCCCGCGCTCGGGGTCTGAACGTGAACACTAGACACTCAGGCGCCTGACACGCTTTGCTGAGACTAAGCAGGAGGGATTGGCCAGCACATATCTCAGGCACAACGGGCAGGCCGTCAGTCCGAAGTCAACGTCACAACCATTTGGCTTGCAGAGGCGGTCGTCTCTGGTATGCCTTCCTCGAAAATTGCCGACAAGACTACTCGGCCCACATGCCCAGAGGTTCTAACCAGGCAGACACTATATGCCAAGCATTTGGAGCACTTGCATACGGAGACAACAAGACGGCAAAAGGGTAGACTGGCCAACGCAAAGCCTACAAACTTCGAGGGTTGTCATTCGCCTCCGTGTCCCAGTTCCTAGAGAAGAGGACAAGGACTTTGTGTACCTTCTTCTGTCAGGTCAAGCTAGCCATGCACTCTTGACACTAAGAATTGACCAAAATGTGAGCCAATTGGTATCCTTTCGGCTTATCTTGGGATCTGTCTTCTCGCTAGTCCTGAGCCCAGCTGATCTAGAAAGCCACTTTCAGTGCTGCCCCGCAGACGATTATTGGTGATGAGACGGATGCAGCAAGCACACGTCGAGCACGGCCCCGGGACATGACAGGCCAATACGCCAATGGCCCTTCTCTGAGGCTCCCTCTTGCATGCTGCCAATGTCACCTCGGGCACCATCTAATTCTTTAGCCAGGCTCTGGCCTGGCCTGGCCTGGCCGAATGAGTGACCTCAGATCGCCCCGGGGGCTTATGTTGCCACCTACCAGCTAAATAGCGACACGGATTGCGCGATGCGGTTGACGAGCGATAACACGACCCATGTACTTCGCCGAAATCTCAACGATCAGTGTATCTTGATGAGTGATGCCGGCCTCACTATTTCATTCCAATGCTTCCGCGATAAGGTATTTCGAGGTGAATGAGTACCTGCGCTGTAAGTAGGCAGGCGGAATCACCTTATCTGCCCTGGAACCTTGAGACTCCACTGACGTCTCGCTATAACCACCCGCTAAATCATCACTGACCCCCCTCTAACTTGGCGCGGCTTTCGGCTCTCAGCAGTGCGGGCCTGAACAGTGAGTAGGTACTACCTAATACCGGGACGGCAGTGGGGTAGGAATTGCGTCAGAGGGGGCGGCCACAGCTGTGGAGGTCTGGGCCTGCGGGGCCCGCAGGTGCCACATGCCTGCTGGATTTTTTGCGGGCGCTGGAGCATCGAGACTCGCCGCCGGCGCCCGCTTTTCTCGTCTTCCGCGCCGAACCTGAAGCTTCAGTTCCCCATAACATTTTCCCTTGGAAAGGGACCCTGATCCTGATTCCATGCTCCTCCTCAGAACAAACCCAAGGCACACGGGGCCACTCCTCCGTTTTCTCTAGGTATACCTCCGCCAACCATTGAGAGGCTCGGGGCTACCCTCCGGGTGCACTACCTTGCTTCTAGCCTCCACCAACCGTGTAACTAGATACAACAACAAGCTTTACCACGTCATCTACCGGAACCGAGCCGCCGCCATCCGACATCAATCAGCTTTCTCTTTCTGCACCGTTGTCTCAAGTCATGCTATAGGGTTGAGCTCGAACCTGCTGTAACTACCATTGGCTTGCGCGGCACTTGGAGCACGAATCGCGGCCGCATCCCGCTGAGGCAATCCCACCCCTTGGATGTCGCCATGTCCTCTCCGAACTTCGGCTTCTCTCCATGGAGAAGGAGAGCTTCGTCTATGACCTCTCGCCCACCCCCGGCGCCACAGGACGGCGATGGTGCCGAACCAACACCAATCAATGACTCTGTCCGCCATTCCCATCCTGGGTTCAGTGATTCCACACGGCAGCTGTCCTCCTCCATAGGTCAGAGGGAGCCCATCCGGTCCTTCATTCACGGCCCAAACCGCGACTACCTAGGTAAGCCCTCTCTACTTCGCCAATTGATCTCTCATTTGCTGACCAGGCATCACAGCTCCCACAGACAGTGCTGAGTACGCCCGGAGTGTGCGACAGGACACAGCAGAACTCGCAACATATCTCCTCTCCGATAAGACCTCGGCCCAGAGCTCAACTTTCCTTTCCCGCCGCCGATCATCTCAGGCACCTGCGCCATCAAGCGACAGCTTGCTTGTCGACGACGAGGATGATGACGCGGACGGCAGCCTCCTGCCAAGCTCAGATACGATACAGGAAGTCTCCGAACCGCCGTCACCCGCCAACGAGCTAGAGGACGATATGCCGGACGAGGGGCCGTCAATTCTGTCCAGCCTGCTGCGCAAATCCCCGCCGCAATCGAGGCAGGAAGCATCCCCTGAGCGCCACGTCTCCCTCGAACCCAAGAGGCCACGACCTACGGAAGAAGGGGCCGAGCTCCAGGACGACGACATGGTGGAGGCGACGGAGAATACACCTCTTCTCGTTACAACATCGCGGCGTAGCAATCAAAGCAACGGCAGGAATTCAGCTGTGGGGGATATTGAGGGCCAAAAGCCGCAGGCGCGCAAGGACTGGCTCAGGGGGGCAAAAACCCTTGGCCACTCGCTGGAGAAGAAGCTGGCGCATGCCACCAAGGCGGCAACGAGCCCGGACGTGTGGAACAGAAGGTCTCTGTGGCGAAATGTGATAGTGGCACCGGTTTCGTGCTTGCCTGCCGTCGTCGTGGGCTTGTTGCTGAATGTGCTGGATGCGCTGTCTTATGGTAAGCCCGGTGATGACACTTCGAACGCCACGGAGTGCTAACTGTTTTGTGAAGGCATGATTCTCTTCCCGCTTGGGAAGCCCATTTTTGCCGGCCTTGGCTCGGCCGGTATCTCCATCTTCTACGTCAGCACGATCATCTCACAGCTCACTTTCTCCTCGGGGAGCAAGTTCAGGGGAGCCGTCGGATCTGAGCTGGTGAGTCGCCCAGCGATAGGGAACGACCTCAGCTAACTAGGCCTCAGATTGAAGTTGTTCCTTTTTTCCATAATATGGCTTCTACGATCACCGATATCGTCGGCGAAGAACATCCCGATGCAGTAATTGCGACGACCATCACAGCCTTCGCTCTCAGCTCCATGGTGACGGGCCTCGTCTTCTTCCTGATGGGTTATTTCAACTTTGGCTACATGGTTGGCTTCATTCCGAGACACATCCTGATCGGATGTATCGGCGGCGTCGGCTGGTTCTTGGTCGCTACCGGCTTCGAAGTCTCAGCACGAATGAGCGGCAGTCTTGAGTATGATCTGGAAACACTCCGGAAGCTGTTCTCGTCTGACACGGTGCTTCTCTGGCTGATCCCCTTCATCCTGGCTATTGTCCTCTTTTACGGGCAGAGCAAAGTTGCCTCAAAATACTTCTTACCCCTGTACATCATCGCCATACCCATCTTTTTCTATTTCTTCGTTACGGTTATAGACTCGCTTCACGTCGATCCCCTTCGCGAGAATGGGTGGATCTTCAACGGACCGCCGGCTGACGAGCCTTGGTGGTACTTCTGGACCCTGTACAGTATGTCTTACCCCTATCTCCCTATTCGGGAATGCGATGCTGACCTGCCTCTAGAGTTCCATCTGGTTCGCTGGGATGCTCTCATAGATACGGTCCCTGCGATGTTGGCACTGACATTCTTTGGCATTCTTCACGTGCCAATTAATGTGCCTGCGCTTGCCCTACAGACTGGAGAAGACCATGCGGATCTTGATAGAGAGCTGAAGCTGCACGGCTGCTCCAACTTCATCTCGGGCCTTGCTGGCAGCATTCAGAACTACCTGGTCTATGCGAACACCTTGTTCTTCATGAGGTCTGGAGGAGACAGCCGACTTGCTGGATATATGCTCGCGGCGCTGACGTGCTGTGTCATGATGATTGGTCCTATGATCATTGGGTACATTCCTGTCATGATGGTCGGGTGTCTCATCTTCGACCTTGGCTTCGAACTGCTGCTGGAAGCTGTCTGGCTCCCTAGGAAGAAGCTCAAGGTGGCAGAATATCTCACGGTAAGCTTCTAGTCATCTGGAAATACACACCCGTCTCTAACATGCGCAGGTCATCGTCATTGTCCTCGTCATGGGCACCTATGACTTTGTCGTCGGCATTGGAGTGGGCATCTTGTTGGCATTTGCTTCACTTACCATCCAGACGTCAAGGGTACCAGCCGTGAGGGCGAGCTACAATGGTGATATTGTAGGTTCCACTGTGCGGAGAAATCCATCGCAGCATCGTTACTTGCAGCAAGTGCGCAAACAGATATACATTGTGAAGCTTACCGGTTTCCTCTTTTTCGGCACTATCGTCAGCGTCGAGGAGAAGATACGAGCGCTCATCGACGATACGACTTTTTCAGAACGCCCGATCAAGTTCCTGATCCTGGACTTGTATCATGTCACTGGTCTGGACTATTCAGCCGGCGAGGCCTTCAACACCGTTAGCCGTCTTCTAAACAACAAGGATATCGTGTTCGTCATCAGTGGCGTCGACACAGAGAGCGACTTTGGCAAAACCTTGCGAGCCGTTGGCGTGGGTATCGACGATGCCGCTTTGCTTCCCGATCTCAATTCGGCCTTGGAAAGTTGCGAGAACGAGCTTCTCAAGACGCTCTACGCGAGCGAAGACGAACTACATGGTCAGAACCGGAACGCGCCCACTGCCAGCCTCGATGTCCCTGCCAAAGCCGCCTCCGATGGCCTGCTGGATGGCGTCTTCAACTCTCCCCGTCGGCACCACCTCCACCAGGCGGCGCACGACGCTCTCACGAACACGGAGTCGCAGCGCACCAACCGCTGGCGGAGCTTTAAGGAACCTCTCCGGCTCATACTGCAGATCTTCCAGACCGTCAGCACTAAGAATGAGGACTTCTGGTTCCGTGCGACGGGCTACTTCCGGCGGCGCGAGTACGCAGCCGGCTCCGAGCTGTACAAGCGGGGTGAGCCGGCCGACGGGTTCTACCTTGTCGAGAAGGGCATACTGCGCGCCGAGTACGACCTGCCGCAGGGCTGGTTGACGGAGAGCATCGTGGCAGGCACGACGTGCGGCGAGCTTCCGTTCTTCTCGGAGACGGATCGCACGGCGAACGTGGTGGTCGAGTCTGACTGCGTCTTGTGGCTTATGGATAAGGAGGGATGGGAGAAAATGCAGCGTGACGATCCGGACGTCGCGCGGGAGCTGCTAAGGATCGGTCTAAAACTGACGACAGAGCGCCTGAGCTCGATTACGTCGTATATCCTGACGATGGCGGGGTAAGGTTGGTGGCTTGTCAGTTGAGGGGTGACTTGTGACACAGTGTGACTATAGCCATGTATTGATGAAGCCATCATCCTGTGTAAGTATACCAAGTCCAGGGACGCTACCCGCGTCGTGCCCAACCTATTTCTGGGCCTGAGTGAACATGCTTACGTGGGCCTTCCATTGTCGACTATGAGGGGTAGCGGCATTGAGATCAGTGCTCGAACCTGTGCACACTACAGGTTGTTGTATAATTTCGCCGTTCAATGAGATTGTGTGCTCTCATATTGCCCAAGGTAATCTAAACTCCTTGCTCACCACTGCTCAGTCGAATGCTGCGCAGGTCAATCAGCGGGTGCCCTCCGTCAGATATACCTTAGGAGATGACGATCCCCAAGAGGCTCTGCGGCAAACACTGGACCTTGACCCCCTTTTGGCAATCATGCTGAGTCATGCCGTTTTCGACCCAAGTTCGCCACCTGACTCGGTACAAGGGCGCAACTTACAAGTCCAACAAAAAGGCTTCACACTTGGTAAGATCATCTTCTTCCTGTCTCACATCTTGATCCCCTCAGCAAGCGCATTGTCTGTTAATTGGTCTTTAACCAACACAGCTCGAATCTCGCCTTGAAGGTCAAACTTTGTCAAGCATAGCGGACCGACTCCGTTCGTACATTTCGCGAGGCTTGGCATAGACTACCATATTGTCAACGTGAACACATTCAACGCCGCAAGCTCGGCAGCGGCACCAAATCGCCTATCTAGACCAGAAAACTTGCGCCAGCCATGCCATCCCTCCACGAGCTTCTCAAGTCCGGCCGCATTTCCAAGCGCAAACCATCCTCTCCAAGGAAACCTCCCACGCCCTCCCGCAGCCCCAAGAAAGCGGCATCCACGCCCATGGCCCCCCGCCGCCCTCCTTCCGACGAGGAGGACTTCTTTCACGACCACCTCGACGCGGTTGGTCTCGTTTCTACACTAGCCACAGACCTATCTCTCCGCGATGTCCCGCAAGCCATGGCCCACGCCCGCCTGCGCATGTTCACGGCCATGCCCCGCGAGGCCGCCGGCATGGCCTCGACGCGCGTCGCCCAGGTTCTCAACTTTCGCCGCGCCCTCCCACCACTCGTCAGCGTCGCCCACATTCACGCCGTGCTGCGTGCATCACCCTCCGCCGTGGAGAGGGAGGTCGCCGAGCTCGAGGGTCGAGGGGGCCTGCGCCGCATCCGCGCCCGCGGGCAGGGCGAGGCGCTGATCCGAGCCGGGGATTACGAGGCCATCGTCCGCAAGGCGGAGGAGCTGGGCCGGGAGACGAAAGAGTGGTACCTGAAGTTCCTCGGCGAGAACCCGCGCGAGGGCGTGGTAGCGAGAGACGCGGTCGGGGATGCCAAGGCGGACGAGCTGATCCGTGGCGGCTTCCTGACGGGGCGGGCAGGTGCCGGGGCGGAGGCGGCGACGTCCCTGCGGGGCCTGTACGCCCGCCCGGAGGATAGGGGGTCGTTGACCAGCTTGGAGGCGGTGTCGCGCGCAGCCAGTGGGAGCATGGCTGCTGTCGGCGGGACGGGAGCAATACACCTCGCTGGCGGGGGAGGGGGGTCGCGGCTCTCGCGGGACAGTTCGACGATGGACTATAGCGTCGCGGTGCCAGGTCACGGGCCGTTGATCAAGCTTGTGACAGGGGCGGTTGAGCATCTGGTTTGGATTCTCTCGCGGACCAAATTTGGGGAGATGCCCGAGTCGATGTTAAGGGAACGCTGGGATGGCGGCATCGCCACGGACGAGGCCCGGTTAGCAAGGAAATCGAGGGGCGAGTTTGTGGGTGTTCTGCCTGGTCGGACGAAAAAGTGGAAGGAGTTTTGGGGGATTGACTTTGCATGGGTGTTGGAGGAGGCCATGGGCATGGGATTGGTGGAGGTGTTCGAGACCAAGAGTGTTGGGCGAGGCGTCAGAAAGCTGTAGATCTGTATGTTCGTCTTCCTCAGTAGGCTCCAGGGAGGTCAGGTACTCTTCATGGCGAGTTTGATATCAGGTAGCGGAGCTCATCAGCCCTTGAAAAGCTTCTACTGCTGAGGAAGAGTTTAGCCACCTCCACAGTTGGATCGTTTGGGATCATATCCCGGATGAAGTCGAATGGCCCCGGGACGACTCGAAGGGGTGAAGGGCTTGGGCCAGAAGTGCAGCGTCTGATAATAACACCAGTAAACAACGGTCAACATCTCTCATCGATAGACTCCTGCTGAGCAGGTGCTGTGGCTGTCGTAGGGTTCGTTCGTGCCTTCGGTTGCCTGGTGTGTCAAGTCCAGGTAGAGGTAGACGTAACTGCATGTACGTGGCGAGCTAGTCTATACCAGACGCAAGACTTCCTTGGTCGTGAACCAAGGTGAAGGATGTTCAAACATCCCAGCATCGGCACCGATATCTGCGCCGATGCCATCCTGGCCCTCGAAGTACATACTAACGTCTTCTGCTGGATATACCAGCCCTACTCGCTGCCACGCTCCAAGAACTGTGGTCGAGGGTTTCAGTACGAGGGCCATGATCACGTACCCGTGTGGATACAGTCCGCCGTCAGATCGTATCCGCTTGACGCATTCGAGAAGGAGGATAGTCACTTCATCTCCCACAGCTATCTCTGCAGCTTGAGCTCCGCGGAGTTGCAGAGGTAGGTCGGGGCTGAACTTTTGGCGTCGCAAATGCTGGCCTTGACGCTGCTCTACCAGACACTGCACGCCACCTGCTGATCGCGGTGAATGCATTATCCCTGATATAACGGCCTGTCCAGTCCAGCCACGCAGATCAAGGTACCCAGATTCGACCCGTCCGAAAGGATCTATACCTGCGGACTTGGTATCGAAGGTGACGACCTCGCATTTCCATGAAGTAGAGCCGCCGACTTGCCCGCCGGTGAAGAAATGACTGGTACTCGGGGCCTGTCGATATTCGATCGGACCCTCGATCGAGGCCCAACTGAAGCTGGGCGCGCGGTACGCGAGTGGCCGGCGAGCGTTGGCAGAGATAGGCGTCCAGTACAGCGCGGCGGGAAGCTGGGACGTCCAGATGCCTGCGAGGTATTTGGTGGGCGCCTTCGTCCACCAGGCCACCTGGCTAAAGATTGAGAAGGCGATGCCAGACAAGGCCGGAAGCCGATCCATCTCCTTGGTGATTTCGAGTCGAGTGAACTCTTCGACAAGGGTGTTCCAGGTCTCAGCGGGATCAATATGGACCAACTGACCAACGTTTTTCGAGCCTGATCCGGGCTCCGAGGGGCTGCCAGGACGCTGTGCTTGCATCAGCGTGATGAACATGTTTCGCATCTTCTCGATTGGATAAGCCTTCTTAGGCTTGAGGAGCTTGGCGCTTGAAAGATGGTCTGGTTGCAACCTCTGTCCCACCGCGTAGGAACCGTTCTTGTCTTGTGCGGTGTGGGTAATGTCAGGCTGGGTTCTATAACCCGGCGTCTTGGACTGTCCTCTTTCTTGATCCAACTGCTCCTCCATTGTTCCTCGACTTTCTGGCACAAATGACTGCGCCCAGAAGGCACCTCGACACTCCCAGGCGAGTTGCGTCAAACCGAAATGCACGACTTTGGGGCTGAGAAGTCTTTCTTGAAAGACCCAAGCCCGTGACAAGAGGGGATAGCCCGCAGCGATGATGTCTTTGACGCCGTCCCCGCGGTTTCCGCTGCCCGCAAGGTCTCGTATGTCGTGGCTGGGTCGGACGGCGAACCACCGGGCGAAGCGCGAGCTGCCGGCTCCCCTGTTGACAAGATGAGGCTTCCAGAGCATTGGGTGTTGGACCCTTTCCACCAAGCCATGCCCTCCTTTAGCATCCCAACAGCTCTGGCCATTGAGCCGCCGCCACAGATAAGGTGTCTCGCTCATGCTGAAGAAGCATCCGCTATCGCTGTCGGGGGCCCGCGTTGCCGCAATGGTGAGGAAGGCGTTTTGGTAGATCTGCGCCATGCGAGCAGCCTCTTTCTCCCAGTCCCCCCCGTCATCTTGCACAATACATAAACTGTCGATCCATATAAATCGGAGACCGAGCCGTCGGGTTATGGTGATGGCGTCCCGAAATGTTTTCGGCAGGCTCTCGAAAGGTATGCTGGAGCACATTGAGGTAAAATTCGACACAGTTGTCGTCATGACGGTTCCCTTCTGACCCCAGCAGTGACTCAGGGCAGTATATTGAATGTCGCCAGCCAGAGCCCTCGGACAAGACTGACGAGCCTCGACAGCGTCGACGAGTCGAAGGTTGTCGTTGCCAAGGTCTAGGAAACGAGCAGGGAGAACATCACTTTTCGGCGGGCTACACCTGCCGGCATGCTTCTTCGCACATTCCCCAAGCCAAGACTCGATGTTCATTTGGCATCGCTCAGCCTGTTCCTCTATTGTGAGAGCCGGGCATAAGATGTCTGCAGCGATGTTAGCCCATTGCTTCGAGTTGTCCGCCGCTGCGTCTACGGGAAGGGCATGCATACCTGAAGTAGTCATCTGCAAGTCGATCTTGCTCATCTCAGGTCGGTCTGTAAAGCTGAATGATATCTCGAGAAACTCCCGCAATACTTTGTATGTTTCGAGTTTTGACTGGCCTGGTAGCCCGTCGGCGAAGGGATCGTTGTTATACATATTGCTGCATTCAAAGGATATGTCCTCCGGCTTCAAAGTACTTTCCGGTCGAAAGATCTGAGCAAAGTGCATGACGCCTTCTACCAAAGTACTGCAAAGGTCACAGTTCTGCCCACGAAGCCTAGACAAGGTGCCATAGAAATAGAATGCTGCAACCGGCTGGATTGGCGATGGAGCAAGATCAGCGCGTGGCCTGCGCAAGGCCCCAAGGCAGATACCGCATCCATCCATGACGGTCTTTGAGCTCAAAAGAACGGAAAAATAAGGGCGCGTCGCGCAGTTGTTCGTTGATCATCCGCTATGTTCAGGGATGCCGTCCTGCGAGATGGATCGCGAGTGAATAGGAGAGCTCCAAGTCCAAGGTGACTCGCCAGCTCGACCATGGAGATGAGTTGATTTTACACCATGGCGGTGACATAGCGAAACAAAAATGTAGCGACGAAGGGCTCGATCAATGATAATCGAAGAAGGGGGCTGTGCTCAGGCGAAGTCTATAATCTTCCTGAATTGAGGCAGTGGTGGAAAGTGCGAAGTACTTAGCATCTAGTGTGTACGCTGTAAGTACAGTAAGCAGGTACTTATGCACCGGGCATGCGGGCTGCCTCATTGCGGAGCTCTTCAAGGTGCTGTGCGTGCTGCTTATCTAATCACACGATAATGCCCCCTGAAGTGCCTCGCCTCACCCACCTCACCTCAAGAATGGGTTTCTAGCAACGGAAACATCACGGCTTGCAAATGCCATCGCTTCATTTGTGGCCTGTGAAAAAAAAAGTTCATTGTCGTGAAGCCATGAAATCCAAATTCTGACGACCCACAGCACGTCTTCACGGCGGCCAGCTCATTCCAAGAGCCGGGTCATGGAAGCCAGGTATGTTCAATTCGCCCGTCATGGGATTCGGGGGGAAGAGTCCGTTGACGACGTCCTTGCTTCTGTTAGTGTACCGAATGTAATACCGCCCCATAGAGAACGCAACTCACCCAGTCTACACCGTCCAGTTGATCACAGGCTTGACCCACGGTCGGTGGCTGCGCTTGATGTTCCACGTGAAGATTGACGCCACCACTGCCATAGTCGCTGTTGCTGCTTTCGCCTGGACTATCAGACGATGGCCCTGTTAAATTCGACGCCCACAAGGTCTCGCCGTTCGACACGCCGGCGAAGACGGTGTTGGGAGGAGGCCCCATGGGCATACTGCCAGGAGGAGGGCCGCCCCCGCGGCCCGCGCTCGGCCCTGCTTCCATCATTCCTGGTGGAGGTGGAGGTGTCATGTGAACATTGGGTGCAGCTCCCATGGGAGCGGCGCTCTGATGAGTGGGCTGGTACGGCAAGGGACCCGGCGCGCCCGCCACGGCATCCCTTCTGATATCGGCAGTGCTGTTCTTGAGGGAGCCCCTCATCTTCCTCAGACTCTGGTACATGGCCGTCTTGCCCATGACCTCGCCCAAGATACGCATCCCTTTGATTTCCGGCGGGAGTGCGGGGTCCAGATGGAAGGAATAGTCTAGGCAGCCCCATATTCGGGTGGCCTCGCGGTTCTGCGGGCGGTAGTAAATCTCCACGGCCAACAAAAGCGCCACTTGGTACTGGAACAAGGCTCCAAGATACCACTTCCAGGTGGAGAACAGGTGATCCGTCTCGATGCGAGCAGCTACTTCGACCAGGAGGATGCCGCTCGAGATCAAGACAGCATTGAGGCGGTGTGGCATCGGCGAAGACGCGTTGGCGTGGAAAGGATGCAAGACCATGACATGTAATCGGTACAGGAGCAGATGAGTGACGAGACGGGTGTACTGCTTCAGAGGATCCTCTGCCCCGCTCGTATTACCCGACGAGATGAGAGGCTCGTACCTGTCAAGGACTTTCCTTCGGAACGTTTCGATCTTGATGAGCACGTCGGTCAACGCCACGCGACGGGTCTCCAGCTTGCGCCGGTCAGCCCAGATGTTCCGCATCATCTCGTTGATCTCGAAGCGGATGAGCGTCGGTAACATGGACGTCCACTGCCGGCTTGGCTCCGGGGCTGGGCCGGTGGCGGAAAGATACTCGTCCTCGATGTTAATAGGCAGCTTCGTATCGTAGTCTTCACGGCGGATGACGGGGCGGGGTCCTTGAGCTTCGCAGGTACGGATGTCCAGGAAGCATAGTTGGTGCCATATCAATCTGCGCACGTGGGTATCTAACGGGTTGAGGCCATAAGTCTCTCCATCACGGTGAAGACCTAGATCTATTAGCAGAGAGCAGCACTTTTGCCCTTGTCACAACGTACCCATGCACTCAGCCATGCGAACAGCCGCAGCGACAAGTACAGAATGAGCCCTGGAGACTTCGGCGCGGCAGAGGGGGATCTACCCCGTTAGCAAGCATCCATTTGAGGGAAGGGTGACTTACCATGTACATGACAAAGGCCTGGATAGTCTCTACTCTTGTCGTCTTGAGGAACTTCGCCTTACTCAAGGCCGCCTCAACGCCAATCTTGAACCTTTCCACCAGCGCAAACTTGTTCAGGCCAAAGTCTCGTTGTACGGAAACTTCGTCCAGGCTCACGGCGGCGCTGAACCAAGCGCCGAACACGACGGCCTGTGTCGAGGCCCGGGGTTCGTAATTGGCCATGACTTCCTCCCAGAAGCCGTGGTAATCACTGTAGAATGAAGGTCGGTGAACGCTTCGGGCAACTGGATGCACGGCAGCAAAATACTGCTCGACCAAGTAGTCGCCGGCTGCACGAGTGGGAAGCAACGTCTCCAATGACGGCAGACCTTCGGTCCCGAGACCTTGACCTCCGAAGAAGAGGCCGCTCGATGGAGAAAGATAGGCATTGCTCGGTCGAAGATAATCGGGCAGGGGCCCGTCCGGCGTCAGTGTTGGCATCGGGGGCATGCCAGGAGGCATCCCTGGCGGCATACCGCGTTGCGGGCCAGGGAAACCCGACATGGGACCTCCGACCCCGCGTCCGAGACCATGCCCCGGGCCAGGGCCTGCCGGTATTCCCCCGGTCGGGGGCTCTGCTCCGCGACTGGAAATCCCAGCCGATATCTAATTATTGTCAGTTTGATCCACGGTTGAAGTGGCCGCGGAATCCTCTTCAAGGCAACTCACCTCCTCCGAAAGCCTTGGCCGAGATAGTCCCCCTATCCGATCAGTGATTCTCATTCTGCCCACCTGGACGCCCAAATCGATGATATCGTCCGTGCCGTCGGCATCGTCTTCGTAAGTGACGTCCAGCTCGGTCAGCTCCGTGGGCTCTAGGTCCCTCTCCTCCGCAAACTCATCCTCGACGTCATCCGCCAGGATGCCACCCGACCGCTTCGGGCCCGATGGCTGGCTCTTTCCGGACCGGGCGACATCTCTCTCAAGTTGGCGCTCGAGGGAGCCCACCTTCTCCTTCATCTCCGTCAGCCGAACCTGGCTCGCCTGGTCCAGCTTTGGGCCGAAGTAATGGCATTCCCGGTCGAACTTGACGCAGTTTGTGCACGGATGGGACTTGTCACACTTGAGCTTGCGACGGCGACATTCGAGACACGATGTGATGAGGCGCATGCGGCGTCTGATCGGTTTACTCGAGGCGTTCGCTCCACTGGTTGACGAAGAGGGCGGCTCGGGCGCCGCAACACCCGGTGGCGCATCGCTGCCCGTGTCGCCGCGGCTCGAATGCCCTGGAGCGTATCCAGAATAGGGGCCCGGCTCTGCGGAGGGGTGGTGCAAGGGCGTGTGTTCTCCAGCGCCCCGGCGAGGATGCTGCCCGCCCGGATCCATGATCGAATTGAGCAATGGCGCTCCAACTCCCTGCTCACAGGTCGCAGTCGGATGAGCGTCTCCTGGAAGAATTCGATGCACTGATTCGCCGCTCGCAGCTTGGCGGACTGGGAGGCTGCAGTGACAGGTTGAGGTCGGCGCTGCCGGAGGAAGGCTTACGGACGTAAGCTCGAGTACGGAGAAGAGACCCGGGGAGTGGGGGGTCTCAGTCTGTCTTGCGTCTTGCTTTCTCAAGAACGGATCCTCTCTAAAGAAGATATCGATAACCCTGATTGAGAACTCCCGGAGAGTAGGGACGATTGATTAGCTTCGGCATTCGGGTCAATGCTCTCAACGGCTCAACCCCTCAGCCGGTCGCCCAGAAATAGTGTTCTAGCTTGAATAGCACCAACGGCGCGCGGATCGAAGAAAAAAATGGGACGGGACACGATGCCAAATCCCAATGCGTCGCATCAGCGGGGTCGACCTAACACAGCGTCACCCCATATTTGTACTGAGCTTGTCAACGTCGACTGGTCCTGGGCTGTGCCGTCTCGTGCAAGCTGTATAGACAAATTTCACATAAAACCTCCGCCTCGAAGCGAGACGTAAAAGTACGAATACTTCATCGCCAAATGATGTTCGCATTGCAGCCTCGGGCAGGCAAAGTAGTAGATAATAGATCTAGTCACCTAGGGTTGTTAATGAGGCCCTGCGACGCTGGCCAGTGTTATCGTCGGTGACGAAGTCGATTGGCTGGCGAAGTATATTCGTCCAAGTTCCGCTGCCGCCAAGTAAGCAGCACCTTGGCCGTCTTTCGGGCCTCTTCCTCTCCCAGTTCCCGCTTGACCACGTTCAGAAGCCAATCGAGCTGCGTAGTCCGACCAGCCTCTCCCCTCTTCAGAGTCCTGACGCCAGCTCTCAGGAGGGCAAGCAGTTCTTGTTGCCCAGGTATCTCTCCGTTGGCACGAAGCCATGCGTTGCAACGACAAATGTTCCTGACCATAGTACGGTCCGGCAAGTGGTTGGCCCTCGAAAACCACAACGCCATGTCCCTGACAAGCTGGATCTTGCCATCGCGCTCCCCGTCTTGTTCAGCCACAATGGCGTGGAAGACCTCCCATATAACAACCACGGGAACCTTGTCGTCGGCAATCATATCCTTGACGAAAGCTTTCAAAGGCCCATGAGTCCAGTCCAGCCTCCGAGCTCGCTGAAAGCCATTCTTATTCAAGGTCATCTCGTTGCACACTGCGTAGAAGAGTGCTCGGTCCTCGTCCCGAACGGTCATCAGAAACGTTAAAGAGAGCGCCGCACGATCATTCCTCATCATGCTCCAAATGCGAAAGGACAGTAAGAATCTTCTGGCGAGGCCGAGTTTCCGAATGGCCCGGACAAAACTGGCTTCAATCGACTGCTCAGGCTCCTGAGAAATTTGCCACGCAAGAGCTGCGAGGCTTGCCGGAGGGGTCCGAGCAGACCTCCAACGCCAGTGGCTGTCGACCAAAGGATTGCTGCACACAAGTCCTTCGCTTTGCCACTGCTGTATGAGTAGCTTGCACAGCTGGCGTTCCAGCTTCGGCGTGAAAATATCGAACCTCGCAAGAGCACCTAAGAAATAGTCCTCCTTAATGAGAGGCAGCCGGGAGAGGATATCGAGCCAACGCTCGCTTCGCGGCATGACCAAGCTTGGATGTTGGGGTCTCTGTCGGCTGGTATCGCTGGGGGTGTTCAAGTGTGCTCGTGTCACACTCGGCATGTGTTCCGGGATTGGGTCCCCGTCATCGTTCGTGGCAGAAGAACATGGTTTCCCTTCATCGACTGACTCCACTCGCTGGCTTGCTGGGGCTTCGGGCTGCTCGAGAGTGCTGGTAGTCACAGAGGCTTCGAGGCGACGCAGAAGCTCCAGGTGGCGCTCATCGTTTGGGTCGATTGACCTTAGGGCAACCGCAATGGAATCCACTGCTCCGTGCGGTGCATCGACAGGACTCAAAAGCCATTGATGCAAAACGGCCTGCAGCCCATTCCCGATCTGGGGTATGAGACGACTCGGCAAGGTGTGCATTACTTTCTGTAAAACAGAGTAGCTCTGGGGCCGAGGGGATTGCTTTGACAAAGCTTCCAGAAGCCTATTGACAAAAGTCGCGGAGGTTTCGCCGGTCGAGGCCCCAAGCTCTGCGAAGCTCTGGACTCTCGAAGTAGAAAGACCTTCAATGACGGCTGACCATAATGCGTCTGTCGCTTGTTGGTGTAAGAGTGGCCCGCGGGACCCTTCCTGTCGCTGTGCGGCTTGATCTAGCGACCGAATAAATGGGTTGAGGATGTCGGGTATTGTGTCGGCGGGGATTGTGCCCAGATAAACCTCATGTCGCAGAGCACGCATGGCCGCAGTGTAGTCCTCATCTAGTCTGTCGGATGATCTTTCCAAGGAATCCAGAGCACAGGAAAGCTGGTGCGAGATGTATCCAGCGAAATCAGCGTCGTTCTCTTCCGTCGTATCGATGGGCTGAGTCGCGGGTTGACTTTTCGGTACCAGCCTACGCCACAGCTTCGCGGACTCGGCCTTCATTTCTTGTAGCCTCTGATCAGCAGACGTGGGCGGCAACCATTTCCACTGACTCAAGTCCACGGGGAACTCGATCATCCAGGGCGGTAGGGTCATCTGGAACTCAGTGGAATAGAGACCTGTCATCCTCCTTTTGCCAAGCCTCCGCCGGTTCTCAAGAGGTCCCGGGGTCGAACTGGATAAACGCCGATGTGGCCGAGATACGCTGCAGTATCGCTCGAAGGCGCTCGCCAGGATGCTGTCGGTGATCCAGACGTGTTCGATGGGCGCCCGGAGTTGTTTGACAGCACGGGTGCACCGCGCCGTTGGTCGGGGCGCCATTGCGGGCGTTGGAGGCCTCGTGGGATCCTCCTATCAATCAATATTATTGAATAGAAGCACACATGACCGGTCGATAGTCAGAATGATGAGGTTGTTCCCGGGCTGTATGGCTACGCCTGGGTATCGTTGCTTGCAAGGCCGCTTGATCGTGAAGTTGAAGAAGTCGACACGACAAATTGGAGCTCTGGCATTGGCGAGGACATGGGCCCCACTTCCTACCTACCTAGCCTCCCAGATGCCACCCTGGGCACCCCCCGAACGGCAGGACTACTTATGATGTGGGCTGAGGCGTAAGTACGTGTGGCTGGAGCCCCAAGGTCCCTCGGGCTTTGCATGGCGGGGCACAATTGGGATGCTTCGCTCTGGTGATCGCGGGACAGCTTGCTGCTTTTCCCATCTGTTCTACCGGGGAAAATTCGAACAACAGCAAAGATGGCGGAACACGGATTCGAGCCTCTCAAGAACGACTTGCTGCTGCGGGCAGCACGGGGTCAGTTGCAACATCCACAAGAGACTTCACATGGCCCTGCTGACGTCTTCCAGGCGAGACCATCGAGCGACCACCCTGCTGGATCATGCGACAAGGTAAGGAGGGCCAGGCAGACAGACCCCCAGGAATAAGTGCCGGAGATCAGCCCGCTAATGGGTTTTTGCAGCTGGTCGCTACCTTCCCGAGTACCACGAGGCCAAGGGCAACCGCGACTTCTTCGAGTGCTGCCGCGACCCCGAGGTCGCCTCGACCATCACCCTCCAGCCCGTGGAGCGGTATGCCGGCCTCATCGACGCCGCCATCATCTTCAGCGACATCCTGGTCATTCCCCAGGCGCTCGGCATGACGGTTGAGATGATCGACAAGAAGGGCCCCCATTTCCCGGACCCCCTCAAGACGCCCGCCGACGCGCAGTACGCCGCTGTCATGGCCCGCGACCCCGTCGAGGCCGCCCTCGAACTCGACTACGTTTACCAGGCTCTGTCGTTGACCCGGAAGAAACTCGCGGGCCGCGTGCCCCTCATCGGCTTCTGCGGTGCACCATGGACGCTCCTCTGCTACATGGTCGAGGGCGGCGGCTCCAAGCTTTTCATGCAGAGCAAGACCTGGACATACCGCTACGCACGCGAGTCGCAGGCCCTTCTCCAGAAGATTGCCGAGGTATGCGTCGAATATCTGGCCCTGCAGGTGAAGGCCGGCGCGCAGCTCGTCATGGTCTTCGAGTCGTGGGCCGGCGAGCTCGGCCCTGCTGCCTTCAAGCGCTTCAGCGAGCCGTACCTCAAGTACATCGCCGACAAGCTCCCGCTCAAGCTCAAGGAGATGGGCCTCGAGCCCGTTCCCATGACCGTCTTCCCCAAGGGCGCCTGGCACGCGCTGGACAGCGTGCTGGACCTTGGCTACAACGCCGTCGGCCTGGACTGGCTCCAGGACCCGGCGGAGGCGGTCAAGATCCGCGGCGACAGGCAGGTCGCCTTCCAGGGTAATGCCGATCCCGGCGTTCTCTACGGCACCAAGGAAGAGATCACGGCTGCCGTTGAGGTCATGGTGGATGGATTCTGGAAGGACAAAAAGTTGTGGATCGCCAACCTCGGACATGGTAAGCCTGCCACTCCTCCCCCTACGATGTGGACAGCCCTGCTAATCGAAATCCAGGCATCACGCCCGGTGTCAACCCAGAGGACCTACGGTTCTATCTGGAGGAGATTCATCGCCTGACTAAAAACTAGGCCGGCGAGAGAGGGCTGCAGACTCACGTGAAATGGGGAGCATGCAGTATGCGGTTAGAGATAAAATAAAATGGCTTGGCAGGCGTCAGGACTGGTAGGATGCAATGTACACACCACTCTTCAATGGATTGGCTCTTTCGAACATGTGAGAGTGTGATCTGGTTCTAACCACTGGCTCATGGTAATTCTGTCTGGCAAGTGTTGTCTCCCATTTCAGGCCTCGCGGAACGGCGGACGGTATTGGTGTATCACCTTCTGTTTCTCTAACACGACATGCACCGGGTGGTAATATGCAACACAGGTTTGACAGTTGTTTGTTCATTTCGTAGATGTCGCCCATCCATTCGTCGCGAATAAAATTAACAAAGTGGTATCCTTGCACCTTTTTTCATGTTTCGTCATCCTTTGTCCAATCCATTTTCGACTCCGAACCCAATAAAATCGATCATAATGATACATAATAAGTTGATAATGCGGTGATGGGTATCTTTGCTTCGTGAGTGCGACACCAAGAAGCATCGCAGAGAAACCGGTCCGCAGCCGTCAAGTCGCAAGAGAAGCGCAGGTCGCTAGATAGTGATGCGAAAGCAACGCCAGGAAGAAATATGATGAAGCAGAGGGGCAGCTCGCCACCTCGATGGAGCAGAGCCTCTCATGCCTTCTTGCCGGGGATGATGCTGTGGAGGAAGGCGCGGCCCTTGGCTGCAATCTCGGAGCTGCGACGGCCCTGGCTGGAAGAGTCGTCGTCGATGGCGCTCTCGAAGTTGGCCTTCTTTGCCGCGGCCTCCTCGTCTGAGCCAGAGCGGAAGATATTGGCGGCACCGCCGCGGCCGAAGTGAGCGGCGTTGGAGGACGAACGGCGGGCAACAGGCTGGACGTCCTGTCGCAAGCGGGTCTCGAGAGGATCGTCGTTCTTGAGCATGTTGCCGCTGCCGCCGCGGCCGGTGGTGACGACAGCCGACTTGAGGGAAGGCGTCTCGAGGTCCTTGGTAGAAATCTTGTCAAACTTGGTGGAGTGGGCGTAGTTGCCAGCACCACCACGGCCGTGAGAGAGAAGCATTTTGAAGTTGAGGGTGCCTTGGGTTGAGTCTCGTTTTTAGGGTTTGTATGTCACACAGGTGGACGGTCGAGGGCTCGTTGACGGGGCAAGTGGGTGTTGGGTGGGTGACAGTGTGTGTAAACAGATGACGGCTGTAAAGTCCGGGCTGAGCTTAAGCTGCTGTGTTCTGTCTGTATCGAGATGGATCAAGGTCAGGTAGGACGGGGAGGGTGAGAGAGCTCAGGGTGTTATATACTGGCGGGGCAGGTTGTTGTCGTCGGCCACATGCGGTGGTGTGTGACCTGTGCAACGACCAAAGCAAAGAAGCTCCAGGGGAGCTCTACCCCTCCCCCGGATACAAGACGCTTGGCAAGGAAAAAGCTGATCACACGGGCAGCCAAAATCTTTTTTTCGCCTGCTCCACCAGGTACAGATGATCACGCTGGCGAAGGGCCGGGGCGGGGAGAGTTTCGACGCAAGGGGGGGCCGAGAACAAAGGGCAAAATATTAGCCAACGCAAACGTAATGAAAACGCTGGCAGCCAGCCGATGGGAGCACACGCATGCCTGAGCTCCTCTTGCGCCATTCCCGAATTGCCCAAACGCGGCAGCGGGAATGGCCCTGGCTCGTGGCGGAGGGATGGTGTCACTTGATCACCAGGTCTGTTGACTCTGGACAGGTCCCGGGCCGGTGATGGCGACACTTTGCCATTTCCACTTGTGGTGTTCCTGAATTGGATCCAGTCTTCCAGGGAACCTTCATTTGGTAAGTACTGTACTAAGGACGACGTGAGCTCGGTTTGTTCTCTCATTGGACGCCTTACTCGAGAGAGCCCCAAGCCTGCCTGCCTGACTGACGGACTGAATGCACTTTGCGTGTTCCTCTTACACCGAGACGCTGCCTTGGAATTACGACTCTGTCTGCACTTTGAGCGTCGACGGGGCGTGCCGCATCAAGCAGACGGAGAGCCGCCTTGGTCTCGGTGGCTCCCCTAGCAGAGATTTGCCCGGATGCCGGATTCCAGCGCCTGAGGTGCATGGAAGGACCGGGAAGCGGACAGGGCCAAGACCCGGCCCAAATCCGGGGCAAATGCACTCGACCCGCTGTCGTCATCCTCGCAGAAACACCGGAAAGGAGAAATGCGCTTGTCCAGCTCTTCCACTGCCGACCCTAGCCAGGCAGAGATTTTCCCACCTCGCACAACCCATCGGCCGGCTCCAGGCGCCCTGCCCTGTTGATCGCACTTTTTAAGCTTAATCACCGGCTTCGTGACTGGGTGGCCGATGACAAGGAGGGCGAGCTCTGTTGACCTTGAGAGCCTCGCCGCCCTGAGGTCACCCGTCCAGCGGTTGCGATTGATTCCCCCGTTCCTGGCACCGATGCACAGCGGGTGCCATATCCAGTCCCCTCCGGTCGACGAACTCGAAGGGTTCTGACTTAGCCGTGTGTTCTCCGCCGGGACGACCGTGACTGATGCCCTGCAGACCCTTCGCCGCTGCTCGTCCTCCAGAGCACCGAGCCCCTGAGCCTGAATTGTATCATGGAACGGACTCCCTTTGTGCACCGCTCCAACTGTGTTGATTTGTTTTGTGTCACGGGATGCGCCCGCCTGCACCCCAGATTTCGCCCCTGGTACTACCTTAGTTGCCAGAAGCGCAATGAGGGGGTTCCCCATAGCGTCATAGCTAACACTGCCAAGTCTGTATGTTGGCCTCGTGACCAACAGACTTTGTGAGGTGCTCTATCTACTACCTCTCGTACACTACCGTGGCCCAAGTGCCTAGG
The DNA here is from genome assembly GCA_037042015.1 of Furcasterigmium sp. R96-07A1. NCBI lineage: Eukaryota > Fungi > Ascomycota > Sordariomycetes > Glomerellales > Plectosphaerellaceae > Furcasterigmium > Furcasterigmium sp. R96-07A1. The sequence goes on along the minus strand of JAXQJP010000327.1, from coordinate 403,742 downwards.
TACTGGGCTATAGTAGAAGGCCCCCGCAAGTTTTGTAGCGATCCTGCTGATGGCATGCGTTGTCTTGCTCAATGCGAATGCACCTTGAAAACCTGGCTGGCTGGCGATCGTCCCCAAGCACTCTACTACTTAGTACTTAGAGGTAGCCCAGTTGCCGTGGGTCTTTCCCCTCGAAGGTATGGCCCTCGCTGTTTTCCCTCCGCAGAGCTCGACATCCTCTCCGCCCCTTTCTCGAGCTTTTGCCCCGACATTGTCAGGAGGCTCGCATCATGCACTGTTGCTGTGGGGGTGACTACGAAGAATTTCGTACCTTCCAACATCACGACACCACTTCAGCGCATGCCTTGTCGCCCGAGCACCCTGTCGAAACGTGCAAAGGAGCTGAGGGGGCGGACACGCATGAAGTGTTGCAGGCCATTAAGGCGATCCCGGACGCCATAGGTCAGGCCGACACCAACGGTTTGAGCGATGGTTGTCCGATGGTTGTCTCTTCGGTGAGAGCTCCGACCGCGTTCGAGAAGAATGCCAGAAGGCTGTGCGTGTCCCGGGTTTTGTGTCACACGGCCTGCACGGAGCTGCATATAATCACAGGCCAAGGAGGCCCTGAGACGACAATGATAAAGCAGATAAATGCCCGAATCCCTGTAACCTGATAGTTGCAGAACCGTCACCATGGGATCAGCTCGACGGCTCGCAAGGCCTAACCCGTGGTGGCGTGCACCCACGTGCGTGCCGGGACTGCACCTCTGGAAGCAAGCCTCGATTAGAGTACAGGCGGAGATGGCGCGGCCTGTATTGAAGTAGCAACCTCCGCAGTGAGGGGAGGACGATACAGGTTGCGGCAATCGCCTGCTATCATTATAGACTATGAGCCCGGCCCGGCATGCTGTGTTGCTGCATCCAGGCCGTCGGTGTTGCGAGTCCTTGGATGCCCTGGTGCCTGTGTGCATAGCGCCCTCCATAACTTCACCGCAGCCCCCTGCGTCCCTGGGTCCCGAGGGGCAGTTGACGCGGGACGAGCAGCATGTATTTTGAGGCTTGCCACGGGAGTTGTGCAGTTCACGCCAGCTCATCCATCTGTGTAGGGGTCGTCAGGTCAAAAGGTGGCTACCGTGGAAGTCAAACAGAAGGGGTACCAGACATGTCTCTCCAAACAAACATGGCTGGGTTCATTGAGAGGCAGAGCGTAGCGTAATGCGGCCCCGGCCCGTCATGATTGTGTTGTCAAGTCAAGTATGGCTTGATACGTGATGATATCCAGGAATCTAATGATCCGCACCTGGCGGCAGAGTGAGTCTGAGAAGGAAATTTCGGTTCACATGAGGGGTTGCTCCGAAGATTCTTATGGCCTCACGTTGCCGAAGTCAAGGAGGCATACTCCAAGCTCAAGTCGCGAGTAACATAAGAGTCACAATAGAGGAGCGGTACAGCTGGTGATGGCGTTGAGGAAGCTCCAGTTGACGAGTCGGAGTGTATGGCGTGGATGATATGGAGGCGGTCCCGATATGGCTGTCTGCCTTCCGTGTCCTGGCTCTATCCTTGCAGTCGACGAGGGTGTCGCAGGAACCTCCTAAGACCTTATTACTTCCTCAGGCACTAATACAATTAAGGTAGTAGTGTGCTTGGGGCCACTCCAGAGACCGAGTGCGGCAACGACAGCTGCTTCCGCGGCCTCGGGAGAGTGCCGCAGGGAACTTAGCGTGATCATTAATGTATCGCAGCCCGCCTCTCAGGGTAGTGTCAGCTGTCAGGGGGAGGCGGGCGTAAGGATGCTGGAAACCTCCACTACTTACTATTAATGGATTGGAATACCTTAATGAAGGGGGCCGCCGTGCACCCTGTCAAACTCCACTGTCAACTACATGCTAAGCTGCGACGTTATACGCTGTAGGGGGAAATGGAAATGGCGCGGATTTTCCTACCAGCTAGTACCGGGTAGGAAGCTTGTAGGTACCTTAGGAGGTAAGTACCCTGAAGGTAAGGTACTACCAGCACAGGCTCCCGTCTGTTCCTCCACTTGTTCCCGTCTTTCGAACCCACCTTTTCCGCTGGGCAGGCCTGGCAGGATCGAACTCACCTTCCCTTCCCTGACCTTAGCCTGTCTTGATTACTGGTACTCTTAGTCGCCTTACTTTCCCCTCTTATGCAACGCGACATTCAGATCATCCGATTCACCACACATCCCGACACCTTCTTCACCATTCTCTTGACCTCGCTGCTGCCAGCGCAGCTCTTTGCTCCACGCGCTCCGTCGCTTCTGTATCGACATTCCGTTCGGAGACCCTGAACGTGTCCGCACCGAACTCTACCTCTCTTCAACGCTTCCAGGCCGCAGCCTCGACCTTCTCCCGACCCTGAGCTACGTCGTGATCCCACAGCTCCATTACGAGTGAATTGAGCCCGATATCCAGCCCAGCTCGTTGCGCGTGCTGTAGGCACGACCACCGCCCATCTACGGGATCAGAGATTTGCCCGCAGCTCTGTCATCGCCTCCTCCATTATTTCTCGACGGCCCTTCGCGCGACTCCTAACATGGGAAGTTACGACCAACCGCCTGGCATGGGAGGTTACCACTATGGCCATTCTCACGGGCCTCCTCTTCCGCAGCCTCACCACCAGCCGCCGCCTCAGCACCCTCATCAATACCAGCAGCAGCAGCACCATCACCAACCTCAATACCAACCTCATGCCGCGCCTTCCCATCAGCAGCCTACCTTACCCCCAATGCCGCAATACCCGGGCCAGGTGCCTCCTCCCCTCCCCTCACAAATGCCGCCTCCCGAGAGGCCGAGTAACGGCGTACCGCCCCAGGCGCAGGTCGTCTCTCAGGCGCCGCGTAGCATTGAGCCAATCTCGAGACAAGACGATAGCGGGAGGCTTTACAAGTGCGTCGAGCGTCGGCTTGCATATTTGCTTGTGCCGGCCCCACGGTGTAGCAGAGGTTAGCTGACAAGCTCATGGTAGGCTCGATGTAGTTCAGCAGCCTCAAAGGGCGCGCATGTGTGGTTTCGGCGACAAGGATCGCCGGCCCATCACCCCTCCGCCATGCATTCGCATTATTCTGATTGACCCTGCCACCGGCAAGGAGATTGATTGCAAGTATGTTGCCTTCCAGATTCTTTGATAATTCAGCCGGATGCTCACACAGATACCTAGCGACATTGACCATGCCATGTTCGTACTCAACGTCGACTTGTGGTCCGAAGATGGCCAGCGAGAGGTCAACCTGGTCCGTCACACAAACAGCGCCCCTTCAATATCTTCTACGACTCCCTGCTCGTACACCGGAGTCGCTGATTCCGCATACCACCCCATTCTGCCGTCCAACACAGCTCACCGTGACGCACAATATCCCTCGGGTGGTGGCATCCAGTACCCTCCTCAACAGTCGCCGCAAGGCTACTCGCCTGCATATGGTGGCCCCGCACCCGGATACCCCGTTCGTAAGTCACAGTCTGCTGCAGAAGTATCCGCATGGACGTCGTCACTGAACAGACTTTAGAGCAACAATACGGCCCGCCCAATGGCTACCCTCCCAGCCCGGCCTATGGTTATAATGGCACACCTCAAGCTGACCCTTCTCGACCGGACTATGGGTCTTCGCATTTCACCTCGCGCAGCGCCATGAGCGGATCAAACGCACCCCAGGGAATGTACACTCGAAACCTCATTGGAAGTCTTGCTGCAAGCGCTTTCCGGTTGGAAGATACCTCAAACCGGATTGGCATCTGGTTCATCATGCAAGATTTGAGCATTCGTACCGAGGGCACTTTCCGGTAAGCAGGGCACTTGACCCCTCGAGCTTCTTCCTCCTCACTGGGACACGCAACATGCTGACCAGCCTTGCGCGAGTAGCCTGCGCTTTTCTTTTGTCAATGTTGGCGCCACGCGCGCCGGCCAAGGGCAGTCGGCCGGCAAGGTTATGAAGGCCCCGATTCTTGCATGCTGTTACAGCAAGCCCTTCAGTGTCTTCTCTGCCAAGAAGTTCCCAGGCGTCTGTGAAAGCACCCCATTGAGCAAGTGCTTCGCGTCCCAGGGTATCAAGATCCCAATCCGCAAGGAGGGCCAGGACAGCAAGCGGGCCAAAGACGAGGACGAGGACGATTACTAAGAAGTTATCATCCCATTTGCCAGCTATTTGTACACCACAGCCTTTGGGCAGCTATGGGAGGGGAGGATCGACGTCAACGGCAGCAGCAGATTCCCGTGACGTTTCCCGGACGATGGGAAATACGGCATTATGTGAATGTAAAAGGGTTGTCAGACATGGGACTCTGGCACGGAGTTCTCGTGTCTATACCTTCGAATCACAAATGTGCTGGAATACGTTACATGACGAAGACACGAGATGTTTGCATCCTATCCCTGGTTTGCTTGGAGCTATCATACACGTAGTCGGCCTCCCCAGTGCCGTTTCCTCCACCCCCGTCAGGTTCTTCATTGGTCGCTGGCTCATGGTGGGAATTACAATAAGTTCAAACCATATCAGCCCCGAAAAGCGATACATCAGTCCCTTTTCCTCGTGAACGTGAGCAGCATTCCGTAATGCCTACCTATTGGCGAGGATCTGCATGATAAAATTTTCCGATGAAGAAGCACACGTACAGTTACAAGAAGCCCGATCCCCTAGGAAAGGTGCCAGGAAAGGTGCCAGTGCGACTTCAATGACTTACGGACGTCGCTCACGAGGCCGTGGGTCATCTGTAATTCAATATGAATAGTAGGCTCGCCATGCGTGTGAGAGAATTATTGTACAGCGCAATGCAAGGCAGCGCCAAGCAGTCATGCAAATGGAAGCGAAATATCTGCTCGCGCGGGTATCTTTGGTTATGAGGGGCAAAAATATCAAAAGAAAGACCGGTGCTTGAAACTACATCATGGATGTAGTCGAGTGATTGGCCTGCTCCGAATGCCGCGTCGTTGCTCGTTAGCTCTTCGTGATACCTCGAGTTGAAGCTTAGGAGTCTGCAAGCTTGGCAAAGTGTTTGGACCAAATCCAGCCGATTTGTTCCTGGGGGTCGTCTTGATTCTTGGCCAGCCACAGCTCGCCTTTTTCAGCGACCACATCGAATATCTACGAAGGAGGGTCAGTGTCTTCTTGTGTTTCGGGACCATAAAGATGTTTTGCTCACCTCTCCGGCTTGGTAGGTCAGATAAGCATATCCAGCTTCATGCTTCGTGGTCTCAATGTTGAACTCGAACAAGGAAGCCGCAAGCCATAGTATGTTGTACCCATGGGTTTCGGGAATTCCACGCTCGCGAGATGAGGCGCGAGACACCCGCAGTCTCTCTTCGCCATCCGGCATGGGAAGTGCGGACTGAAACAAACCCGAGTAGTTGGATGGCTCCGCTGAGGGGTAGCCTGAGTTGAAGGTTGAAACGGATTCACGGCCAGTCTGAACGCTGGACTCGGTACTCTGTCGTGGCAGCCCCCCGGAGTCGAAACTCGTCCCAGTACTCGGTCGGGGTAAACCAGGCGCAGTACGCGAGACAGGAGACTGGTCGCCCGTGGCTGGTGTTTGGGTGCCCGACGGGCCCGAAGCTCGCGAACCGGTGTACCCCAGGTAGTAGTCGCGGTAATAGTACTGGTGAGGGCTCGGCAATGTCGTCGACGGTGATGCGGTGAACTGTCCACTGTGACGTTTCGTAAAGTCTGGCGTTGGAAGAACGGGTGCCTGATCGCTGTTGATTGACCTGCCGCGGTCCCTAGGACTGCTGAGCTCTGGTGGGCGGTGTCGGACTCGTACGCTGCCGTCATCCGTGCTCGCTCTGGTTGTCGACGTGGATAGCGAAGTGCGGCCCTTGTAAGTGGGGTTCAGCAGGCCGATCGCCATCACCTGCTCTTGCGCGAATTTGAAGTCGCCCTGGAAAGTAGAGACAATGTCTGCAACTTCGGGGGTCTGTACTGATTCCCCCAGTACAAACCTAACCTTGTCTTTCCACATGGACCACCAGCTTGCCTGGATGTTAACGAAGTTGCCTAGACAGATGACACCGATCTTTTCCGTCAATGCAGATAGTTGCGGTAACTCTTTCTTCAGGGTCTCGTTCAGCGCGTCGTACTGTTCAACCAGCTCCTTGAGCTTTGGGTCCACAGACTTTCCGGCCCTTTTGAGCTGTTCTGCTCGCTCGGAATCAAGTCGACGCTTTGCGCGCTTCTTCATAGCCAGGGAAGGATTGCCGTACGCTTTGATAACGTGCTCAAATGGCTCAATCACGTGCTTCCGAACCTGGGCAAGCTGTTTGAAGTATCAGCAATAGGTTGGCAGGATGGAAAATCGAAGACGAAGCCCGACGGGCAACTTACGTGTTGGTCGAGTGCCACCTTCTCAATGTCTCTCATGGAAACGTTGAACTGGACCCATTTGCTCTCCAGCTCGGGGTAGCTTCCTGGCTGCAGTCTCATGACAAGCTCCATAGACGACAAATACTTAAGAAACTCGTGGACGTAGGCGCTGATTTGTCTGGTATAGAATTCGACATCTCGAAGGACGACTTGAAGCCGCAGGTAATCATCTCCAAACTTCTCGTGGAGCTTCGTATACACTGCGTCTTCAGGGACTCTAGCGTTTGAGGCCTGTAATTTGTCGACTCGCTTTCCGAAAGCGCGCGCAAAGCCAGCCTTGACATCAGACTCTTTGCGCTTTCGCCCTACAATCTGTCCTACAAGCTCGAAATTCTTCTTCGTTTTGTTGATGTCAATGATGGCAGTCTCGAGGGCTTCCTTGGCCGACATGAGATCAGTCCGGTCGGGATGATCAGGCGGCGTATGTTGTAGAAGTGTGATGATGAGGTTCGGATATTTCGTGATCCTCTGCATTGGTTTGATGAGTAATGAGTCAAGATCCCAAGCAGCGGTCAAATCCTTGGCCACCTCGTGACACTCGTTCAACCATACTTTGACAGTCGGATCTTGCTGGATTTGGATGAGTCTCTTCGCAGCGTGATCACTGTTCCGCAGGAAGCCCTCATGCGCTGATTTCATCGCATCCATATTCTGCCGGAACAGGGGGCCGATGAGGACAGAGCGGTCCTTAATATCGTCAGGATCGAGGTTCTGGGGGAGCGCATTCGAGCCTGCAGAATCGGAGCGGATCGACTCCTCCCGGCGTCCTTGAGGCATGTATACGGAAGTGACTGCTTCCTTCAGCTGGGCGCAAAAAGTGGTGTGTAGCGCAACAATCTCATCGACGTTGCGGAAGACTAGCTTGACTGTCTTGTCATCGAGCCGTGGGCAAGCCTCGGCCGTGCCTTTGTAGATCTCCTCCACGATGTTCATGTCTCTAACGAAGACCATCTCGGTGTCGACAAGTTCCTTGATCACGTTCCGTCGTTGCTGTAGCCGGTGACGTTCTTTCTTGTCAAGCACCTCACCATCAAGCACAGCTTCAGCCGTTTGGAGAGACTTTTGATCAGAGTCAACCGACGTCTGGCCACCTAAAGATGATTCGCGAGCCTCGAGTGACATATGGTCAACGGAATGTGGCGTCGACGTGTTTGGCGGGAAGTCCTCGCTCTCCCTTCGAGATCCCACGAGTGTGCTGCCTGGTCTTGTTCCAGGCTGGTAAGCACTAGACGGCGGCCTGTACGATTCGCTGATGCAAGTATTGTACGCTGTTGGCAGGGGAGGGGGTTCGTGGTCGGGATACGGTATGTCCGATGGGTCTTGATTTCCCAGCCGGCTGGCACGCCGAGAAATGTACGGCACAGAAAAGCCTGCGCCTGTATCAAGCTCGGGCAGCTGAAGCTCGCGGCTCGAGGCTGAAAAGAGTCCGTCGCTGGTATCATGCGGAGACATATCTGCACTGAAGTGTTCACTTTGCCTTGCTGATGACGATCCACTGGGAGTCAAGGAATATCGAGAATCAGAGGCAAACGGCGGGTTCGGAGGATGGAGTGGCCCCTGTCGGTGATCGGTTGCTCTCGTTTCTGACTCTGAATTGGGCGCACTATCAAGTGAGAAATCCGTCCAAGTAGACTGCTGACTATATCGATTGGCGGGTGCGGGCAGCGTGGGCACTAGTAGACTATGAGAGGCATTCGGCGGTTGTTGCTGGCTCGCGTAGCTCTCGTGCTGGATATTGTCAAGAGCATCCGGGTCGCTTCCTAAGAAGCGATCCGGTATCTCGGCCGCAGTATTAGTTCCGCGCTCATAGTCGTGGAATTGATCGTGACTCGCAGCTGGGACGGCTCCATAGCTGTGCGGCAAAGCCTCGTCTTCCGGTCTGGCAAACTTCCGTATAGCCCGCGCCGCATTCCTGTCGAGTTTGACCTGGTATTCGGGTTCTTCATAGTCGTACAGTGAAGGTGACAGTGAAGATCGCTCGTTGGCCCTTTCTTGGTCCGATTCCCGGCGCAAAATTCTGACAGTAGTCTCAAGTGATGGGCTCGCGTAAGGCGTAGGCTCGTATTCCTCGGTGTCAATCTCCAACACTGTGGTACGCGCTTGCTCTTGTGTTGCCACAGGCTCGCTGGCGGGCTGCTCAGTATGAAACGGCAGGCTCTCGTCTAGGGAGATTTTGATCGAGACCCTATCACCTTCCCCTGCTGGGTGCTCTTCTTCTAGATTGCTCATGTGACGGACGCCCTCGTGAGATTCCAGATCTTTGTCCAAAGAAGGGGGGGATACGGCATCATGGTCTTGATATTCGACTGTTGATCCTGGCACGCTCACCCCCAGACCCGTGGACCCTTGATCGGACCAGGCTGGAAATCCCGGTAGTGTCTGCGGTTCGGTATCGAATTCGGTGGCCTCAGTCGCGATTGAAACCGCAGAGAGGGGGGGTTCGTCAATATCGACAGGAGGTGTGGCAACAGGAAAGCTTCCTGGTATGCCCAATGTCGGTGAGTCTTTAGCAGAAGAAGCCGGCGAGGTCACATTCTTGGGATTTGGTTGATGTGTGGTCAGGACTCGCAGCGGCTCCTGAGCTTTTGCGTCGGGCTGCTGTTCTTGCGAAGGCAAAGCTTCTGAAGGCGTCGGGTCACCGTTCGCTTGAGCCGCCGCCAAGGCGGCTGCTTTGGCCCTTGAAGCTGTTTCCATTTCCTTCTTCCTCTTCTCTGCAGCTTCGCGACGAGCTGTCCGGGCTTGATTGTCTCTGATCGATTTGCTGTATGCCAGGCGAATATGTTCCCTCCTTTGCTCGAAATCGACGGGGCCTACGGAAATCTTGCGTCTCCTCGTTGGTTCTGGTGCCTTGGAAGTTCCTCGCGACGCCGGCGACCTGGTCCTTCCTGCCATTCTTGAACGAGAACTGGCCGTCGTTGCACTAGCAACCGACTGTCGAGGTCGAGAGCTTCGCAGTGACGGGGAGAGCCCTGGAACAGGAGCCGCGACGTGTGCATTGAGGCGAGTGGTGTCGCTAGGAGTCGCGGCGCCGCGCGAAGGAGCCCTTCGTGTTGGTGTTTTCGCTCGACTGGAGGTAGTAGTGGTGTGTCGGGGAATGCCAGTCTGGCGCTTGGGATCGAATGGCGAATTTGCACGGGAGTTCTCGCCCGACGGCGAACTTGTCGAGGTGCTAGGAGTTGGGCTCGCTAGCTTTCGGACAGACAGGGGGAGTTTCGAGGATGTGCTGACGGTCTGGATGCGATCCTTTGCGCCCGGTTGGGACTTTCTCGTGGTACTGGTTGTCGCGGGCAACTGTCGCAGCAGGTCGTCGCTCACGGGCGCGTCATCGAGGTGTAGAGGTTGATAAAGCTGTTTGGGGGGCAGGTCCACGCGATACCAGTCGGATGGTGACGATGGTTCGAGCATTTCCGGATCAGAGAGAGTGCGTTGGTGCATAACCAGTCTGGCAGGACGGGCGCTTGACTCTGACGTTCTCCTTGGCCGAGCCCCAGAACCTTCAATGCCATGTCCTACCATGTGAGAACCTCGGTGATCGGGCAGTATCTCGCCAAACAGCAGACCTTGGGACGCAGAGGCATTTGCTTGTGCCACAGGAGGTGGAGTAGGGGAAATCTTCGGGCTCAAGTTTGACGAGGACATCGGCGCGCGTGCATCCAGTGAAACGCCATTTCGAGGCTTGCCAATTCGGCTGGCGAAGGACTGAGAGTTGTTGGACATCTGGTCTTCGGCGAAGAACCTGGGCCGTTGCGTCCCTCGGGTGCCGAATCCTGGTCTTGTGGGATCAGTGAGCAAGTTTCGGTCAACCGAAGTTCGGAGGGCGGCATACGACGTCTGGGTGTTGCTGCCATTTGTTGTGGGTGATGGCCTGTCACCACTTGTCGCAGACCTGTTTTGTCGGGTCGGGATACCCGTGCGAACGGGAGGCCGGGGTATCGCTGTTGACGCCTTGTCGTCGAATCTTCTTGTGAGGTCTTTAACGCTGGACTGGCGTGACGTGCTATTGATTCTAGAGGCCACTTCATCTATCGGAGCGGAAACGGATCGCGTCGAAGGTCGATGAACGCCACGAGCGGACGAGACGACAGGATGCCTGGGTGTCGTTCCATTGGCGTTGGACCGCAAGGACGACAGCTCCCGAGCTCTTGAGGCAGACGTCGAGGAGGTTGCCATGTAATCGGTTTCAGACGGTTGCCGTTCGTAACACGCGCCTTGAAAGCCGCGGTAGAAGTCGTCGTCCGCCGTCACTTCAGCGTGTGCATGGCGGCTGGCGCCGCCACCGTCCGTGTATTTGACGAGAGTGGCCGGATCGGCTGGGTTGAGGTAGGGGGGGTCGGCGTAAGCGTTGAAGCGAGCGCCCGGGGGTGATGTTTGCTGATGTGCTGTATGGGCGTTGTGGTGCAGTTCCTCGGGGGTATCGAGTCGATCGTGGGAGTAATCGGCATGGAGTTCGGTGGGAAGCTCACCGTGGGTGTGGAGATGGAACAGGGCACGGTTCGGCGGGTTGCATTGGTCGTGAGCATGATGAGCGTAGGGTTGGAGCTCGTGCGGTGGCATCGTCGTGGCCGTGCTCCTGGTAGCAGCCCCAGTCGGCATCCCCAGTCGATCCTCTTCGTCTCGGTGGTCTGCGTCCATTTTGACCCAACATAAGTTAGGCAATGGCTATGTTCAAACTCTACTCGTCAAGAGACCGACGCGGCCCATGCAGGAGGGCGGATTGTTTGGGCGGGAGCGCATTGATGAGTTGGGCTGTGATCTGAGTGGGTAGAGAGATCGGGAGGTCGACGGGTAGGTGTGGTGCTGAACGGACGAGGGTTGGCGGAAGAGAACGAGTGGTTGCGAAGGAGAACTGAGGGCCTATCAAGCGGAAACAGATGCAAGGATGCGCGCGGGGGGGCCACGAAGGAAAGCGGTACCCCGTGCCGTCCAAGTGGGTGGTGAGCGAGAGGAAGCACAGGATGGTGAGAAATGCGTCCCGGTTGGCGACTGGCAAGGTTATTTAGTTCTGGGTCAACACGGTGAATGAGGGGAAAGAAGCCTCGATACGGCGCAGGTCGACGCGACTCGAGGAGGTTGCAGGCCAACGCGGACTTGGGGCGGTCGGTGTATTAGTGGTCAGGCAGTCAGGTAAGCGGATGGACACGGCTGTACGAAAGGACAGTCTACAAAGATGGACGTGGATCTTCCACCAAGGGGAGTGAGATGATCGTGGAGGCGTATGTAGTAATTGCAATGCAACCGAGACGGGAGGGCAGTTGCTTCCCGCAACCCCTGGAAAAGCAGGCAAGAGCAATCTAAGTCGCCATACCTACCAACTTCAATGCGAGATCGATTGTCGCCCAGTCGCCAGGCACCTTTGCTTACTCGTGATGAGGAAGGTGCAACGAGCGACGACACCTTTCCACCCTATCGAACGGGCCAGGCCCACCATCGGAGCCACGTACATAAGGTAGGTACCTTACCATACCTATTTGCCTTAGTGATACCTACCTAGGTATGGCCCCCCGCCAGCTCGACTACACTAGTAGGAAGGTAGTAGGCAGGTACTGCGGCCCCCTCCTTCCTCGGGTGACCTTTAACCACTCTCTATCGCGGAGAGAATTAATGGTGTTTTAACTTGGTCGTTCGGCTGTTGGGCTTCTCGGCTATGATACTTTGAGCCTGCGCGTGCCCTCTAACAGCTCACCAGTTCTCGCCTTCTTCTAATAAGGTGCTCGTGTTAGCACCGACCGCACGGGCTAAGCAGCGCTCCCGAGAGCCGTCCAGGTATGGTGGCCAAACTGAATGTCTGAGGAGACCTTGGGCAAGCGACACTACGTCGAGCCAGCGCCACGATTCAACACGTCCGGCGTAGACAAAGGCATGGCAACAAGCACAAGTGCTTGCGCTTCTTGGGCCAGCTTGGGGGGCACACCACCAGGCCGCAGGCCCAGGTGTTATTGGCTAAGCGCATGATGGCCCTTGCTTCTGGTTCAATCGTGGAGAGACAAACATCTCCGGCCAAGGCCGAACCGCGGCGAGAGAGAAAAAGAAGCTTTCGAAAAGGTCGCGCAGCTGAAGGACTACTAGTCGGACTTGAACATCCCATGTCGGCTCTGTACCGCCCCTGAAGCGGGATGCCTGTCATTGCGCATGTAGCCACGACACTACTGTAGGTCCCAGGCCACACGAGCACATCACGGCGGATATTGCGTGTATGCAGTGTTATCCTTGAGGGGGGCTGGTGAGACGTTAATGATATGCAGGCTGTCTGTGCGTCGTGTTTGGTTGGCACACGACATCCTTCCGTCAATGGCAGTGTCACAGAGGGTCGTTCAACTGAACAGACACTCGAGTACCTAAGTAGGCAGCTGGTAGCCAACCACCGACATGAAAACAATGATCGATCCACTGTGCTTTGCTCCTGTCAAGCCTGTCTATGCTCGAGAAAGCACCATGAACCCAGAGAGAAACCTGAGTCAAGAAGGCTGGCCTGGCTAACATGCTGCAATCCTCCGATCTGAACAGCGAAGAGATCATCGCGGTTCAATTGGATCTTGCTCCAAGAGTCATCGCCTGTACACCTGTTTACTTTGGGTAGTCAGCCAAGCCAAGAAGGAGGGGAAACAATTAGATTGGAGACTGAAAGCTATGATCACCGCTGAAGATGTCAACGCTGTGACTGGCTTCTCGCAAGAAACTGCCTACATCGGTATTTCGGTGGCCTCTCACCTCTCACCCGTTCACTTGTACGCTGTAGGTACCTTCCCAATCTACACTGTAGGTAAAGATAAGCGTCGGTTTGGGCGCTCAGATCAAGTATTGAGTTCTGACGGACAGACGCTATCTTTGCAGCCTACTGCAGGCCGGCTTGGCCAGCCAGGGGAAGCCTACCTTACCTATGAGACGGGGAACAAGCCGGGCACCACTAAGCCTAACTAGGTATGGATGACTACCGCGTCAACCCATCAAGTCATTGTGGGAAAGCGCGACGGGACGCGTCGCTCCCTATTCACCTACCAACCTTACTGTAGGTACCTTGCTAGGTTGGATTTCTTCCTGGCTGAACGAGCCTCCAGCTACCCATGCTATGCCGCACCGTTCGTTCCAACGTGGTCACAGCATTGCACTAACTCCATCAGCATTTCAAGTGAAGGTGCTTATAGCTATCTGATGCGGGCCATCAGTCGTCAATATGGGTGGCGTCCGGGGGTTGAAGAGGAAATCTCCATCGATGGGAGACGAAGGTCCCAGCCGACACATCTCAAACAAGAAGCGAAAGCAACCGGCAAATCAATGCACCGTATTCAATCACAGCCTGCTTGACCGAATTTATCCTCGGGTGCAGACGCTACGCGAGTACCTCGTCCAAGCGCTGCCGAGCTCATCAAGGCTGAGGCGCAAGAAGATTGCTGGTCTCAGATCTGAGGAAACGACTGACGGCAGCCCCGATGAGAGCATCGAAGCACGCCTATGTCACTTGCTCGATACAACATTGATTGCTTCGGCGGCTACCACCACGTCGCACAAGGACCACGATGACCGATGGGAGCAATGGGTATCTTTTTCGCAAAAAGGTGACGACTCGTCTGTCACTCTCTCAGGCGGGCTGTCCCGCTCATTATTCTCTCAATCCGAGGTAGCTACGACCGTTCTCTTTTTTCTTCGACATATTGGATTCTGTCTAACCATAGACTAGATCGTTGACTTTGTCGTCTGGCTCTTGTTCTCCCGGGGAAAGCCTTCGAATTATCGACCGAAGCATATCCTTTGTGATGGCTTCCGTACAACGGCCGCTCGCGATGCCGTGCAAGGCATCTCCGGTCTCTTCGCGTTGTACCCGAATGAGCATGTGCAGATACTCAAGAACGACCCTTGGCCACAGTTGTTGATGCTCCTTGGTCAGTCCGGCGAGCGAATCATGATAAATCTCCTGGTCGATTGCGCGATCTTTACGGCGGTCAAGGCCGGCATGGGCAACCTCTTCCAGCTGAGCGGCGAGCCAATCTTTGACATGGCAACTCCGCTGCTGAACCCTGCCGACAAGAAACAAGAGGAATCATCGGCAGTCACTCCGAGCAGCCACGGCACATTGCCTTCAGAGATCAGTTTTGTCAAGTCCCGCATGTTGTATGCACGGGCTGCACTGAGTGCCTATGGTGTGGTGCAATTCGGTTTCAGACACATTCGTAAGGCATACTTGTGTATCATCTCTTCCTCGCCTCGGCAGACTGACATACAGCAGACATTTTGAATCGATGTACACCCAGCTCGTGTTCTCCTTCGGGTCCGGAGACCGAGGAACAGCTTCGTCTCAAGGAGAATGAGTCCACGCAAAACGTGATGATGTACATTTTCCCGAGGCAGTTCGGCCTGCATAATGTGTTCACGTCCACCGTCGACTACACCATGACAGCACAAAAACCACAGGACTACACGATGCGCGAAGACGAGATCAAGGTGATGCGACAGAGAACTGGTGGCCCCAATGGAAAATGCAGGCCACTAAAGACGCCAAAAAGACTAAGAGGCGAGGCTTTCCAGATGATCAGGCGACTACAAACACTCCATGCGCGATGTGCATATTCAGAGCTACTTCTTCATTACTGTCCTGCCGCATCGGATGCCCCTGTCGGGCGGTCTTCGCAGCAAACAGCCCAGAGTCAAGCCACAGATACAGCAAAGATCAACATGGAACCCGGTACCCCACGAACAAACAAGTCAAGCAGAATGTCACGAGGGCGATCTTCACTGCGAGATCGACGCAGGGCGAAAGTGCATAATGCAACACCCTCGGTGCAATTCCAGTCTATCACAGACCTCGCAACTCCCGTACACCAAGTATCTGCTTTCTGCCAGGCTGTCTTGTCCCGGATCATTCCTCATGAGTTTTGGGGCTCCGGCACTACCGGTTCCTACAACCGCCAAATCTTCTTGAAAAAGGTAGATCACTTCGTCAGGCTGCGGAGATATGAGTCAATGAGTCTACAAGAGGTACGCGATGACCTAAAGGTATGTTACGGTGCCGTGACTGCTGTCATGTCTACTTGATCTAAATTCAACTCTCAGATTACCAGCATGGGCTGGCTGGCACCCCCAGGTCTCAAGGGGCAAAAGACGAGTGCCAGCGACATGTCCAAACGACTGGAAATTCTGCACGAGTTTCTCTATTATGTGTTCGACTCTCTCTTGATACCACTGATTCGCAGCAGCTTCTACGTCACAGAAACTAGCACGCACCGCTACCGATTGTTCTTCTTTCGACACGACGTTTGGCGCTCCGTGGCCGAACCTTCAATGCTCACATTAAAGTCCACCATGTTTGAAGAAGTCAGGCGCAGTCAAGCGGAGAGCCTATTGGCATATCGAAAGCTAGGGTTCTCTCAGCTGCGCTTGTTACCCAAGGGCGGCGCGATGAGGCCAATCATGAACCTCAAGCGAAGGACTGTCACGAGCGGCAACAAAACGAGGCTTCAGGCCAGTATCAACTCGGTCCTTGGTCCGGTATACTCCGTATTGAAACTGGAAAAGGTAGGTACATCCCTTGCGCTCAGGCTCCGCCCACGCCCGCTAACCCCGGTGTCAGCTTCGAAACCCTACCAAGCTCGGGGCCTCTCTTTTCTCTATTGGCGATATTTATGACCGGTTGAAAACGTTCCGTACGCAACTGGGGCCAAACCATGGCAAATTGTATCTTGTCAAGGTTGATGTCAAGTCAGCTTTTGACACCATACCCCAGGAATCGGTCCACACTCTTATAGAAGAGGTTGTGAGCTTGAAGCGATACAAGTTTACAAAGCACGCGGAAGTCAAAGCCGGTGCTCATAAAATGATGAGACGATGGCATACACTGGCAGCCGACGCAAAGGACGAGACCAATTTTCAGAGCCTGGTCGAGACTTCCCTGGCTCAGGGGAGACGAAATACCGTCTTCGTCGACAGCGCACTACAGAGACAGCAAGATGCAGATGCGTTGCTAACTCTACTCAAACAACATATTCAGGAAAATATCGTCAAGATCGGCAAGAAGTACTTCAGGCAGAAGCGAGGTATTCCCCAGGGCTCCGTAGTTTCGTCGGCGCTTTGCAATTACTTCTACGCGGACCTGGAACAAAAGCATTTGGGGTTCCTTTCTTCGGACGACTGTTTGCTCCTCAGACTGATCGACGACTTTCTCCTTGTGACCACCGATGTGTCGAAGGCTCGGGCGTTTATACAGACCATGCATGCGGGAGTGCCTGACTTTGGCGTAACGGTCAACCCGGCCAAGACAGTAGCAAATTTCGATCTGCAGATGGACGACACCCAGATAATTAGGATATCAGGGAGCCAGAAACTCCCGTACTGCGGAACACATATTGACTGCAGGACTCTTGCCATTAGCAAGAACCGTGAGCCCTTCAAGGGCGGAGGAGGTAAGCAAGACAGGTCAACGAAGCGAGATGTTCCGCTGATGTTTCTTCAGTCACTGAGGACGGGATCACTGTCGAATTCGGACACATTCCTGGACACAACTTCCAGCGAAAAGTTATCAGTAGGTCAAAAGCCAACAATGCCGAGACTCTGCTGACAGTGGTTCACAGACGCGTTTAAAATCCAATCGCATCTCATGTTTTATGATGTAGGCCACAATCTCCACACCACGGTCTTCGAAAACCTGTTTGGGTCATTCAAAGAAACGGCAGCCAAAATGGCGGCTTATATCCGTCTTTTGCCGGGCAGGCAACGACCTGCTCCCCGGATTGTGCTGGGTAGGCTCATGTTCCCAGGCGATGTGCTTATGTCCGCAGTACTGACTTGGGGGAAGATACGATCACTCGACTGATCCGAGTCGCGTATGTCCTACTCACAAGCAAGACGCGAAAGGGCAAGCATCCAGGCTACGTCTGTGGCGTGAGCAAGGTCCAGGTGAAATGGTCAGTACATGTCACATCATCCGGCGACTCGGCCGTATTGACGATTGCACCTTCCAGGCTGGCTCTTCATGCGATGAAGCAAACAATCTGGCGACGGCAGACCCAATACCAGACAGTTTTATCAAGTCTGAGCCGCGAGATCGAACAGCTGGCTTCCGAGAAGGGCATCCAAGATGTGGATACGATCCAGCGTGTTGTAGGCTTGTGACGCGCCGCCCAAGCCGGGTCGGGGCACCCAACGAAGTCGAAGCCGCCGGGCGGTCGGGCATTGGGTCTTCTGGGGGTTCCAGGGCTCCACAGCATCGGGACACCCCTTTGCTGCACTAAATATGCCGTAGCGTGTTTTTCGGGCCGCCTGGACTTGAACACAAGGAACCTGACTGAATCAATGACCCCGTTCTTCGGAGACAGAACCGCTCTCTTTGACGTCACGAGATTGTGTCTCTTGACATAAGACGACACGCCACCCCTCCTGCTCCCATTGCTCAGCGACCTCGTGGTATATGGTCCACGATTTCTTTCCTAATTTGCCTCTTTGCACTGAATCATTCAATAATCACCCGAACCCCCCCAAAAGCAGCTGACGTTGTCACAACACAGTGTATCTTAGTGCGACCTGTGTGCTCGCATCGACGTACTGGTAATGACCCAGGGTAACACATCAGAAGCCGACAAGCATTGCACTGCAGGAGCTTGCCTTTGAGACCGTAATTCATCGACTTAACCCATCTGCCCCACGGCTTGAGCCAACTCGGCCTCCAGTCCTTGTCACGAGTGTTACCTGACTGACTACCTGGACACATTCTTACAACCTCGTCAGCTTGCAGACACCATGCGCCTCGACCCAGAACGCCTATTCCCGTTCCCTGACTTCCCTTCTCCCCTCGCTTCATTTCGATCAAAAGAGGCATTCTAGGGCTGCAAGCGCAACATCGAGGGACTTGTTCACCGAAAAGCCAGCGGGATGGCGGGCCACATGTGGCAGCCTTCAGAGGTTATCGCGGCCTCTCTCCTCGAGTCCTACCGCGACGCCTTCAAGACCGCCTTGGCGGCCGGCACTCGGAGGAATTTTATCGTCCCATACGACTTCGTTCCCTCCTTTTTCGTCCCGATTCTCTACATGAGCGTCTCACACACGCGACGTGGGTGGCTCTACAGCGCGAGATGGCTCGTGTTAGCATTGACGGTCATTTTCAACCTCAACCTCATGACGAGAGCTTCGAGCACCAATATTGCCATGTCCTACGCTGCTGGTATGTGGGGGTTCTGGGCTATAATGCAGAACTTTGTGCTTTTGATTTGGACAAGGCCGCAGTTCGAGGCCCAAAGAATACAAAGGAGGAAGAGAGTGCTGCCTCCTAGAAAGGAGCCGGACGACAATGGTAGTGCATCAGCCATCGACGTAGCGACCACGCGAGATGATACTTCGATGGACTCTCTGCGCCTTGGTCAAGATACGCCCGAAGAGGCTATTCCGCATTCCTTTCCCCGGTCAGAGCACGCGCACGCCAGTGGACACACGAGCCAGAACGGCCATGCTGGGGTTACTGCACGCTATTCTACAACGAGGAAACATATCACTGCCGGCCATGTGCGTCTAGCCCGCCTCGTAGCTCCCGGGGCCGATCTGGAGAAGTACGAGTATTATTGGCAATCTTTCCCGGAAGACGGTTCATTTTTGGATCGCTTCCTCTGGTCGCTAGATCTCTATTCGACGTTCAGGGCATCAGGTTCGTTTGATCATGTCTAATTACTGCCATGGCTTCCCTGGACTGACTCTCACAGGCTGGAACTGGGTGGTTCGGGTCATTCCCCACCCCCGGCTGCCCAGCACTCGTGTCTCGGGTGAGGCTGTCGACATGTCCAGCGTGCCTCTACAAACATCCAGCGGTTACAGAACGTACGCCACCCAGGCAGCCTTCCTCCGCTCCAAGCTCGGCAGCTCGCTCTTCGCCTACCTCTCTCTTGATTTTCTCAAAATTCTGATGATGCGCGACCCTTATTTCGCATATGGCACCACAGTCACGCCTGTTCTTCCCGATCACCTCGCCTGGCTTCCTCTTTGGGCCCTTACTCTTTTCCGACACATCCTCTTCCTCTGGGCCCTCTACGCAATTCTCTTATGGATTCTCTCATTCATTGATCTAGTCGGCTACTACCTCATCAGCCTCCTTCTCCCCATGCGCGGCGAGCTATGGCAGTACAGCTCCGCCTTCGGCTCCATTGACGTGATCCTCGACCGCGGCCTCGCCGGCTTCTGGGGCGTCTGGTGGCACCAGACCTTTCGCGTCCCCTTCGCAGGACCGGCTGACTACCTCCTACGCAACGGATACGTCGCCCCGCGCACCCTGCAAGCCAAGGCTGCCGGTATGTTCTTCGCCTTTGCACAGTCCGGCTTCCTCCACGGCTGCGGTAGCTGGTCCTCGATTCCCGACACCAAGATCTGGTATCCCATGATGTTCTTCATGCTTTCTGGTATGGGCGTCGTCGTCCAGTCCGCTGCCTGCGTCCTGCTCAGGTCTGTGATCGACAGAGCGCCCCGTGCCCTCCGCCGGGCCACCAATCTGGTTTACGTCTTGCTCTGGCTGCACGTCACGGTCTGGCCGCTCGCGGAGGATTTCACGCACCTCGGTGTCTGGCTCATTGAGCCTGTGCCCTTCTCTCCATTTAGGGCTCTTGAGTTTGGGCAGACAGAGAACGGCTGGTACCGGATCGAGAAGGATGCCCTGCCTCACTGGGTGGTTGGTGAGCATTGGTGGCAGAGCGGCCTTGCTCTTTAGCCGCTGCGCACACCGCCATCACTGTAGTACATGCGCCATCTGTAGTCAAGACAAGACCCGAGGAGAAAAGGGGAATAATTGACCAGAAGCGGCATGGGAGTTCAAGTAACCCCACTGTTGCCCTTCGCATGCACTGGAAGCGATCTCGATAAGTGCCTGGAGCATTGGCATTTTAGAGTAAATTACTACCTATGCTGGTTTGACGAGGCTAACCTTTGGAGGTTCTTTGGAGGACAGCTACTTGGCTTGTGGACATCGTTGATGGGTTTCAAGTTGCCTTCCACAGCACAGCAGGGGACATATCTTCCGGGCCATACAGGAGCGTAGCATCTGTTTCCTCCCTCTATAAATCATTCACATGTATGAGTCTTGGGCCTGAATTTTGATTGCACCAGGGTAAGCCGTTAGAGTTGAACACGAAGAAGTTGGCGACACATCTAGTCCACAGGATCTCGAAGAGACGGAAGTAAGGTCGTGAATGTCATCTTTCTGTGAAGCCTCTCGGCCCAGATGCCGCTTCATCTATCGAAACCACATGATCCTGCTTCCCCGGGCTTAAGAGCACCAAATCGCGACGATGTCGACCCTCACATCACGAATAGAAGGTCAGTATCTGTAACTGTCAGTATCCGCCCACAATCATGTCAAGCGTTTTGAATCAGCTTCTTACCAATGGGATGGCTGCTGGACAGCTGGGGCTTCTGGGTGTAGTCTTCTTCTAGAATGTCGCGAATGCTGTTGAGAAGCTGAACATAGCTCTGCTGGGGATTGTTGCGGAGACTAGCAATAAAGGCGTGGGACATGGCACCCGTGGCCCGGTTTGCGATGGTGGCATCGGCCCTGCAAACGCATTAGACAGCACTCGTAGATTCAAGCTGATCACTTCACTTACGAGGTCTGATCGTCCTTGCTGCCAGACCACATGATGACATCGGCCGGAGACGTGCGGGTGGCTTTGGTGTGCTCGTAGGCTTCGTCGCCGTTCATGGCCTTCTTGCCAAAGTCCATGATGGAACTGACAACTCCGCCCATATTTCCGGTGGCGTAAGCCTGCACAGCGCTGAGAAGGCCTGAGCCTGCCTCCTTGGCCAGGTTCGGTTCCTTGAGGACACCCTTGGTCGAGTAGACATATGGCAGGTCAAGGGCGGTGCCCGAATGACAAGAATCGAAGATAGCGGTCAATCGAACACCCGGCAAAAGGGGCTTGACCATGATCCAGTGCATCTCGTCATCCACGATATGGCCGGCTTCCTTAAAGTCGACAGGGTAGATGACTTCGTCTAGGCCATCGTCTTCATCGCCATCGAGATCCTCCGTGTAGCCACCATGTCCTAGGGTCATATCAGCAGCGTTCCACGGCGGGGGGTCTCGCAATGAAGCTCACCTGAGAAATGGAAGAACAACGAGTCGTTGGGCTGAGCGCCCTGGACGAGCCAGTGCATGGCCCTGAGAATGTTGTTCTTGGTAGGCTGACCAGCGGGGTTGGTCTGGTCGTCGGTCAGGATGACCATATCCTCACGCTTGTAGCCGTAGCGTTCGACAAGGAAAGCAGAAATGTTCTGAACATCGTTGATGCAGCCCCTAAGCTCGCCATCTTGCCCGAAGTAGTTAACACCGATAAGCAGTGCCTTTCTCTTTCCAGTACAGTTGGAGTACTGGAAACTGTAGCCCTCCGGGGCACCATGGCCGAACTGCTGAGAGCCCGAGGGGGGCGGCGCGGGGGCGGACCGATCACCGTGCGTCCAGTTGTTGGAGTTGACCGTGGGCATATCTGAGCGGCGTGTTAGACAGAGAAGCATGGTTCACGACGAGTGAGCAAACATACGAGGCCTGTTTCCGTTTGACCTGTTCACGGGATATCCGTAGACGTCCAGGCCGTGTGGGGGTGGGTAGTTGGGAGGCTCATATTGCCGAGTATAGGCTCGATCCGGGTGGGGATCAGGAGGGGCCTGACTGTAACCGTAGCTGCGACTGCCCGATGGCGGCCCTGGAGGAGGGCGATAAGAACGATCAGTAGGAGGAGGACCAGGAGGAGCATCATAGTCGGCCTCGGGAGGAGGGCCGGGGGGGGCTCGATAGTCGTCGTGGCTTCCATATCCTCTGGGGCGGGGAGGAGGCGGTGGCCCATCAGGCGCCTCGTAATCGTCGTCTCTGTCGTAACGACGTCGAGGGGGAGGGCCCTCTGGGGCGTCGTACTCGTCATAGCGAGGACGAGAGCTTGGTGGAGGGCCAGGGGGTGCGTCGTACTCGTCGCGGCGGTAGCTTGGTCGAGATCCGGGAGGCGGGCCAGGAGGGGCATCATACTCTTCCCTGCCGTAGTAGCTGGGACGTGCCGGAGGAGGTGGACCATCGGGAGCGGCATACTCGTCTTCATACCGACGAGGGGGCGGACCGGGAGGGGCTTCGTAGCCACCGTAGCCCTGGCCGGGAGGCGGACCGGGAGGCGGTTGGTGGTAACCGCCACCGTAGCCACCACCGCCATAGCCTCCGCCATAACCTCCAGGGTAGCCGTAGGACATGTTTGCTGTTGAACTTGAGTCAGAATGCCGAGACGCCCAAGAGCTATGGCTTCGGGGGATATAAAGAAGAGAACGCCGAGGATGCAAGGCCGGGAGTGGTTGTGTGGGCGCCTCGCTAAACAACGACCGGTAGGAGGATGAGGGGAAACCTGACCGCTTCAAGTGGCAAGGGCGGGATTGTGTATCAATAAAGAACGCGTGTCCACGGAACACGGGGAAGATGGAGGCCGCAAGAGGAAGCTTGGAGAGATCCAGGTAGTAGGTTCCCTCCTGGAAAAGGAGCTTGGGCGAGACTAAGGGGGCAGTAGGCACCGGGTGGCTAGGTACGGCCCGCTGATGGTGCGGGGTGTTGTGTCTGAGGTGAAGGCCCCAGGGCTGGACCCCTGGAGGGGTAAATCTGGCACTCGGCAACAGACGGCAGCTGAGGGGGGTTCAAGTGTGGACTTGGCAGGTAGGTACCCAAAGTGAATGCATTGCATTGGGCGCCTTTCCTTTGGTACTGGCTCCATCCAGCCTTTTCATTATATATCCTGCCTCACTGAGTCCATCCAGGTAACAGAGTTGTAACATCATTGCAAAAATGTCTTTTCTCCTCTTACTTACAGGTACGCGTAGGTTGCTAAACGTATCAGACTAAATATCTAAAACCAGACGAAGTCGACAGAGTCTCATACTGAGGTACCACTAGTTGTATTATCTTATCGTCGCCTCACTCATCAAAGATTCTTGTCAAGAGCACGGGATGTCCAATTCTCATACTATACCCCATTTGCAACAGTCTATGCATAATTTTCACAAGGCCCAAGGTATCACCGTGAGCGAGGCGCTTACCGAACTTGACAATCGGCTGACCGCAAAGGCGCTTTTCAAATTCCGTAAACCAAGGTACTAGTATCTAAGTACTGCGTTAGTGCTACTTCATGTACCTGACCCAGTACTGGACGGGGACTGTCCGACCGCCTCGCAAAGGCGGGGTCCTGCGGAGAATGCATCCTACATCCCACCTCACCTCATTCAGCCCTCTCTTCGACTCCCACCTAGCAACACCTGACACCTCGCCAAACTGGGATCGGCCTGCCCTATTGCACTGCCTCCATTGCTGCACGTCGCCGCCTCAGAAGCAGCTCACGTTCGATTACAATCTTTCTCAAGCGCGTGCCCGCTCCGTCGAGAGCCCCATCGCTGAGCAATGGTGCGTAAGCGCCCGCAACCTGGCGCGCTTCTGCTTTTCAGCCCTCACTCACCCTCTTGCCCCGCCTTCCATTTGCTACTGCGGCTCAACGCCCCCGGCCAGCCTCAACTGACGCCATGTCTCCATAGCCTTCGACAGCCGTTGCCAACCTCACAGAGGAACAGTATTCTGACCTCAAGGAAGTCTTCAAGATCTTTGTACGCGCCTGTTGTCCCCGTGTCGTTGCGTCCGAGCCATCACTGACAGGGATTTGTGTAGGACCGCGATGGTACTGGTATGACGTCCCATGCCTCTGTCTTGTACGTCTTGATATCTCGCATAGTGGCTGACCACGACTTGCCCCAGGCACCATCAGCCCCACGGAACTCCAGATCGCCATGAACTCTCTTGGCCTCAAACCCACATTGGCCGAGGTAAAGGAAATGATACAAGAAATTGACGCCGACGCCGACGGCCAGATTGACTTCAACGGCAAGCTACCCAGCTTCTTCCTGCCCCGAAGTATTCAACTAACGCCGTCTCCCCAGAGTTCCTCGACATCATGGCAACCCCTGCCAGGCCTGTCGGCGACAGCAAGGATGAGCTGGTCGCCGCCTTCCAGGTCTTTGACAAGGACGGCAGTGGCTCCGTCTCACCCAGCGAGCTGCGCTCCGTCCTCATCTCCCTCGGTCAGAAGCACTCCGACGAGGAGATCGACGAGATGGTCAGGCACGCCGACCTGGACGGCAATGGCTCTATTGACTGTAAGTGTTCCAGGTTGATCACGGGATTACACAGCTGACATGACGGGATGCTAGACCAGGAGTTCGTCCAGCTCATGGCGCCCAAGAACAAGGCTTGAGCGCGAGCTGGGAGCTGGGAGCAATAAGAAAGGAGCCCCGCCAGCAACTGAAACCAGTCCTCTAATGTACGAGTCATGCTTTTGAATCCACAGCACCTTGTCACTCACGCCGCGTCATACGTGTGCCTCTCTTGGTGCGATTTGCTCATCGTGTCTCGAGAATGCCCTTTTTTTCGTTGTTTCTGATATGCTCCGCCTTCCTCACGTTGTGGGAGAAACCACGCTGGCTAGTGTCGCCGTAAAGAAAAACAATAAAACCTGCGTAAAGCTGAATCGTGAAGTGGGTAATGGGAGAAAGGTGTAAAAAAGATGGAAACGCCAATCCCGAGAGCTAAGGAGAGCAGGTGTAATGCACGGCGTTTGTGTGCCTTGTGCTCATTCTCCTCCGCGGAGGTTCCACCACGATCACCCAAATTCCTCGGTCAAGCGTTCCTCCTCAGCTTGACTTTCATCCTGGTTCTCGAGCGGCGCAGAAGTCAGTGCTCAAAGCGGCACTGTTTAGTTCGGCGTCAGGCGTCTTCGGGTCGGGTGAGATTTAGCAGCAGTCGCAGCAGTCGAGGCAGTCGAGGCAGCAGGAGCAAGTTTCACCGCAAAGCCAGCAGCAGCAGAGCGTGGCGATGCTAAGGGTCGAGTCAGTACTGCGGCGTTGGGACTGGACGGGCTCAAGCGAGACTCACCAAGTGTAGAGGCAGCCGTGGCTCTTCTCCTCCTGTTGGGGAGGGGGAGCTTGCTGCTGGGGTGGGTAGTACATCTGTCCGGAGGTCGATCAATCAGTCAAGCTTTCGGTGAGGTTTCCATATGCGTTGTGAGCTTACAGGCTGGCCGGGAGGAGGATAGCCTTGGTAACCCTGATCCGGGGGAGGGTAGTGGCCCTGAGGGGGTGGAGAGCCGTAGTAAGGTCTGTCACGGTTCGCATCGAGGTTAGAGAAATCGAGGACACCCACACGGAGAGCCGGATATGATCCTGGGCGCACCGCGACACGAAAGAGTCGACCTCAAAGGGCCTGAGGTCAGATCAGACTCACTGCTGTTGGTAGGACATTTTGACGGATGATTGGGCGACGTGTGTGCTACGGCGGTGTGGTGATGAGAGGAGCCGACAGTGTCGCGGGCTCTGAAGTGCTCGTGTAGGCGCGGTTGTACGGTGAGGAATTGCGGGAGCTAGGGAAAGGAAAAGAAGAAGAGGACCTCGAAAAATTGCCAGGAGAGTAGCTGCGTGGTACCGCGTGGTAAAGTATGTTCCCCCGGTTCGTTCTGACTGATGGAAGATGATCAGTGCCCCAGGTTCAGCTATTCACTCCACTTTTACCGTGCTTGGCCGGCAGCTGTGGGATGAGTTTGATGGACACCACGAGGCAAGGAACGGCACGCTCGGGAGGACACGAACAAGACGAGCGAATCGATGGTACGTGTACTTACGTCCGAGGCACCTCTCGCGTTGAGCTATCAGATGGATACCCAAAGTACATTTCGGACTACTTTCAGGGCCAGCCCGTCAGCCCGTCCGAAGTTACCCAGGGTAGGACCTGATGGTCGCTCTCGGGAGGAGTGGATTGGGGGTCCAGGGGTTCACGTGTGGAGCTGGTAGCCGTGATTTGGTCTTGGCAGCGTACGTGGACATGTCCGAAAGGGTTAGATTGCCTGCAGCTTGTGCAGCCAAAGGCTGCAAGAACAGGGCTGGCAAGGAAACCGCGACGAATCAGGGGAGGTCTTGAGTCGATGCCGAGAGCCGCAAGGCCGTGGGATGTCGTCTCGTCTTCGGACAAGGGCCTTCACGCCCTCCCAGGCGTGATGTGTACGCATCCTTCTCGCTGTCTTGTCCAGTGTATCTCGGGGGCGGCTGCCTCTCTCTACCTCATGGACCAGTCAACCGCGGCCAAGAGCCGCGACAAGTATGCTGTAGGGACGTCGAGTGGCAAGCGCTTGACTTTGAGCCCTTCGCGCCCCGTCAGCCATCAGAGGTTCCAAGGCTTCTCGGAATCCTGACAACCCATACCCCGTGCCGCGTCCGAGACAAGCGGGCTTGTCCACCCTGACGGGTCTGGATTGGGTCCGCGAAGGAGGCAGCCCATCTGCCCAGAATCGCCAGAAACCTGTCGCTGGATTCGTGCGATTGAGGGCAGTCCCCAGGTTCGGTTATGTGAATGTAATGGCCTGAAGAAGCCCTCGGACTGTTGCCGACTGCTCGATCACGACGAGCCTGTCAGCTCTGCCCAGTCTCAGATAGTTTCCGGGAGACGAAGGCCATGCGGCCAGCTCACATGACCAAGTTATCTGGCGGTGGTTGGTCGCGATTACGATGCAGTTGTCGGCGGCGCATCAACGGGTGGCGTGGCCGTCAGTTTTTGGTGTGGGAGGTCGCGCGGGTTGATGAATTGGAGTGCCAACGGGGCGGGAGGGGCCGTCTAAGTTGACCCCTCGTCTGGAACTCCGTGGTCAGACTCGGGCCTGGTGGTTGACCCCTCGGATGGCTTGTGTTTCCGTTCCCCTCTTGCCCTTGTGCGGCCCGGAAGTTGTCCTGGTGGTGAATCGCGCGTCGCGCCTTCCATTGGCTTCATATGCGGAGGGACCCCTCCTGCCTTACCTTATTGTGCGCGCCTGCTTGACAGGCAGGCAGGTGCGGATGCGGGTTGATCTGGGGCATGGGATTCTCTGGGCGGCCTCTCTCCTTTCTCTCGCTCGTTTCTTCCGGCGACGCGGGGCTCTTTAAATTCACTCAAGTTCGTGACTGTGACTGACATCTTCACCTGCAACTCCAAAATTCTCTCCCCATCCCCCTCCTGTCCTGACATCTACTTGGTGGTGCACTCTGGAAACCCCCTCGCCAGTCCAAGATCTCCTCGCTCTTGCTCCCTATCAGATTCCTTGCCGAGACCATTCGCATCCACCGAGCTTACGCAGCGCCGCGCCAAAACTGTCCATCTCGGGCGCTCCCGCATCTAACACCAAGGGACCATCCGCCAACCAAGCCACCAAGAGGCCGCTCGGCACGCCGTTTCCGACCAGCGACGAAGGGCATTCCAAGATAGACCTACCCATCAACAGGAATCATGTCTTTCTTCAAGAAGCTTACAAAGGAGTTTGAGGAGCTCAAGACCTCCTTCTCTGACGACAAGGACAAGGACAAGAAGGACGAGAACCTCCAGGGCGGGCAACCTGACAACGCCGACAACGGTGAGTTGTGCTGCTGTCTTGTTCCACCACTTTTTACCCATGGCACCTTCCCGTTCATTACCCCTCCTGATATTATACCCCGCGATCCCCGTCAGTTTCGATAAAAGTGGTCATTGGACCACAAGTTTTGAGAGTCATTTTGAAGTTCCCTTGGCATTCACTGCTTAATACTTAGACTGCACGCTGGCAACATGATCACTGATCCTGTTTCTCACAACCTTCAGGCACTCGCGGTTACGCTCCCCAGGCCCAACATCCAGGCGGCGACTACTAT
The DNA here is from genome assembly GCA_037042015.1 of Furcasterigmium sp. R96-07A1. Lineage (NCBI taxonomy): Eukaryota > Fungi > Ascomycota > Sordariomycetes > Glomerellales > Plectosphaerellaceae > Furcasterigmium > Furcasterigmium sp. R96-07A1. The sequence continues at coordinate 375,724 of JAXQJP010000327.1, read as the reverse complement.
CCCTCCGAAGCTGCTCGCCCCCAGCACACTGATTCCGGCTACAGCCAAGCCAGCTCGCACGAAGCCACTCGCGCCGCTCCCCCTGCTGGCGAGCCGCCCATGGCCGCCCCTTCTGTTCCCGCCGGCTGGGTAGCCCAGTGGAACCAACAATACAACCGATGGTTCTATGTCGACCAGTCCTCCGGTCGGTCTCAGTGGGAGCACCCTGCGCCCCCGCCCCCTGGCCCTCCTCCCGGTGAAGCTGGGGGCGACGGTACCCGCGCCTTCGGCGGCTCCCCTGCCCCTGGTGGCTACGGCAGTCCTAGTCCCTACGGACAACCCGGTTACGGCTCGCCCTCTCCCCATGGTCAGCCTGGCTACGGCTCGCCCTCTCCCTATGGCCAACCCGGATACGGCCAGCCCTCCCCATACGGCCAGCCTTCTCCCTATGGGCAACCCGGCTACGGTCAGCCCTCTCCTTACGGCCAGCCTGGTTACGATCAGTCGCGCGGTTACGGCGGTTCCCCTTATGGCGCTCAGCCTTACGGTGAGGGTGAGAAAAAGAACAGCAGCAGCGGCATGCTGCTGGGTGCCGCAGGAGGTCTCGCCGTCGGCGCCGTCGGTGGTGCCCTCATTGCCAATGCCATGAGTAAGTCGTCATCCTCCGGCAAAATCTGTAATGAGATCCTGTCTTACTGACTTGGCAGGTGGTGATTCGGATGACGAGGCTCAGCAGCAGGCCGCGGCCGCGGCCGCCGCCCCTCCCCCTGTGGCCGCCCCTCCTCCCCCGGCGGAAGAGGAAGAGAACGAGTTCCAGCCTCCACCCGTCTTGGGGCCAGTTGATGCCGATGGTAACTCCGTCGCGTCCAGTGATCTTGAGGATGTCCAAGAAGCGCGAGCCGAGTATGAAGCGGCTCTTGCCGCTGCCCACGACTCTGATGCCAGCAGCAGTGACCACGAGGCACTCGAGGAGGCTCAAGCGAACTACGAAGAGACCTACGAGGATGTGTATGGCGGAGAGGATGATGAGTAGTCAACCTCGACAACCGCAAGACTCAAACTGATTACCCGGAAGTATCACGGTGGCGCAGACTAGACCAGGGTTGGATCACGAACTGTGAGGTGCCAACGTAGAAGGGGGTAGTTACATGCATCTGGCTGATGCTTCACGAATCATGACGAGACGAACCGTAGTGGTCTATATTTGCAAACCTGACGCAATAACATGTTGACCTCGACTCTCGGATAAAGATGCACAGTGTAAGCAATCCAGCTCTTGGCCGGATGAGTAGATAAGACCTGAGGTCCTTGTATCGCCGGCCGCCCAGCTCGGCGAGGTTCGAGCAGGCAACATACCCCTCGAATGATTCGGCCCCGAGGGTGAGATTCTGTGGGCACGAGTCGATGACCTTGCAAGGTAGCCAGATAACTTACATCACCATATCGACCAGTTAGTGTCGTGTCATACTGTCACTGTACGTCAAAACCTTCACCGCTCAAGCCAAGTAAATGATGTGAAAGAGCACCGCAATGAGTTGCGTCGTACACGTACATATTTCTGAGGCCCATGTTTTCGATGTACTTGCGGTAATGGCCAGGTCTGATGCAGACCAGGCTCGTGAACTCGGCCGGCTGAACTTTCCTTGCTCTGTGACTTGGACTCGCCTACGAGCTGGGTTGTCGCCCATTCTGGCCTTGATGGTGCTGAGATCTAATCATCTAAACGAAGTATTCCGGTACATTCATCAACAAATTATTATTATGCACACTCAGCAGGCAGACGGGAGATTGAATGCCGCAACGCTGTTTGTCGCCATCACGTCCCTTGCAAGGCAGAATGAGAGCCATCGGGCGAGGCAATGTGAGTATTTACCTAGGAAACTTGAAAATTGGCCAGACTTATTCTACCCTGCCCGTGGCTCACCTTGGTAACAAGGCTCTTGATTCTTTCTTTCAAGTCTCGAACAATTCAGGTGTGAGATGTTCATATGAGCAATGGTTCGGGTTAGGCCAAACGACGATAATCAGCATCATTTGCATCTTTGGGTGGTAAGGCGGGCGTTCTGTTTCTGGCAGGGGACGTCGAGGAAGCTCACGGTATATATGCCACTAGAAAGACGGCAATACTACAACAAGGTCTGTTGATATCGTAAGGCAAGTTTCGTTGACTCCTGCGCCGAGGCGTCTGAAGACTCGAGTAATGGTTCAGCGTGACATACACAGCCACACCGTACGATCAAAAATACATCTTCTTACAAGATTGAAGGCAAGCATTGGAATATAGATTTTAAAGAGGGAGAGGCAACAGATACAGTATACTAGGGGATCTAAGATCTGAAGTGGTATCTTGCCGCAGGGTTCCGTTGCGTGGCCGGCCCTCAATGTGGGCGTCATGCAGTCGACGACATAAGGACCCAGCTATCTATCGTCGAAAGCAGCCGGCTTTCGACTGCCGATGACTCTGACTCTGTTGCGGAAAGGCAGTCTCAGTCGGAAGAAATGAGTACCTATCCAGTAGACGGATCATGAAAGTGCTCTTGAACAGAGATAAGCCCTCTCTCGACACCAAACCGTCGAGAATAGTTCCCACAAGGAGATATGAGCTCCTGTCCGCGCAGCTACAGGAGGGAACTATTCTAGCAATAAAGCTATAAAAAAAAAAAAGAAAAAAGCTTTGATGAGCAAGACATCGGTCGTATCAAGCAGCCTCGCCTTCAGCCAACTGCCCGGTCTAAGGTAACATCCCCCATATGCGACCCTCGATGTGCCTTGGAGAACGGGCCTTGAATATCCAATGGCAAGCACCGACGAGCCGCCGGGGAAATAAGGTTGTGGGTACCGTTCCCCGAAGAGGTGTGGCCGAGTTGTGATGGAATCCTGCTGTTTCTTTTTTTATCCTGCATCACTACTATGACCATCCCCTCACTTACCGATTCAACCCGAATATGACATGGCCAAGTGACAGACCTCCACCAGTCTTTCTCGGGCCAAGCTTGGTCTCTGAGATAGTCCTGGGCAGAATACTATCAAAATCTTATCATGTCGAAAAAGCGCCACGTAGAGCACCGCCCGGCCCCTCCATCCGCGTCGTAGGATTCGATCGCGAACGCGCTCACAGCTGAGAAGCCCGCGGCTAGAGATGCGACAGGAAAGGCCGCACTTGCATCGTGCCAGTCTGCCGCCCAGACTCGTGCGCAGTGGATTGGCCCGCGCCCCGAGTCAAGGCAGATGGAGGTCTACTGTAGACCGTTGCCGCGAAAAGGCGGAGGTGGAACGCTCGTCTGACGAGCCACGGACGAGAGGCCGCATCTCCGTCGCAACCGTCTTCTGAAAGTCCCGTCCGTGCCTGTCATCCCAACGCTGACCGATCAAGGTCTGTGGTGCTGCTGTCACAGATACTTGGAGGGGCAGACACATCTCAAAAGAAACCAGTGGGCGCGGGAAGTCAAGGGAGGCTATTTACGTCCAAGCAATGTCGCGGAGCTGGTCATGTTGCGCCGATCTCCAATGTAGCCCGGTTGTACGTACGGTTGACAGGACAGCCCAGAGTCTCGGAGAATCAATAAATAAAGCGGTAAGGACGGCCAGAAGACGGGGCGGAGTGTTGCGCATGATGCACGAGGGCGGACGCTTCCGCCGCGAAGCATGAGTTCATGCGCGACTCCATGTTCGAGGAGGTTGGTCGAGACCGCGGGCCAACAGCATCACCCATCTGAGGCGTGGCCACGAAGGGTCGCACCCGATGCACCGGAATCCAGCAAGCCGCGGACGACGATCACACTCGGGGCTGGAGCTCTTGCAAGGTAGCGTCACCGGCGCGGCGATCTCTGTGCCAGGGATTCCCAGGTTCTGGCCGCGATTGAATCATCAATAACAACGGCGGCGGTCAACCGTCCAACGGTCGCTTGCTGCAAGCAATCCACTGACAACCGCCGCAACGCCGAAGTGGTTGCATCGAGTACGTACCAAGTAGTAGCGAGGTGGTGGTACAGGCGGGGCCGTGGTCATGGCGACCCCGGTTCTTAACAGTTTCGACCCAAGGGCGGATTGCTCTGCCACTCACGTCAAACAAGTTGTGCTTCAGCCATGACATGGCAAAACTCAAGAGTGTCAAAGAGTAAGCCTGATCTACCGTCTCAGGACTTGGGATGGCGTAGAGCCGAGAGGCACCCACAGACATTATGGCAGGCCGTTAAGTCAGTTCACATGTGCTTGATCCATGATCCGAAGTCCTCGGTGCGACTCTTCAGTTGAACATGGGTTCGTGGCACCCTCCACTCGGACGGTGAGTCGCGGTGAAGGTGGTGGAGGTCCAGGGCCCAAGACAACCGTACCTGTCGCACTCCGGTACGGCTTGACAACGGAGCTGGCCACTAATAAAGTCATAGTGAGAATCGGCTGATAAACTGCTGATGTCTCTTGGAGCCTCGCAAAGACATGATTTGTGTCGGTGTGCGTAGATAGAAAACTGGGACGAGGAGGGCAATCTGAGATCGCGCATGTGACCCGATGAAGGAAACCTGTGAATGGGGTCGAGGCACTTGCTGGAAACATCACAGCAGTCATGGACGGGGCTTCCAGGCTTTTCCAGCTTTCCAGGTCCCGAATGGTCTCCTGGCACCCCCGCTGCCGTGACCCTGTGGGGCACTTTCCTGTTTGGGGGCGCCGACCCCTGGAGGACCTGGGATGCTACAGGGGCTGCGGCGGCAAGGGTCGTGATTGGTCTCTTCCCCATCTCTAACCGCCCGCGGCTCTCCAATCACACCCGCCATCAGCATTATGCCCTCAGTCTCTGCCACCTCGCTCTCTTCAACCTCCTCTTCTTCTGGCCATGGAACACGCCGCAGACGGCCACCGTGATGGGTCGGTACCGCCTCACGCGCCCGAACCACACCAGACTTTCGTGTCAGCTTTTACCACGCAGCTCGTACCTCCGGTTGAACCCTAGTGGCTGGGCACATCTTCGCGAACCTGCCACTCGTGCTTGAGGAGCCGCCGAGCCATGCTTCGTCAAGCAGACCACTGCGTGTGACCATGGCCGGGCCCGGCGCCAGAGAAATCAATATCTGCAAGCCCGATGCACATTGGGCCACAGTCTCGGCCAGCGTGGCGTCTGGTCTTGGTTCTGAGAGATCTCGCCCCATCGTAGTATCTATCCATGCCTGCCATGCTGTGCTTCTTCCCGTCTTCCTCTGCATCTCTTAAAACACATGTCGCCGCCTGCCCCTAGCCACCCCCTCCCCCCTTCTTCAGTAATACCGCTCGTAAGATCCAGCTCGAACATCGCATCGTCTCGCTTTTCCCTGACAGCCACTCTGTCTGATCTCCATACCCAGCCTTTCATGCAACGGCCGGCAACCTGAAGGAGAATCGCATCCCTGCGGAAGATCAGGACGAACAAGAGACGCATACCCCACCATCCGCGCACCGACCCGGACAGACCCTCGACACTCAACTCCACGACCTGCGACGCACTTGCCCGGCACTTGAGGACCAGGGCATTCGGTACAGGCATCGATCCCCTCGCCCACTCTTCTCTTACACCCACGCTCAATGCCGCTCGGATGCCGCCTGTCAGTACTATAGCAGATCGGACCAGGTCATCGACGTCAACTCAGAAACATCCGATAGCCCTCGACCCTGTCGCCCCTCAGACACGGGCGCCCTACCACACAAGCCTTCAAACCTCGACCAGCGCACATCCCAGCACGTGCTGGGACGTGCCACCGAGACTCCAGACACCCAAGACGCCCGCCCTTGTTTCCGTGCCGTCTGGTCTCCAGCAGCCCGGCCGTCCCAATACACATAACTCTATCCTCCCTCCGCGCCTCGCCTTGAGACGGTTTTCCTCTCTCTTCCCCTCCGCTTGCCAGCGCTGTGCACTTGCCTGTCGATAGCCTTCTTTAATATCGGCACGTTTACGACGTTCCCTTCTCTCCTTCCCCGCAGGTCCGGTACCTCTTTTCCTTCATTTCTTGCTTTACGCGCTCTGGACGCTCTCCTTCGGCCAGGTGCTTGGGTATTTATCACTTCTGGGGGTTTGGCTTGGAGCATCACTCATTACGACGACAAAACCAACCCCGCCCCACGCCAACATTCGACTCCCTAGCAGCAATCAACTCGAGCGCATCGCAATTCTCAAGCCCACAGCGACAGGGACGCATTCAAAGCCCCCGAAACGTACCGAATCGGAGAGTCATAGAGAGTGAACGGAGAAGGAGGTCCTGTATCTGGCATCATGGGTCGTCTTATCAAGAACCACTGGGCTCGGCTCATCGTCATGACGGCCTCGGCGTGTAAGTCACCCCTTGAGCTCCCGGTCCTGCGCATGCAGCAGACACTGACATGCCAGTATAGACCAAATCGCCGCCGCTGTTGAGGGCTTCTTCTGGCCCAAGATATTCTGGGATTTCTTGACCAAAACCCTCGACCCTGCTGTGAAACCGTTCCCGGTATTGCAAATCATCAACGTCCTCATGGGGGTCTTCATGTTCCTCCTCGACTGGCCCTGCCCGGGTCTTGGCGGTTCTATGCTGCACCGCAGCCTCGAGTTCCGCCTCGCCATCCTGCCTCTTGCAGGTCTGGCGGCCGCTCTCCTATATCAGGCGACTAACGCCGCCATCTATTACGTCGTGGCTCTGGTTGTATACTTCTGGGCCTACAGCGAAGGGGAGGTGAGACTACTCTGATGGACCCCACTTACAGCACCTGGACTGACACAAAGCCAGATCATCTGCGCCAAGCCCTGGACTCTGCCCCAAAGAGGCCGCCCCGGTGGCTCGCGAGCGTAAGGAGGGCCTGACATGACGATGTCCACGCCTTCGCTTTGTACAACAACCTACTCTAGAGACGGCTCCCACCCCCCTCGACCGCGCAGGATTCCCGCCTATCCCGGAGTGACCAAGCACCTACGGAGGTCTGGGCCTGACTTGGAGGCGGGCGGGAGGGAACGCACAAAGATCTATCACCTGTGTATCTATCACACCCCATCACCCGGGCCAGGCTATGTCCTGTCCCGGCTTACTAGACCGCTCGATCTCAAAGAAGCCAGCAAAGGCAAATCACACAGGCGACATCCGAAAGAACAAATCAGACGCGTCTTCTGTCCACCGAAAGAAGACCCGCTCCGCACGTTTCGTCCTCCTTTCCCCCCTCGTATCTCGCACTCTCATACGCGTTCCCACGTCTCAATCTCTCTTATACAACGAATCCATCTTCCACATCATCATCGGCATCAGAGCATCGGCGTTATCGTTTTACCTGGATTTTCATTTTCGAGCGGCCGGCAGGACCCCAGTCACAGGCTGCTATCAGGCAGTGCTGGGTTCATGCAAACGACCAGGACAGGCGGCAGCAGTCCCCAGATCCGTCTCAGCATGTGCATCATCGCATGTGGGACAAGACTGGACGAGGCACAAAGCCAGATCTGGCACGAGGCAAGGGGGGGAGACATGGCAGGACAGGGGGGTTGGACTGGGACGCTCCGCAAACTCTCCGAGCTCAGGGGGTGTCCAACCATCTCCCGAGGACGTCGTTCTGTTTCCTAGACCGGGGCGGTGGTCGGACATTTCTTACGCTGTGACCTGGCAGCGGAGGACAGTAAACAACATCACCAGTTACCTTAGTCTAGCTGCCCAGTCAGCGGCTTTAATCGTCCGGGTTCATTTAGCCAAACCTTAGTAGAATCCCTCTGTTCGTCAAATGTACTGCGGTGCCTGTGACTGATCGGCGTAGATTTCTCGCCAGAACAAGCGGCTGACAAGGCCGGACGAGACTGATCATGGGACGCTGGGTCGTCTCATGACAACTCCTGCCCCTGAACATGGGCCGTGGCAGTCGATGGCGTCTCGCACGGGCGGGTCTATGAGGGGCGCTGGGGGAGCCGAAACGGATGCGAGACGGAAAAAACCTACAGACCCACTCTCTGACGATATGGGTACCAGGCAGTTCGCCTGGGTCGGACAGACAATCAGCATCCTGAAAACCAAGGAGACGGCGTTACATTTCGCGCGAACTTCACGATACTGAACGGTTCTGGGCAGATTATTTGTTCGTGTCATTCATTGCGCTTGTATTAACGAAAAGCCTGATACTGGCAATCCCCCTGGCCATACGCCTGTGCTATAGCCCAAAGGAAGGTCCCTTCAATTATCGCATGCTCTGATTGCCTAAAGCTTGTGCTTTGTTGGGGCTCAGATAATCATGCCCTCACTTCGGGTCTATCTTCAATGAGATTGAATTTCGACCACTGTAGTGACGGTTGTCGTCTCGTCCTAGCATCATGTTGCAGAAGAGAGAATTGCATGCGGCGAGCTTGGTGCAACTACCACTCGCAAGGTGTTATCTGCTTAGTTGCCCAGAAGGGGACCGTTGCTGTCATTCTTGGTGCCGAACTTGCCAGGCATCTGTTGATTGTATGTCAGTCTCCAAGTTGCAAATGGCGTAGACCAGGCCACCTCCGGCACTCTATGGCTCGGATGTGCCCAAGTGCGGAGAGGTACACCGGTTTGCTGTGCGGAATCAAGGCTTACCTCATGAGCCTGGAGATCTCCCTTTTCGAGGATCTTCTTGATGACTTCGTCCGTGTCATCCGTGCCGAACTCATTCGAAAGAGTTGCCTTGGAAGCACCATCGTAGGTGCCAGACACGCCAGGTCTAGGAACAGTGAACAGTTGTTAGTAGACTGTGGCGACGTGGATGCGCAGGGAGCACATGTGGAAGGCATAGAAAGCTTACCCGCCAGTGACGAAGATCTTGAATGCTGAAATGAAATGAGACAGGGGAACACTCTTATCGCCCTGCCACTTCTTAAAGTCGGCCTCGTCATCGACGAATACGAGGAAGGTATCGTGCTCGCCCTTGTAGGCAACCTTGTAGGTGGTAGCTTCGCCGCGAGCCATTGTGTCGGTTGTGTGTGGAGATGGTGGTGTGTGTGGTGATGGTGTTGATGTTCGGAAGTCCGATTTTGATCGTCGTGGAATTGGTTTCGTTGGTGAGGGGTATCTTAGGTTTGTCGGAGGAGAAAGGAAGAAGGAGAAGAGGGAGAGGGAGACCGGATTGGCTTTTAATAACGGCAGCAGGTCTGATGCCAGGCAAAGGTAACGTGAGGTAAGTACCTCCCAAAGCTGAGTCGTCAGGATAGCTCTCTACCTGCTTCGGGGAGGAAGCTACGTCATAGGAAGCAGGACACACGACCTTTGACGGGTGCTCTCATAATGGCCCCTCATTCTGCCCCGCATTGCTCCCCAATGCATCGTCCCGTACGGTAGAGGTACGAGCTGAGATGCGCACATACCATCCCTCGGGCTGCTCGGGCAATCGTCACCTCATGTCATTCCCCTCCTTCAATTAGCTGCTAGTTCATGTTTGGCTACCTCATGTACCGTACCTACCACTGCTCGTAATCTGAACGTCGCGTGACTGACTACTGTTCTCAACGAAGATAGCATGTCCACCTATCTTCGTTATGATGAGAGTGTCTGGGGGCTTTCCTTGCCTGCTTGAGTGGGTACCTCAAGACTTGTCCCACCACCGCTTCGAACCCGACGTCATGGGCCCCGCAAGCTGCCTACTGTATTGACCTCAGGGTACCTTACTCTACAGGGACCCCTCATAGCTTTACCCTAATTGCGTGTCCGGCGCTCTCCTCCGGACTTCCATCGTACCTTCGTGGCATGTCATGTGTCAACATCTCAGCACTCTTCGACTGCAGATCATGGATCTCTGTTCCTGACTTGGTTTCATCAGTCTGGCCAATGGGAAACCGTCTTGATACTCTATGCTGATGGCTGCATACCTAGGTTGCTAGGCAAATAACGTACAAGAGTAATGACTGTTCACGTCTACCTTGGGTGGTTGACTTGTTCTGGCGCATGTTCCACCAGCTTCTAATATTTCCATGCATGGACGCTCTGAGCGTGCTGCCCGCTCCTTGCCGCTCCTGCCTGATGATAGTGGTCATTCATAGAATACCGCTACCCCCGTCTAGATACATAGGCGAACAATGTCAACCGAGCTATATAGGAGCATCGCTACCGAAAGAATTTCCGTATGCCTTGAACAACAGTACCCCTGTTGAGCCCGCTAACTTTGCCCCACCTTGATGGTGTTCCATGGTTGATCTTTGGCTTCTTCTGCTGTCGTTCCAATCTGTGGACGGGAGTGGTATGGATGACTGAGGAGCATGGAGAGATTTTCGTCGAATTGGATGCAGGGACGGCGAGGCTGTCCTCTGAGATTGTAGGTCCTGGTGTGGTCTCATTCCTAACTGAGATGCTGAGACAATCGCACTTTAGGGGCTGCTTGATGTCTACCCTGGTGGCGCTGGCCATCTCGAGGCCGGGGGTGGAAGCACTGCTGATCGAACTCCTCCTGTCAGACTCGTCTGGTATCCTAGATAGCATCGTTTTCGAGGGTGACTCCGGCGGTGTGCGGAACACCTGATCCGAAATGGATCTGTTATCACGAGGAAGCTTGACCATGGATCCCCTTCGCAAGTCACATAGGCCTTCACCATGATCATCGTCTCCAAAAAACTTCGACATACTCGCCACGCTGTTGGACCGTTTCGAGAAAGAGCTCGCGATGCTTGTCACGCTGAGCTTCCGCATCATTGTGCTTGCCGAAGAACGAACAAGCTGCTCACTCCTTGATCTGTGAGTCATCCCGGGAAACGGCAGGATCTCCCGACTCCAGACATCAGCAAGCAGTGCCTCAAGTCTAGCACGTTCTCCTCGGTGAGGTGCCAAAATGGGAACTCGGAGACCTGTGGTGAGCACGGACTGAGATCGGTTGATGGTCTGGTAGAGAGGACCGTTACCCGCATCTTTCAAGCCGCTCGTGTTTTTCAATATGACTTGGCAGAGTGATGATTTTGGTCCGACGGTGATAGCACGATGCATAGAGATTCGTCTGGCTACCGTCCCTGTGGATCGGTCAGCGCGTTGCTAGCATTACCTGGACTGAACAAACCTGGCTTGCTAAACACAGTACCAAGACTTTTGATGTCCATGGCCATCGAGCTCTGGAGGCCTGGACTGACTTGAGTCTGTCTCTCATGTGGTGGCTTGTCTAGCCTGTGTTTCCACTCCTCTTGCTCACGCAGAGTACAAGCGGTCATGATAATCTCGTAAAGCTGCGAATCACACTCGAAGACCAGTTTCCAGGAGAATGGCGCAGTGTGGCACTGTAGACCTACTGCATATTTAGCTGCGTCTAATCGTGGAGCATATTCTGGGGGAGCGCACCTCGGCCGTTATCAGCGTCCTCGATATTGGCATTGTTGAGGTTGATGCATGCCTCGACAGTGTAGACCTGCTCGACTCTGCCGGCTGAGGCAAGGCAAAACACATCATGGTACAGCAAACAGACCATGTATTGCCCTTTCACCGCCTCTTTTGTCTGCCAGCAGACATGAAGAGCGCCACAGAGCTCAATGTGCCCAAATGATCTGATTCGATTTCTCGAGGCGGCGTCTATTCTCTATTGGAGTGTGAGCAAATGTTGGTCTCGGTCTTCAGAGACTACGAACCTGGTTTGGGAAAATGAGGCGGTCTTGTAATATCCATGTGGTTTGCAAGGTCTCCTTCATCCGAGCATCGTTTGTTGCCTGGTTAATTTCGGCCGTCGCTTCGCGCAACCGCAGCAGGGCGCATTCAACTTCCATGTGTGAGTTTGGATCGTCTTCCACAGGCGTGTACTTGAGCAACTCTGCAAATAACAGAGGATACTTGCAGACGCGTTGAATAGGCTGCCAGGTGTCAGTCGTTGCTTCATCTCGTGTTATTGTCTTGATGGACGCTTGCCTTGACAAGGAGATCTCCAATAGTCAGTGACTTCCTGGACCGGTAGCCGTGGGCGTTCATCGAGCTCAGTGACGAGGCGAGAGTCTCCAAGCCTCGTTGATAATGTTCCCATTGAGGCATAGTACGGTGCGTTGAGGCCACGTCCTTCATCATCATCTCATACTTCGCGCCATATTCTTCGTAAATGAAGAACCGATTCATCTACACCGCACCGTCAGCTCCTCGCGCAGATACGGCATGAATCATGGTCTGAAAAACACCTTTCGACTGAACACCTTGGCAACATCTCCAGCAATCTGAGCCTCAGACTCCAGACTCGATGACTCTTGGGGCCAGGTATTCGCTCCCTTGTGTTCGGGTACGGCATCTAGGCTTCGCCACCGTCGATGGCCCTTGGCTGGAGCTGACAACCGAATCGAAAGTATAGCATCGGGTTGAGAAAACTCAGAGTTGGGAACCACACGGTGTAGATCAGTTAGAATTTCCTCGTGTAATTCGATGACCTCGGTAAGGTTGCGGTTGATCGAGGACCGCAGTCCATATTGAAGTGTGGGGAGCGAGGCAAGTAATGTAACATAGACCTAGAAGAGTCGTTAGCCTGCGTGCCGTACCTGATTGACTGAGATGGGGGCAAACTGACGTTCATGAGGAACCGCACATCTCTAATGTAGCCTTCTTCAGTACTGATGAGTTCCTCCAGAATGCGGCGACGCTGCATGGATCGATCTGTTGCTGCGGGGTCTGGTACGACTGGCCGATCTCCGTAACCACTGTCTTCGGAGAACCTTGTAGCAGTGAAGGATGCTCTGCTGCTTCTCTCAGTCTTGGTGTGCCCGTGCGAGCGGCCTGTACCCCTCCGGGGCCTTGTCACGGCGCTGGCGCTGGCAAGACTGACACTAGCGCTTTTCACTGCGGCAACAAACCCGTATGAGGAGCCAGAAGACGATTTGCGGTGCTGGGTTTGACGGGAGCGAAACAAAGATTCTTCGCAGCTCGGGGGTCCTCGGCGTCGGCTGCCAGACTCTGCGGAGCGAGGCCGGTGCTGGGCTCGTCGATGTAGCGTCTTCAGCCATTTGCGGAAGGGCGTTTTGTGCTCGACTGACTCATGAGGTCTTCGCTGGGGGATATCTGAAGGTTGAGGTTGCGGAGAGGATGGGGTGGAATCATGTCGACCGTTGACCTCAGTTTCGTTGGATGATACAAGTCCGACTGCAGTCATGCTATCCAAGGTGTTCAGGACGTTGACGCCGTCGATATGGAGGCCGTCCAGGTAAGACGATAGCCCCGCAGAGATCACGGACAGACGCAGGGAAGGATGTCGCTGGTGGGTTATAGAAGGGTTGGAGCCTGATGTTCGGGTGATATGTAGAGACGTCTGAGAGCAAGAAGCCAAGGACTGAGTCTCCACGAGCGCCATGGCTGTTTGTTGCGGGATTGGGAAAGGCTGTGACGGGATATTCGAACTCCAAGACACCAAAAAGTCCAAAATCGGATCAATCAAGACTCAATACATTATGCAGCAATAGCAGGAGGGGACGCTATGCAAATAACCTTGTCGACTCGACGAAGCCTGTAGGTCCTCGGAGCGTGGAAGCCGGTGCAGTAGAGAGAATGAATAAGAGGAGATGTCAAGAAAAGGTCCGGTCGTCTGCGAGCGAGATTCGTTAGACGACAAATTCCCCACGGAAGGAGGTAGGCAAGGCAATGTATTTCGGGGACTTCGAGATCGGGTAGCGTTCAGTACGGCAGGGAAGGAGTTTTCCAGTCAGGCCGCGTAGTATTTGCTCTCGCCGTGACGGCAGGTGCAGGTGGTGAACCGATTCCCGCCCCCTGGCTATTTCCAACACCAGCTGTCACTCTCTCGAACGCACCTGCCTTGCCTGCCATGTTGCCTTAAGGAGTGGAGATGTGTAGGTACTTACCTTGCGTCTTGCCTGGATCTGCTCGAGGGCACGAGAGGTGAATCTTCTGCAATTTAGTTGGCATGACCCTGGGCGAATGTCTCAAGTACGGGCACGATCGAGTGACGGCGTATCGCAGGCAATGACCGGCTGGGACCTCGAGTTTATACAGTTCCGGACTTCGAGAACCGTCGCCCGTGTGAGTTTTGGCGAGAGGCCATCGACGGGGGCAATGAGCAGGATAGCTTGCTTTTGATGCCAGGGTAGCTCGGGCGTCGAGGGAACTAGCGGTGGGATTTGTTACTGATCTCATCATGCCCATCATATCGCACAGATGCGGGTGAGGGACATCTGTCTCATTCATCCCAGCTCTCCCCCGGTCTCCCGGAGTGAGAGAGGCAAAAGAAGCTTTGGTAGCTTGGACGAATGCAAACTCCGATCACACCGCTTGGCGTGCCATACCACGAGATGATCATTGGTAGAGATTTGCAGGGCCGAGGAATGCAGCAGCTACAACATGCCGAAGTGGAGGCCGGGTCAGACAATGACTTGGGAGATTCCAGGTCCATGGGTGATCCGACAGCATACTTGCGGTGGACGATCTGCTGGCGTCACCATGCCAGGTGATCACGGCAGCGACGGACTGTCCGCCCGACGCCAGATCTTTGACGGCCTTGGACGCAAGTCGGGGACCGCGACTTGCCACGCGTATCACAGCAGGACGCTACGGACACGGAGTGAGAGCCACGGCTTGCATGGAGCTCTCGTTGGGGCTAAGCCGTGACCCCAAGGGGTTGCCGACGAGGGCGTTGCAGGACTGTCAAGGTCACACGGCGAGACTCGGAGTGTCCAGGTGCGAGGAGAGCGCGAAGTCATCGCACGATGCGGATGCAAAGGTGACGAGGATGAATTGAAGCTCTTGATGCGCCCCCGGAATGGGTAATATCCCCTGGACGAGCTGGGCGGATGTGGCCGAGGATGGCGCCGAGAACCAGAGCTAGCTACTGCCCTTCCCGTTCAGGTACACAGGGGCGGGCATGATCATCACAATGAAGGGGTTGCTAGACGAGAGACAACGCCTGGTATCGTGCTCAATGATTATGCTAGAGCTAAGACCTGACCCAAGAGGAGCAACATGGCTCGTCTGAAACCGGGCAGCATGCAGCAATGTTTCTGTCGTGTCTCTCTGCCTCAAAAAGCCAATCATCCCCCACACGCATCCGCCAGCGGACCAAGACCTCTTCTCTTCCGTCTCGTCCTGGCAGCTGCCAGCGGGGGCTGCCAGACGGCTGGGCCTCAATCGCGAGCCGCAAGGTGAGATGATGACCGTAGCCGGGGGAATCCCAGCCTCCCGTCTGGCACATAGGAAGACGAACGAGAGGTACAATACTGTATGTATTCCAGGTTTGACAAGACTCCAACAACACCCCGCGGCGCCCCATCATCAAGGCACACACTTCCGCATTGGCACTTCCTGATCATCTGATTGGACGCTGCCCCGCGCTTTCCAGGATGCTCTCTCACTACAGCACCCCGCCGAGACGGGGCCTCTTGGGCTGACGAAGGCCGAGAAAGCCGCCTTTGAACTCTGTCAATCTGTCCACTGTGCTGGCCCCGTGCCAGGTCCAGCACTCCATAGTGAGAGGTTGGTCATCAACCCGCACGGTCGGGCTAGGCCGAATTTGGAAAGGCCCAGCCTCTAAGGCGGCTGACGGCAAAAAAGGGTTCCAGAACGACTGTGGAAATCGACAGTTAACGAACACGTATTCTGTATTGGACTCGCATCGTAGAGTTGCGAGAAGCGAGTGGAAACCCTTGGTGTTTCTTGTCCTCGCCTTGCCGCATTGCTTCCCCACTGCATACGTATGCAACGCTCGCGCCGCCGCCGCCGCTCCTTGCCTCCTGCTCTTCCGTCCTCACTACGGCTCATCAGTGGTTTGGGTAATCAGTTACCTTAGGACTGACTTGGAAAGGGCACTTTCGCCGTGGATTTTTTTTTTTTCTTCTCTTCGACGAAGCGATCTTCTCCCCTCCACCCCGCGCATCGCAACCTCTTCCCTCACCACAGCTCACCATTCCAGAGGGTTGACTTTTGCTCGCCGTACACCCGCTCGGCTGACATCATATTGCCTACCCCACGGCATCTATCTGCCCGGGACACACGACCGCGCTTTGCGCAAATACACCAACCATGGAGGACGCCTTCGCAAAGTCCGCGGACCAGGTCTTGGCCAACTTTGAGGTCAACGTGAAGTCGGGTCTCAAGGACCACCAAGTCAAGGCCCTTCGCGAGAAATGGGGAAGCAACGGTATGAGGTTCAGACACCTGGCAGCTAAAGCAGCTTGACTAATCTGTGCCGGTCGTACAGCCATTCCTGAGGATCCTCCGACACCGCTCTGGGAGCTGATCCTTGAGCAATTCAAGGATCAGCTCGTCATCATCCTTCTCGGCTCGGCCGCCGTCTCCTTCGTTTTGGCCCTCTTCGAAGAGGAAGAAGGCTGGAGCGCATTCGTCGACCCGGCAGTTGTACGTGGCATCCTCCATAATATGCGCTTGAAGCACGCACCCCTTGCCCATGGCTAAAAGCTAATGATGCCGGTCACATGCAGATTCTCACCATCTTGATCCTCAATGCAGTGGTCGGTGTATCGCAAGAAAGCAGCGCCGAGAAGGCCATCGCCGCCCTCCAGGAATATTCTGCCAACGAAGCCAATGTTCTTCGCAACGGCAAGTACTCGCGCGTCAAGGCCGAGGAGCTGGTTCCCGGCGATATTGTCACTGTTCACGTCGGCGACCGCATCCCTGCCGACTGCCGCGTCGTTTCTATCGACAGCAATGCCTTCTCCGTTGACCAGGCTGTCCTGACTGGCGAGAGCGAGAGCGTTAGCAAGGATGAGTCTGCCATCGTCAGCGATGAAAAGGCTGTCTTGCAGGACCAGGTCAACATCCTCTTCTCCGGCACCTCTGTCGTTGTTGGCCGCGCTACCGCTGTCGTCGTCCTTACGGGCACCGAGACGGCCATTGGAGACATCCACGAGAGCATCACCGCTCAGATCTCCGAGCCCACTCCTCTGAAGCAGAAGCTCAACGATTTTGGCGACAGCCTCGCCAAGGTCATCACCGTCATCTGTATTCTCGTGTGGCTCATCAACATCCCCCATTTCAATGATCCCAGCCATGGCACCTGGACTAAGGGTGCCATCTACTACCTCAAGATTGCCGTGTCCCTTGGTGTCGCTGCTATCCCGGAAGGCCTCGCAGTTGTCATTACGACTTGTCTTGCCCTCGGCACTCGCAAGATGGCTACCAAGAACGCCGTCGTCCGCAGTCTGCCTTCTGTGGAGACCCTCGGCAGCTGCAGCGTCATCTGTTCCGACAAGACTGGTACACTCACTACCAACCAGATGAGCGTGAACAAGGTTGTCCATCTCAACGAGTCGGGCACTGACCTCGTGGAGTTGGACGTTGAGGGCAGCACTTTCGCTCCCAAAGGTACTATCAAGTCGAAGGGTAAGGTAGCGCGCGATCTTCCTCGCCTGTCTGCCACCATCCGCCAAATGACTGAGGTGGCCGCTCTGTGCAACGATTCCAAGCTTGCCTTTGACGCCAAGACCGGTACCTACTCCAACGTCGGCGAGCCCACTGAGGGTGCTCTGCGCGTTCTTGTTGAGAAGCTTGGCCCCAGCGCCCCCGCCAACTCCTCCCCTGAGGCCTTCCTCCACCATGCCAGCGGTCATTACGAGTCCGTGTATCGCCGCCTCGCAACCTACGAGTTCTCCCGAGACCGCAAGAGCATGTCAGTCGTCGTCCAGAATGGTACGGAGCAAAAGCTTCTCGTCAAAGGCGCCCCTGAGTCGATTCTAGAGCGCTGCTCTCATGCTCTTGTCGGTTCTGATGGCAAGCGCAAGCCTCTGGACCGCAAACTCTCTGATCTCATATCCAAGGAAATCGTTGAATACGGCAACCGTGGCATGCGCGTCATTGCTCTTGCCAGCATTTCCGACGTCGCCAACAACCCTCTTCTCAAGTCTGCCAAGTCTACTGCCGAGTATGCGCGCCTTGAGCAGGACATGACCTTCCTTGGTCTCGTTGGCATGCTGGACCCCCCTCGTGAGGAGGTCAAGGCCTCGATCCGCAAGTGCAAGGAGGCCGGTATCCGCGTCATTGTCATCACCGGCGACAACCGTAACACGGCTGAAAGCATATGCCGCCAGATCGGCGTCTTCGGAGAGAACGAGGATCTCACTGGAAAGAGTTTCACCGGTCGTGAGTTCGACAACCTGAGCCCGCAAGAAGCCCTCGACGCCGCCAAGTCTGCATCCCTGTTCTCCCGAGTTGAGCCCAGCCACAAGTCCAAGCTCGTTGATCTGCTCCAACAGCAGAACGAGGTTGTTGCCATGACCGGTGATGGTGTCAATGATGCCCCCGCTCTCAAGAAGGCTGATATTGGTGTCGCCATGGGCTCGGGTACGGACGTCTCCAAGCTCGCCGCCGACATGGTTCTCGCTGATGACAACTTCGCCACCATCGAGGTCGCCATCGAGGAGGGCCGCTCCATCTACAACAACACTCAGCAGTTCATTCGTTATCTCATCTCTTCTAACATTGGCGAGGTCGTTTCCATTTTCCTGACGGCCGCGCTGGGCATGCCCGAGGCTCTGATCCCCGTTCAGCTCCTCTGGGTCAACCTGGTCACCGATGGTCTTCCTGCAACTGCTCTGTCATTCAACCCTCCCGACCACGACATCATGAAGCGCCGCCCCAGGAAGCGTGACGAGCCCCTCATTGGTGGTTGGCTCTTCTTCCGTTACCTCGTTATTGGCACTTACGTTGGCTTGGCTACCGTCGCTGGCTACGCTTGGTGGTTCATGTACAACCCCGAAGGCCCCCAGATCAGCTTCGCACAGCTCCGCAACTTCCATCGCTGCTCGGCCCAGTTCCCCGAAATCGGCTGCCAGATGTTCTCCAACGACATGGCCAAGTCTGCTTCTACCGTCTCCCTTTCTATCCTCGTCGTCATCGAGATGTTCAACGCCATGAACGCGCTGTCTTCTAGCGAGTCTCTGTTGACGCTCCCTCTGTGGGAGAACATGATGCTCGTCTACGCCATTGGACTCTCGATGGCTCTTCACTTCGCTCTCCTCTACACTCCCATTCTGCAAAGCCTTTTCCAGATTCTGCCCCTGAACTGGAACGAGTGGAAGGCTGTCATCTGGATCAGCGCCCCTGTCATGTGAGTCAAATTTATAATTCAGCACGATGAGCTCGACACTGACCATTTTGTAGCATCATTGATGAGATTCTCAAACTCATGGAGAGGGCCTTCTTCATGCAGACCCAGACTGTCGAGGCCATCAAGCACAAGAAGGAGGAGTAGAGTCGCATTTAGAACAGGAGTCCACACTAGATGGATAGACAGATGTACCATACTGGCTCTTATGATGCCATGGCTCGCCAGGAGTTCTTTTAACTCTTGGCTGTAGAGGCAGACAAGCCACCTGCATGTCCGGGCTACGACCGTTGGGTTGTAGTCGCCTGGAAGGGAAGGGGTATTCACGGGCAGCCCCACGCCCGAGCTGTAGCTAGCTCGAATTACATGACCCGTCAGTAAGAAGGAAAGTCTGGAAGCGAGGAGTTCCGAGACTGCATTTACTGCATAGCTGTCCCAATAGAAGCCACTTCTGGAAGTCGATTCCCTCATAATGGGCCACATTACACACAAGCAGCCAAGGAACGGGCGTCCGAGTTCTGTCCTTCGCTTTGATTCGTTGATGTCATGCTGAATTGGACAAATTCACGGTGCTGGTGGTTCACAGGCTTGTGGTAAATCGTCGAGGTCAATGAATCAGTCCTCATGTATTGGTACAAGCTACAAACGAACTGATGGTCTGGTCATCTCTGGCCAAGGCAGCAGCAAGTTCAGCATTCCATCATTCGCCACCAACCCCCCGGTATGGCACCCTTAATCTTGCCTGCCCTTGAGTAACCTCTTGGTAACCTTGTCCTTCTCGATAATGTAAACATGTGCGCCCCAGCCGGACAGGGCATCTCTGTCGACGGCGTTGAGGAGAGACTGCGAGACGGTCTCGAACAACTCATCGGGTCCCTGTTCCATGTTTCGTCAGCAAACAAATTGATTCCACCGTACCCAGTGGAGGCAAGGCTGGGTGTAAGCTCACCAGGTCAGGCTCCCACAGGCTCTCGCACATGCCGAAGAGTTGCTCGCTCGCGGTACCGGAGACGATGAAGTCCTTGGCAAAGTCGATGCAGCCAATGCTGTCAAAGCCGCAGATGAAGGGCTTTCCGGTCTTGGGGTCAAGACCGGCGACGACGGGCGACACGAAGTAAGGGCCGAAGCGGCGCTCGTAGAGCGACGAGGAGACGAGGTTGGCGAAAGTGCGCGGGGCGATGTTGCGCTCCTCGCGGAGCCGGTACATGTTGGCCTTGTAGCGGAAGACGTCTCCGACGGTGGTGACGTCGGTGGCCAAGCCGGTAAGGCCGAGGAACACATCGCCGTACTGGAAGATCTTGGGGAAGTTGTTCGAGACGGTCAGGGCTTGGAGGCCGAGGCGAAGGTCGCAAGCTATTGCCACACAGTCTTTGCCGACCATGGCGACGCAGGCGCCGCCATTTATGGAGAAAGGAGACGACTAGGGAAAGGCGAAAATGTTAGATGGAAGACGTCCCATATGAAAACGAGGCTGGTTGGTGGTTCTTGGGTATTACCATTTTGGCTCCTCTATTCAAGGGATTGCAGCGCTGCCGGCTCGTCGATCGGGGTTTGAGGGCTTAAGATGACCGGGACTGAGGAGATTCGCAAGGGAAGCCTCGATTGCTTCGTCGAGATAGGGGTTGTCGTGATGGGTTGTCGTTAGATAGCTTGTCAAGGTAGGTTAAGAGAGACGCTTCCCAATAGCTGGAGCAAGGCAAACACGACATGCGCGGCTGTTGCGAGTCTCGGGATCCGCTTTTTGGCGTCTTGGAGCTTGGTGATTGGTTCAAGCTCAAGGGGTGCTGCCCCTGCCGCCGCCTGGAACTGCGATAGCGATAGCCCGACACGATGAGGTGGTGACTGCCTGCCGTCATCCCGCCTGTTTCCCCAGGACCTTGCCCAGGAGAATCACGCTTTTGATTACACATTGCACTTCAGTCTGCGACTCGACCACCTCGGCCGAATACCTGTGGCGCTTCTTTGGACTTCTTTTCCGTTCGATGTGCTTGACCCAACGACATCGGAGCGACTGGCTTGCTACTGTTATTCTGGTCGCCGAGCTTCTACCCCACCATTGCGCTCCCGACCTCTGCAAATAGGGCAGTGGTGGGCTACTGTACCTACCGAGACGACTCTCTCTCTCTCTCACTTCCTCCTCCGAATCACACATCTTGAAGCACTGGTATTGTTTCATACATCATGGCATCCCACGTCACTGTCATAGGCTCGGATCTGAGACGGGCAACCGTCAAGGTCAACCCTGGCACTTATATGACAGATGTTCTCCAAGAGGCCTGCAAGAAGCTGGGATTGTCCAGCGACAAATACCTACTCAAGTACACTGCTTGCCTCGCTACTCGGAAAGCTTCATGCTAACTCTCCTCCACAGAAACAAGCAGAAGCAGGTTGATCTCTCGATTGTATGGCGGCAGACTGGCCTATCCCCCGGCGCGAAGCTCGAACTTGTCCAAAAGTCCAACACGCCCTCGGCAGTCTCTGTGGCTCTACAGCTGCCCTCTCCCGAAGCAAATGCAGTACCAGGTGGCCGCTTGATGCAGAAGTTTCCCAGTGATCTGGCTCTTTGGAAGGTGCTGCGACAATTCGAGAGCGGCAATGCAAGCCAGGACAAAAGCATCAACCTCACAGCTCGCGGCGTCGCACAAACGCACGGCGTTGCTCAGAGCGGAAGCGGCCAGCTATACTATGAGATTCCGGTCTTGAACATCATGGGGAGGGAGATGGCCTCTCTGGTCGACTTTCAGAAGACGCTCTCGCAGCTGGGATACAACTCGGGAAGCGTGCTGATTCGGCTCTCGTTCCGGAAAACAGACAAGACCCTGTTCGAAGCCATGGAAGAGATTACCAAATACTTTGCAGAAAACGAGGCGGAGGAAAAGAAGCCCGTCGTCGACACGCCTGCAAGTGTGTCCGCAGCAGCAAAAGGCCCTGCTTCGACAGACACGCCAGAGCCGCACACAGAAGAGCCAGAGGTAGCCGCGGCGCCGACGGAACGGGCCCCAGCACAAGAGTCTTCCAGGGAGACCGAGCAGCATCTCGAATCTTATGACAACGTCATGGACGTGGACCCGGTAATCCCCTCAGACCCGCTCCAGCCCGTGGGCATCTTTCAAGCACCATCGGGCCCAACGCCAGCGGCGGCTCTGGCGCCCGTAGACGATGCAGACTACACCCCGTCCATTGCTCACGCACAGCTGCACCAAGCTCGGCTCCTGCAAGGCTCTCAAAACAAGAGGCTACCCTCGGACCGCGAGCTCGAGGAAAAAGCTAATGCCCAAGAAGCCAAATTGGCCGCAGTAACAGCGCTCGCAATCAAGGTACGGTTCCCAGACAACACGTCCGCTCAGTGGAGTTTTGGTCCCGAAGCAACTGGCGCTGTGCTGTACCGAGGTGTACGGTCAGTCATGGCCAATGAGACACAAAAGTTCAGGCTCATGCTACCTGGCGGTCATACCGTCATCAAAGACGCCGATGGACCGAAGAACCTCCTTATCCACGACTACAAGCTGACGCGCAATGTGCTTGTCAACTTTGTCTGGGACGACAGTGTTCCGCCCGCGATACGCAAGCAGACGTTCCTGAAAAGTAGTGTCGCGCAACGAGCAACAGCCGTCAAGGTACCCGAGCTGCCGAAGAGCGAAGCAGAGGACATCAACAAGAATGCAGGGGCGGCGCAGTCGGCGCCGGAGACCAGCAGTCGTGGCGATGGCGTAGTCAAGAAGCTTCCGAAGTGGTTGAAGTTGGGCAAGAAGTAGAGGCAAAC
This sequence comes from Furcasterigmium sp. R96-07A1, assembly GCA_037042015.1. Lineage (NCBI taxonomy): Eukaryota > Fungi > Ascomycota > Sordariomycetes > Glomerellales > Plectosphaerellaceae > Furcasterigmium > Furcasterigmium sp. R96-07A1. Next base: position 353,046 of record JAXQJP010000327.1, on the reverse strand, counting down.
TCATACTACCTAGCCAAGTACCGTAATACGAGCAAAGCATCCAAGATTATGTACGCATCTGGAGAAGAGCATCTGTGGTATTGGTTGGTATTGTGTCATGACTGTCGCTGCAGCTCATGATGGGGCATTGAATGCAGAGACAAAACTAACGTCCCTGGATGTAGCAGAGCTACGACCAGAACCTTCCCTGGCCCGTGGAGAATCCCGTCCGTTGCAAGAAGTATTTTGTCCGCACGCCGAGTCCATGATTTTAATTCCTCATACGAATGCGCAGAAGGGGGTGTGAACACCACCGTGCGATCGTCGTCCAGTCCTTGCTTTTCCGCCCCAACTCCATGTCGACGCTCGCTTTATCCTCTAGTGCAGCTGTTTAGTGGGCAACACGGCGAGACTCGGCGATGACGCGCTGGAGCTCATCGACCTTGGCCTTGGCACGGCCGAAAGTACCGAGCTGTCGAATATGTCAGTATCGTAGCCAAGGAGAACAGCGTGAAAAATGCGTACCCTCTTCTTGGCGAGCTTACGGGCGCGCTTGTCCTTGGAGTTGCGCAGCAGCTCAATAACGCGACGCTCGTAGGGGGCGAGGCTGGGGAGAGACCAGTGTTAGCAGGTGATGATGTAGATGCAGGGTCGGGCACGGCAAAGACAGAGTTGGATAAGGATGCGCCACCTCGCTCTCCTGCTTGGCCAGAGCCTGCTTCCAATTGCAGAGGTATCAACTTACCCGGAGACCTCGCGGACGACGTCCCTCACAAACGCAGTGCGCTTGGAGACCTTGCCCTTGAGCGAAGAGACGCGGGGCTTGGCAACACGGGGGGTGGTTTTCTGTTAGGAGCGAAACAAACGAACCGGTCAGCCTATTTTGTACGAATCGAGGGTCCATCTTCTGCAACATGCTCCGGTCGGCCTTCTGCGATCTTGTATCCTGTGCCCCTGAGGGCATCGGAGGTCGGAAGGCTTCATCGGCGAGGGAGACATTCGTCGGATGGTGCAGAGATCCTCCAGGAGGTGAGACAACGTACGTAGCCCTTGTTGATGCCGACGGCAAGGCCGGTGCGGGTAGGCTGCTCCTTCGCCATTGTTGAGGTTTTCGGGGTGGTCGACGGGGTGGTTGTCGAATTCGGTCACTGGGCGATGGAGGGGAGGAAGGGAAAGAAGGATATTCGAGGCTCGAAGTTTTCGGACCAGAGCCAAATTGGCCCGGCCAGTGGGTTTCGTCGCCGAGCCAAAATTTCTGTGCGGCGGATCACGTGCGCTCTTAGCGAGTGGGGCATTTTGATAAGATAATCCGGCAGGTGCCAACAACCTAGCATACCGCACCTCTCACCGCAATACGCCCAGCCTTTCAGATATTACCAACAGATACAGTACGGTTATGACCACTTGCCTGGCAGCCCTGGCAACTTCAATTGCAAGGCTTTCGTGCCTAGTACAGATCTTTTGTCCTCCGGATGCTCTCCGGGACTGCAATCCTGCTATATTCTACCACTAGCTTCGGTACACCACTTGGCAAGGTTTGCGTCCGCTGCACCTTCATAATTCCCACTTCGGGCCATTTCAAGATGAATTGTCATGCTCGAGTCAGCCCTGGGGTGTGTAGGAGGCCTTGTGTATCAACTACGTCGTCGGGGGCATGCTCGCGGGGCGGCTGATTCGTTCCGGCTTGACATTGTCGTATCCGTAAAATCCTCATCCCGAATGCCGGTTTCCAAAGTGCTACTCCTTTCCAACAATCTCGTCTCCCCGCTCCCGCTGGCTGTTCGTAGCTCAGCAGTTCAGTGAGATGAACAGCCATCATATTTCGTCGAAGAGTCACTCCCAGCGGGCCTGGGCAGGGTGGCAGGATAAAGGAGCAAGGGGAGCAAAGGACTCGTCTGACAACTAATCAGAGCCTACTGGAGAGGCAGAAGTGTATCTCGTGTTGTCCGCGCAATTTCTTTTAGCATCGTTCCACTGATCCTCGCTCCGCCGGGGCAGTGACGGTAGCACCGGGCGGCTCATTGCATCAGCGATCGGCAGTTGCTGCCCACTTGGGGCGCTGTTTCTGCCACTCCGATGACCTTTCTTGGAGAGCTGCAAGGGACAGAAGAGGCGGCTCCGAATTCTGGGGCAGACGATCAACGGTTGTGGCCAGTTCTTAAGGACCAGACTTGCCAGAATCCCAAGCCGAAGTCTGAGGTGCTGTTCTTTAGCCATCGACATACATCCATATCTACCTAACTTCACATTCGGGCATTCGGGCATTCGGGCAACCCAGGTCACTCAATCTACCCAATTCAACCTTACATTCTCATCCGCCATGAACCAGCTCACGTCCGTCCTCCTTCTTGCCGCGCCGTCGGCGGTGAGCGCGATGGCAGCGTACATGGCACAGGTGCCCCAGGAGCTCCGCGCGCTTGTTGATACCGAGGACTGCATCCTTCCCGAAGACTTCACGATCACGGCCTTTGATGCCGAGTCACAGGACAATGGCGACACGATGGACGCCTTCAAGTTTGGATTCGTGGACGATAAGACGAGCGTTAGCACAACCTGCTATTTTAACTCCACCTCGGAGCCCGTAGTCGAGGGCGGCAGGACACCGAGATTCCCCTGCGGAGATGCCCGTGTGCTCTTTATATGGCAAGATTCGCAACTCACCATGATCGAGAAAGTCTGCCCGGGAGATGACGGGTGAGTCTTGGACACCCCTTCACACTGAGCAGTAACTGACAGGCATCGTAGAACGGCCGACTATGAGGCTGCGGGAACAGCGGTCATCGAGGTCAAATGCGCTGGCGCAGATGCCAACGAAGAAGAAGATACTTGCTCGGGCGGGTGCCTGGCGGAAGACGTCACAGCGAGATTTGCCAGCATCGCGCCTGTCCCTCAGTTCCCAAACAACACGAAGGTTGACTAGAGCTCTATTGTCTGGGCGGCGGACCGAAAGTTGACAAGGTGAGCTTCATTGTGGGCGGATATCATCACGGACATCGGACTTGCTGCGACGTCCCTAGGTAGCGACGTAATTCAGTCCTTCGTCAAATATCACTACTGTATTTGTGAAGGACGACCCTCATCCGTGCGATCCTGGACCCCCTCCCCCTCCCACGGCGGCTCTGGTAACTCAGGGCCCTAACTTTGAAGGTAAATCTGGGGGCGGGGCCCTGCCGACCACTCAGGTGACCGGGTGACCCTGACTCTTGCATGTTTCGCCTGCTAATGACCTCACTGTGTCACGCTCAGTTCCTAGTATGAAACCAAGTACTTGCTCATTCGAACGGTTCGGCCCTGGACCTCATCGTCTCCATGCTCTTATCTCCTGCCGCTCTTCCCACGACACTCTCGATGCTATGTGCCCCAAGGGCACGATACCTATGAAGTATTCGTGAATAGAAACACAAAGCGCTTCCAGCCATCTCCCCGCCTTGAGCCTCAACATCATCGCTGCCGCCGAGACAGATCAACATTGCTCGCCACATCACAGGTCCTCGAAATGCGCAGGAGTCACGGTGGCACTGCACTCTGGCTTGCGGGACTAGCCTCGCTTGTCGCTGTTGCTGTCGCGAACAGCCAGCAGCCTTTGGACCCGCATAATGAGCCCCAGCCGGTTTCCGTCTCGCTCTTCTCCTCCCTCGAGCGCATGTCCCGCCTAGTCGACATTGCCTACTGCGTTGGCACCACCGGCGTCTCCGAGCCATTCTCGTGTGTCTCACGCTGCACGGAGTTTCCCTCCTTAACGCTGGCGACGACATGGAACACGGGGCTGCTGATGAGCGACAGCTGTGGCTACATAGCGGTTGACCACGGTTCTCGCCGCCCAGACGCCGGTGGAGAGGCAGAGGACCGCCTCAGCAAACCTGCGATTATCGTAGCGTTTCGCGGAACATACAGCATCGCCAACACCGTGGTCGATCTCAGCACCGTTCCGCAGGAATACGTTCCCTATCCCTCCCCCGACGACGGCGTTGGCAAACCCGAGGAGCCTCGACACAGGTGCAACGACTGCACGGTCCATAGTGGGTTCCTGGAATCTTGGAGACAGGCGCGCAAGCTGGTCGTCCCGAAGTTGCAGGAGCTGAAGAAGACGTACCCCGACTATCCCATTCAGCTTGTCGGTCACAGCCTGGGCGGCGCCGTCGCTATGCTCGCCGCACTAGAGCTAACGGTATCCCTCGGCTGGCGTGACACGCTCACTACGACATTTGGCGAGCCCAAGGTTGGTAACCAGGGTTTCGTTGACTACTTCGACGCTGTGTTCAGTCTCGCCGAGACTGACGATGTCGAGCCTGAGAATCGCCAGTACCGTAGGGTGACGCACACCGACGACCCCGTGCCTATGCTGCCCCTGACAGAATGGGGATACAGGCCTCACGGTGGTGAGTTCTACATTAGAAAAAAGGAGCTCTCGCCATCGCTCGAAGACGTCGTCATTTGCTACGGTGCTTGGGACCGCAACTGCATTGCTCAAGGAGACGTGCAGCCCGAGAACCCTGAAGAAGCACAGGTTCTCGCGCACAACTCTGTCAAGGGATTCGAGCCGCACATCCAAGTCGGGACAGACCAAGGAGATGGGGCCAGACTTACCAAGAGGTTCCCGGCTCGATTCAAGCTCTGGCAACTCTTTTTCGCACACCGCGACTACTTCTGGAGGATCGGGCTGTGCGTGCCGGGAGGTGACCCTGCTAACTGGGGAAGGGAGAAATATCCCGTGGGTGGCGATGATGATGCGGCTTTTGACGAACTCTAGGAGACAGCTTAGAGGACTGAGTGACGCATCAGGACCCGGAAGTCTGCGATACGCTTCGTACACGTCGAGAAGAGGAATCAAGCCTGAGCAGTTTGTTTATCAAGGGTGCTGGCCAAAAGATCAGGGAGACGCCAGGCCTAGTGTGACGAGGAGTCAATGTATTCATTGGTATTGAGCCACTCGTGGTGCACTTGTGATACAACGATAGACGACAGGCATATGATCCAGATGCCGAGTGTGTGGCCGGCGGCGATGTCTGTCAGTCTCCTAGGTCATATCTTCATTTGAGCAGCCACGTTCGCCATCCAACCCGAGAGCATACCAGCCGCTCTGCCGGGATATCCCTCTATGCCGCACCCTCGGAGCTCTTAGAAATGACTGCTTCACCAATTCCACGTCTAGAGGTTGTGAATGATACGACTGTATTATGCAGGTTGTCAATGCCAGGCTTTACGTTTGATCTACTAGGTAAAAAACCATGCACCCAGCCAAACCACCATGTATTACTAAGCAGATTGCCCGAGGTTACCTAGTAACTACCTAGGTACCTATGTAGGCGTTTTAGGTACTATACTTGTCATTCACGTGGACAGGGGAAGGCCGCTGAGCGTTTCAAATGTCACGTGCGCCTTTGTTTCACGGGACTGGTGCGTAGTAGATGTCGAGGATCACCGACCAAAACAAAGCTGGGAAGAGCGGGGCCCTGCCCGGGACACGGCATCACTTGGACTCCTAGTTGGGAAGGAATTCTTACAACGTATTCAAGCCCCCCCTACAGGTGCAAGCACATGCCAGTCGTGATCAAACGCCAGTGCCGGGCGCGTTGCTTCGTAGTCTTGTTTTGCAAGGCCCGTTGTTCTGGGCATCAGGGGTCATGGAGTTTTCCCGGTCTCTTGGTAGGAACACGGGAGTCCCGACCAGTCCCCGTGCGTGGGAGCGCAAAATAGCAGCAGACACGGAGAAGGAGGGGCTCCCGAGAGAGGGGCCGTTCGCTGGGCTGGGCTGGGCTGGGCTCGATTGTGGGCAGCCCTGTTGGTGCGCTGGCTGTGTCTGGTGTCAGGTGGGCGATCGCGGCCGCCTCGCAACTGTGTGTCCGTCCGCGGACAAGTCGTCGGCTGGGTCGGCAGATAGAGACTTGTCGAGAAAATACGAATAGATACAGGCATCCGAACCCTAGGTGTCATATCATGTGAGAAGGCACTGGAGATTGCAGTAAGACCTCGAAAGGACAGCAGGCTTATTTCTAGAATCATCACAGAGGCTTGGTTGAAAGTTTCGCAGATAGCCCAGTGCGTACCTCGATATCGAAAGGTACTACTAGATAAGTAGAGGTAGGCACTTGCCTTCTCATGGGAGAAACCAGGCTCATTAGGGGTACGGGTGCTGCCCAAGTCAAGCGGGATAGATGTTGCGTGCTGAGTTTGTCCCAGTCGCCCCTGGCCGTTTAGTCGCTCTTTCCCTGGGCTCCATGCTGATGGCAGGCCTCTATTTGCCCACGAGGAAACCTGAGGTGAGGAGGCCGGCTAACCCCAAAGAAACCATTGGAAGGGAAAGAGAACATGGAGCCCAGCCATACGACCAGCCGATAATAAATCTTCATCTCAGCAGCCCAGCCCGCAGGACTCGCGACTTCCCTCCCGGGCCCCCGCTAGCGACCACCTGCCACGCCCACTCCCCCCCAAACCCTGAACGGCTCACTTCCCCCCCGTCGCACTTAGCTCAACACCTACGCTTTTCCCTCACCTTCTCCCAAACAACACCACAACCCAAACGCAACCCGAGGCCTTCCTCTCCCGCAACGTAACAACAACAACGCTTCCCGCACCCTGAACCCCTCGGATCCTTTTCAAACCCAATTACCGCGTAATTAAATAACGGCCAAGTCCAAAATGTCTGGCGATGTAAGTTGCCTCCCTCGCGATGCCCAACACCGGCATAACCCCCCTTTTGCCGGGCAAGGCGCCCCTCGTTTTGCCTATCGCCGCTGCCCTCGCTTGATACTCTGTACCGCATTCTCCCTGCGCGCGGAATCATTCATACCATGCAACATGCCGAACCCTTACTCCTTCGATGCCCTATCTTCCCTGGCCATATCCAGACATGTGCTAACTCGTCGTCCTTCAGCGTGAAAGGTTTGTTGCCTCTGCCATATCCTCCTCGACACACCCATCAATTCCAACCTACGCCCTAATATCGCGCCTCGGCATCAGCTGGCAGAATTACCGTACTGACTGGCGTTTCAATCTACAGCAAGACCTTCCTTGCTCGCCTCTGCGAGCAGGCCGAGCGCTACGATGAGATGGTCGGCTTCATGAAGGAGGTCGCTAAGCTCGGCGGTGAGCTCACCGTTGATGAGCGCAACCTTCTCTCCGTTGCCTACAAGAACGTCGTCGGCACCCGCCGTGCCTCCTGGCGCATCATCTCCTCCATCGAGCAGAAGGAGGAGAGCAAGGGCTCTGACAAGCATGTCGGCACCATCAAGGAGTACCGCACCAAGATCGAACTCGAGCTTGAGCAGGTCTGCCAGGATGTTCTCGACGTTCTCGATGACGCCCTCATTCCCAATGCTCAGACCGGCGAGTCTAAGGTCTTCTACCACAAGATGTACGTCCCTGACGCCGTCGATCTTGATTCTCCGAATTGCCCATGCTGACGGGGTTACCCCACTTATGTAGGAAGGGTGACTACCACCGTTACCTGGCCGAGTTCGCCTCCGGCGAGAAGCGTAAGGGTGCCGCTACCGCTGCCCACGAGGCCTACAAGGTGCGACGCCTCTTGATTCGCAATCTCTCTCTTTTTGGCCTTAACTGACCTCGTTCCCTCGCAGAGCGCCACCGATGTCGCTCAGACTGAGCTTACTCCTACCCACCCCATCCGCCTGGGTCTCGCCCTGAACTTCTCCGTCTTCTACTACGAGATCCTCAACTCCCCCGACCGTGCCTGCCACCTCGCCAAGCAGGCGTTCGATGACGCTATTGCCGAGCTCGACTCTCTCTCCGAGGAGTCTTACCGCGACAGCACCCTCATCATGCAGCTGCTCCGTGACAACCTCACCCTCTGGACTTCCTCCGACAGTGCCGAGGCTGAGGGTGGTGCCGCCGCTGCTCAGCCCGAGGCCGAGAAGAAGGAGGAGGAGCCCAAGCCTGCTGAGGAGCCCAAGACGGAGGAGACTCCCGCCGCTGCTTCTTAAATTCGCTCATCTGATACCACACACCCATCTTGATAATGTCATCGTGGGATGGCACATTTGACTGCGGCCCATCATGCGAGACTCTTTTGAAGGGCTCTTCGCACGAGGCTGGGACCTACCTGTCTGCTAGCACAAGGCTAGTCGGTGATACATACGGCTCACTTTGGTACTCTGGCAAGGGGAGGGCATGGAGTAGAGGGCATCGGACGCATCGGAGAGAAGATACCTGGCACGGATGCGCCTGACATTGTTCACGGATCCTTGGAGGATGAGCCTCTCTCTCTGGGAAGCTATCTTGGCAAATGTCGACCCAAAGAACCTTTTCCTTCCTTTCCATTTCTATCACGCATGCCTTTCGATGTACTGCCCCCCCTTTGTTCTTACGATGCCCGAATAATCCACACTTTGATTTTCACCCAACCCCCCTTGTCTGTTGTCTCGGGCGAGCTAGCTACTATGGAGCACCAGCTGTTTGGTTTGCTGTTGCGTGTTCTTCCTCGCGTGGTTTATGGGCGTGGTCCAGAGGGAGGCGATGATGTTGGCGGCAAATGTGTGGAGGCAGAGAACCGTCCGATAACGAGTCTTATTTTCAAGCTACCCTTCGCTTTTTCCACCACAATCCCCTCACCCCACCCACTCTTGACGTCTCTTACGTTGTCAGAAGAGGCCGAGTAGAGAGAAACCACCCCTCTGCGTAACACCGAAAGCCGAAAATATAAAAAACCCAAGTTCATACAATGCGCATGCGGGCCCTCGTGCATCACACAAAAAGTCTGCCTGCCTACAGCAGCGCGGTGAGGGGCACTGCCACGCCAATGACGCCCGCAATTGGGTGAGTGAGGCCAGCAAGCCACGAATAGCTGCATGATGATTGCACGACCGTAAGGTACAAGCCACGGGATTGGTGCGTTGCCCGCCGGCGTGCCCATCACAAAAAATACAGTGCTTCTTCGTAAATCAGGCGGTGTTAAGTTTAGGAACGATCCGAAGCGCCCGGCTTGTTCCCCTCTTCTTCGTTTGGGATCTCGGTCACCATGGTGATCCAGTCATGATGAAGCAAATAATACAGTGCTGCCTGGGTGCCCTCCATCGACCGCGTCACTTTCTCGCCCACCCTACGATGCTCACGGCGGCTACGCGGGCGGCTTAAGCCCGACTCTTGTGTAAAAGAATGACATGTCCATTGCATATCCAGGGTGCTTAATTCAAAATGGCCTCGCGGCCTGCTCATCGTGCCAGATCTCTATGGCGATTTCGGAAGACGGGTTAGATGTTCCTTCTTGTAGACTTTTCTCGTCTCCAGCCGCCAGGTGACCATAGCACCTTGACTTGTTCACAGCCGTGGCCTTGCCCCCCAATGCTTCACCGGGCTGCCACTCTAACCTCTTGTTGTGTGTCGGGGGCGTGTAATAAAAGGGGCCACGCAAGTCCGGCCTGTTATAGAGTATGGGCAGCAGGCAGGAGAGTGCGACATCCGATTGATCAACAGCCCACCAAAACTGGTACTGGCCATCACGAATACCGAGAGCCTGCATTAGTCCTGATCGTGTGCATTGCATTATGCGGGCACCAGTGGAGCATTCTTTGCTGGCAGAGCGTCTGTCTTGTCGCGGTTGAGCAGTCGCTGCGCTCGCTCAAGACGCTCCACGCCCTGTGCTGTCGTCCTCAAGCGCTGGCGTTTGAGGAAACTCGTAACATCATCTATCGAGGCAGAGGATGCGGAAGAGGAGGAATACGTTGTTCTAGGATGACCTGATTGACCCGCTGCTCGGGACTTTTGCGGCTTCGGTGCCGTATCTGGGGAGCGTGGTGGCGATGCCGGGTCCGCTGGAGGCCGGTCCCCGCGAGTGTTCGGCCGCTTGAGGGGAGGGGAGGGCATCATGAGCGCCTCGTTTACCCGATTGAGGTCGATGCTGACGCGGGTCTTGACTGCTGCGGTGGAGTCGTCTTGTTGCACGTCGGGCCGGGCCTGCTGCTGCTGTCGTCGCTCCCGGTGCATCCTGAGAATCTTGTTCCTGCGGCTCTCGACGAAGGAATCGCGGGACGGAGCGTCCGGCTGCTTTGCTGGAGGGTCTGTTGCGACAGCAGGAGCTACCGGCCCGTTGGATGATTTGCGGATGTCCTGGATGACCCTATTGGGGTTCAGGGTGAGCCGGCGGGTGAAATTCCTCAGGGTCTTGGTAATGAACATGGCTCGTTTGGGTGGAGGAATCTCGACATTCTCCTCCTCGAATTCGCACTGCCCCATGAACATGGGAGCACCAAGGCGGGCGCAGACGCTGCAGAAGGGAGGGGCTACGTGAGCACCATCATACTGCAGTTGTTGCTGCCGGTGCTCGTGGCTGGTCGTGGTCGTGCTCGCGGGTGTCAGGGCCCGGCTTCGAGAAGCGTCCGCCTCTGGATGAGTCGCGGTGGAGGTGGTCCGGCTGGATGAGGCGGCGGAGTCGACAGCGGTGGAAGGGGTGGGGGAGAGCGCGCATGTGCACTCTGTGGCACTGGCCGCTACGATGTTGCGCCATGAGTCGACACGGGTGTTGCGGTCCAGCTTGCTCTGACGAGCTAGATCACGGGCGGACGTGGTCGCCGGCGGCTGGGCCTTTGGGCAGGTTGTCGTCGGCTGGGCGACCCAAGGCTCCGCCATGATGGGAAGAATTGATGAGGTCCGGTTGAAGGCCGTTGACGACGCAAAGACAAAACTTCGTCCGGGGAGCACCAGGATAATGTAGCTGGTTTCTATCAGGAGAGACTTAGGGCCGTGCCTCGTCGCCGGAACAGGTCAGGCCTGGTTGTAGTTCAGCCCCTGTCTCGGATTGTGCAGCGCTATATTGCGGTACTCCTTTGATCGAAGGAGCGAACTACGCTGAAAAGTCGAAGGTCAGCCATGTCTCGCCCGGGGTCTGGGCAACCGGCATCCCGTGGCAGGATCATCACTCACGAAAGAGAGGGCGTGGTGATGGTCCCGTGATGGTGGATGTGTATCAATAGGTGGTGAGTGACGGCGGGCTGAGCCAGGCCCTGCGACGAACAACGTTTGCTTCGGCGTGAATAATCTCTGACCGCACAGCCCGCTCAACAGCAGCGATAGCTGAGCTCTAAGGCGCGCGATGCAAGCCTCGAGATACCGACGAGGCGTAGTCTTGGAAAGACTCGGCCTGGAGCGAATAGAGCGGGTGAATTTTGATATCCGAGGCCAGGAGAGAGAGAGAGAGAGAGGAAGTTCCCAGGATGGAGGAAGGTAGGTGGGAAGATAGCAAGGAGAACTAAGGGAGTCGAAGAAGGTAGCGTCGAGTGGCTGGTTGGATCGCAGAATCGAGGAGATGGACGATTGCAGGAAACAAAGTGCTGGCGTCTCCTCCTTTCTTTTACAATACGGACTAGTAACTAAGTAGGCAAGGACATGTAGGTAAGAAATCAGACTGGAAGCCTTAGGTTTAGGTGCCACTAGAGACTATATTCGGGTCGTTCCAGAGAGCGTCGAGACCGGCCAGGTGCAAACCCGCCTTCATTCGTGATATGACGTCCAAAGGCGCTGCTAGCGCGCTCTAGTATAAATTCCATACTTTACCTGAAGGTACCTACAGTACTTACTTGGGTTCCATTCCGCCCATGAGGTGGCCTGAAGTGCCGGGGGTGCGCTAAACGGGGCCCTCTCCACTTGCGAGTCGCCTTCACTGCGAGTCGCAGTGAACCTCTGGAAAGCGTCCCGGGTGCGCCACGGCTGTGGTACTAGTAAGTAGGTGGCCGACTTAGGTACCCCGGTGCCCGGCAACCCGGGCCTCATCGATGGGCCGATGGGAGTTGTATTGGAGGTGAGGGACCTGCCATGCCTTCATACTTGCTAGTAGTCATGTTTGCACGGGCTACCTAGTACTCAATGTAAAGGCCGGAACCAGCAAGGAGAATGGTAGTTCGAGTCAGCTTATTCCCCTCAAACGCCTCCTGCATCTCTGGTGGCCGACCTCGCGATGAGTACGTGGTGAATACTTATGCACACACACACGAGCGTCGATAGGCGGAAGCGTTCCGTTCGGGTTCACATGCCACAGGATGCCTGTACGGACGAACTGACCTGATCCCAGCAGCCCTACGGTACGCAGCCCTGGCACATAACCCAGATACAATACCTCAGTAGCAGGCCAAGTAGGCCAAGGCCGGGGTACCGCATGTCGAGCGGCAGCACTCACCTGACTCGAGTCGGCCCCGTCAATAGGGTCAGGTGAACGATAGGTACCAGCCTGGCACACATGTCACAAGGCTCCCATCTCGAGGGAATACTACACTTTACCAGGTTTTTCTTCTCTCTCGAAACGGAGCCTTTGCCTCCCAATATCTTCTACGAGTAAGATGGCCACATTGTCCGTTGACTTAATTGGGCATGTGATCCCTCACGCCGCACCATACATCGCAGCATTGATAGTTACTTGGTCCATCCACCCACCTGCATAGCCTCGACGTTGTCGACGTCGCCATCCCTGCCTGGGCGAGCTGCAAACCAAATTCAACGATTGTAGGTGTTGGGCGTCAGTGTTTCCCAGCCTCCCATGTCGCGCGGGCTCCCATCGTCATCTGACCCCCCGAGAAGATCTATGGGTGCCGCATTTTGCATCTTGCTAGGAGCCTGAAGCTGCCCGCGTCTGTCTTCGCCCGCTCCCATGCCCGGAAGCTGCATAGCCCCCGGCATCGGCGACGACCTCTGCTGATTTGCACCCCAGGTTCCAGCACGGCTGGGGGTCGTCGGAAGTCTGGTCGGTGAATCAGAGTAGGTCGATCCGTGAGAGCCTTCGAAACCTGTCGATGCTCTAATTGGGAGCGGCGGTGGCCTCTCTTCTCCTGCATGGCCGACATCGTTCCTCCCCGTCCTGGATGCCGAAGTCGGAGAACCCGACGTCAGGTGCAGCGGCTTCCTTGCCACAGGCGGGGCAGGCTTGTTCCTCGACTGTTGTGATAGTTGCGATAAATCCGACAGCGCAGAAGCAGGACGCGGCGGATAAACCGGCAGTGGCTGTACCTTGTCGAAGGTGAGCGGCGCCTGAGACTGGGCTGGGTTTGCAGACCGACGCGGCGGAGGCGGCGGCGGCGGCGGCGGCGTTCCGTCCAATTGCAGCCTTGCGTCGTCTCTGAAACTGAGACCGCTTACCTGTGCACTCAGTCCCTCGCCATTTGATGCTGGAGGTGGCCTCCTCTGCCCAGAACTCGGCGTCGATGTAAGGAAGTCGCCGGGCATCTGGACATGTTCGTACGGCGAACTTGACAGGCTGCCGGAGAAGGAAGACACCCGTGTCGATCTAGGCACAGTGATCCATTCCTGTTCTTGGGTCACCCCGAACGGATTTGGTGGTCTGCTGGGGTTCAGTACCACCGACTGTCCGTTCGTTTGTTTGGGTGGTTGGACCCTGGCCTTCGCTGGCTGCTGGTTGTCCAGCCACCATTTCTGTCGGTCTGAGCTGGCAGGGGGAAGACCCGGCTCAATGGCGTCATACCCTATAAGATCCTCATCCTCGGTGTCTTCGGTGCTCAAGTCCGCTGTAACATCTCCAACCTCTGTCTTGCGTTGTCTGTACAAGTCCTGGCTGATGCTCTCGCGCAGGGCCTCATCAATGATATTGACGGTGCACTGGAACGTAGCATACACGGGTCTGTGATCAGAGAACTTGAGCGGGGCAGAGTTGTACGCCAGCTGGCGTAGGTTTGGACCTTTGCGCAGAATGCGATCGGTCCATGCTGGAATGCGAGCTTTTTCTCTGGAGCGGTGTCAGCGGTGACGGTGGAGGTAGCTAGAACCAGGAGTCCTTACGATGTATCATAGGTATCCGTTCCAAGATCGAATTTGTACGTGGGGAGGAAGGCGATTCGCGCCTCCGAGTAGAAGGGAAAGGCAAGACCAGCAACCATCTGAAGGTTGAGCTGGTCGTTCTCGTACAAGGTTTCCAAGTCTTTCTTCTTAACGAGGGCCCGGGCAGCTTCAGGCCCTAGGCCGATGCGGTAGTTGAAGTCGCCAAGCCATATGACCGCGTCTGCTTCCTGGTCAGTTCCGCAGTGCCAGGGCATTGCTGATGGGAGGGAACATACCATGATCATCAATGCCCCTATTTCGTTGGAATCGTAGGCCGTCATGAATTGTCGAATAGTCCCTGTTTCGCTCATCGTAGTTGGAGAAGCCTGCGGCCAAATGTGCCGTCACGAAGCAAATCGGGGTATTGGCGAAATCGAAGCGAATGGCAACTGCACCCTTGTTGCCAGCCATGCCGGAGAGCCCTGTCTTTTTGACGCTTCCCTCCACGTTCTTGATTCTACTCAAAGCCGATGCAGTGACAAAAATGCAGAGGGCAGCGCCCACCAGCTGCCCACTTCGCAGAAGAACATAGCGTTCACCGCCTCGTTGTTGTGCCTTTGTGTTGAGGGTTCTCTTGACAGCCTTCTCCCAGAGTTGTTTCCTGGTCGGATCACTGTTCATAATTTGTTGCGGACTCAGCTCGACGATCTCCTGGAAACCAATGGCAACCACATCAGGCAAACGTGAGCCCAGCTCTTCGGGCCAGACCCATGGCGAAAGGTCATGGTCAATGCCCTCGGTGCGACCGTTGAGGTTGAAGGTGCCGACCAAGCTGCACCCGTCGTCAGTGAAAATTCTAGGTCTACGACTACACATCACCTACATGCTTATGTCTCGGTGGGAGGAGAATTCCGGGCTTCGTTTGCTGAGCTCCATGTTGACAAAATCGCTAATTGGGTCGAACAGGTGAACAGGGCTCTGCCCTACAAGTCTTCCCAGTAGTCTGTCGATAGTGGTCTGCTTCGCAGCATCTGTGAAGTTGTTGTGGTAGAGTCTCTGCACGGACTTGCGCACGTCGGCAAACGTGCCCGCCAGTGACATCTTGCCATGGCGGGTGTACGATGACTTGAGTGCGCCTGTCCCTGCGTAGATCTTGGACAATGCATCTCCGTTGTCTGCCCAAAGAGTTGAATGCCTCATCCAGAAATCAGATGTGGCGTACTCTCCTTTCTGGGCGAGGAAGGATTCAGTGGCCATCTGACTAATGAGTGTTTGGATCAAGTTGGTTCTGTCTAGACAGTCGAGACAGTTGGTGCGGAACGCCCCTTCTTGCTCAAGCAGGACCACCATCCGCGCATGACCTCCGTTGGAAACGCTCTTCGCATCGTCGCCGATGTCATCGGACTCTTCGGCCAGATAATATGCAAAGGCCTCTGTCGAATTCATGATACGAGTACGTATGCCGCGTGCGGCCTCGTACCCAGCTGCCCCTCTGGTTTCGGCATGAAAATCATAGTGAGTTTCCCTGAGCAATGCATGGTCCTTGGACTGAGTCGGTCCAACTTGGCTCAAAGGACTATGTTGGATGGCGTTGTGGTACAGCCGACTGATCTGCGCCTCGCCCGGCTTCTCCGCGCTAAGAAGGTTGACGACATGGACAGCACCGTAGGCGTGCTCGAGGTCATCAAAATGTTTGTCGAAGGCTGGCTGAGTTCCTTCTGGTGATCGCGTGACAGTAATGTTTTGTTTTCCCGGGAGAAGGTCCGCGGCCTGCTCCCAGAAGAGGGGCACAGACCCACGAACCTGACTATAGGAGAAGAGAGTACTCCGCGGGCTCCAGTAGATCGTTTCGGTCTCGACGAAGTTTGCCACATTTCCGTCATCATCGATACCACGAGAGTTGAATCGGGTGCCTGCTCTACGACATGACAGCCTTGATATGACCGTCAAGTACGAAGGGAGACCAGTAGAGCTGGTTTTTAGGGGAGCACTGATCTGCGGAATGGCCATTGTCCTACAAAAGCCGCGAATCGCAGATGTCAGAATCCTTGACGAGTCGAGAATCTCCCTTTCATGAGGCACGAGCCGGGATCTGAACTGGACCAGCGGGCTGATCATAAACGAGTTCCACAAAAAGGAATCGTCAAAGTTCTCTATTTCGAACAGGCTCGAATTGACGGGCCTGGAAGGTCAGACACTGCAGATATGACATAGTGCGTCTCAGGGAGCAACATACCTGTCTTGTAGGCGATTGGTGACATCAAAGTCGGTGCTGTAATAGAAAGTCCCATTACTCAGGAGCTTCCGTAGGTCCAGGCAAGGATGCTCAACGGTGATGTCTCTTCTACCCAGATTCTGCCCGTACGGTTGGTTGTAGGGATCCGATACATCACCATCGATGTTGTCCAAGGAAACTACGTTGTCCCACCTGTCGCTGTTCAGGCAGAAGAACTCGACGCTGACGATCCTCTCTACTGTCTCCCCGGGACGCAAGGTTGCGACCCGAGAGGCATACGTAACCACAGACAGGAAAACATCGCCCTCCACAGAGATAAGCCCCAGTGTGCCGTATATGGGTCGGGGAATGAGTGGGCGATAGTCCTCGAGCGTAGTTTTCGTGACTGGCGTGAATTCGACGATGCACTTGGCGACCGTGTTCTCGGCGCCGTTCCCGCTACGAAGCCGTGTCGGAGGCGGAGGGAATTGCTGACTGGTCCCCGAGCTGTCGATGCCAATCGCGGTAGAGGTGTGTCGGAAAATAAGGGCATGGGAAGAGGACACGATGGCGACAGATCGGTGAGGATAATCGCGTATGTACAGGTGACTTGACTTGTCGGGAGCTGGCACCTGGGCGTTTTGCTGAGCCCCCGCCGAGTACTCCATCATGAAGGGGTGGCGATCTTCTTCCGAGAGGCTAACGAAGGCTCATGTCGAATGCGACGTGTTGGTTGAGGTTGCGAGAATGTTGACGCGGCGCCAATGGAGCGCAGTGTTCGAAGAAGCAGACAGCCGACGGGGCAGAGCCTGAGCTTAGGTAGGTAGCTGCCTCAACCTCTGTCGCGCAAGAGATAGCTCGCAGAACGTGTCGCAGGGCAGTCGGAGTAGCATATCTTTCCTTGTCTTGACCGACATGTGATATGTTAGAATACCTCAGCTGCAAGGTTGCTCAGCTCTTCCACTACGACCCGGTGACGTTGAAAATGACACTCCAAGGCTTGGACGCACGGCATTCCTCCTCATTGCATTGGGTCTTTGCCAGGCGCAGGCACCCTACTTAGGTACTTAGGTACTTAGTAAGTACTACAGTACGAGTTTAGCCCTTGCCATCTGTGGCGGGCCGGGGCAGCCACCTCCACTCCAACTACAGTACCTTACCTCACCAGAAGGTCTTGGCCTGGTAAGGTGAAACCTGACATACAGCAAAATAGCTTGACAGCTTAAGCACGCCAGTAGTTATCATGATAGTTCTACTCGCGGTGCCTTCATCATTTCATTGTCAAGCCGGCCTTCGCTTATGAAGTCTTTTGCCGGATTGAATTACCCGGCTTCAGGTGGCTTGTACCCAACTCTTTACAAGACAGGTCCTTCGCAAGGAGCCCTGAAATCCTTTGTCATAGACCGTACAGCGGTATATCATTGTGCTTCAAACTTTTGTTGAATGCAAAAGAGGTGCAGATACTGTGGCATATCGCTGGGAATGGCTGCGGCGGCACAACATCGGTGCTAGTATGTGCAGCATTTGTAACGACGATTGTTCAGGTCAGTCACCGAGGGATTTTGATATTCAATGCGTCGTTGCCTTTCAATCCGATCACTGGTTTCTGGTCGAAGCCACGATCGTATTCCAGTCATTTGGCCATCCTGTCAATGATGTGGACAAACGTGATGCTTGAAAAGGTGTTGCAAAAGGGTGAAAGAACAAAGGTGCTTCGAAAGATGTCGAAGTGGTTGAAATGATTGGCTTCAGATTCTGAGTTTGAGATCATGCACCACTTTGGGTGCATTCATCCTCTTCCTATCATATTTATGTTTGAGAGTATCATCATAAGCCATTTGATTGTGAAAGGAGGAAAGAAAGAAACAGGTCCTCTCTCCAAAAATTTCCTGCCTTGAGGTGGGCTTGACATCAGATGATGTGTCAGCTGGGGCACAGACCACCTTTGACTGTCGTGCCACGGGACAGCGTTGGCCCAAAGTCGCAGGGGGGCCAAGACTTGACCCACTCCTGTCAACACCTACCTACGCTCCTCTGCAAGTGTCATTCCCAGCCAATTCTTTTTGCGGCGCATCAAGGCTTTGACAATCTTGCCTCTTCCACTGCGCGACAACCCACCCTCTAGTCAATCGCTTTACCGTCGCCAGCAGGCCGTCATCCTCGGAAAGTGACGCGGCGTCAGGCTTAATATCCCACGACCACCATTTCCTCGCGCGCGCGTCGGCATACCTCCATCGCCTGCCGACATGGCCGACTACGATCACTATGGCGCCTCTGGAGAAGAGGATGCCGAGATCAAGAAGCTCCAAGCTGACGTTGTGTGTTATACTTCAATGATTCGCGTCACTCATTCCACCGCTGACCAATGGTTCATTTGCACAGGAAGCCGACTCCGACAGCTTCGAGAACTGGGAGAAGCTCATTCGCGCCTGCGAGGCCCAGGAGGGTGGCCTAAACCGAAATTCCAGCCCTCAGGCTCTGGCTTTTATGCGCAATGCCTTCGACGGGTTTCTTCTCAAGTTTCCTCTTCTTTTCGGCTACTGGAAGAAGTACGCCGACCTCGAATTCAACATTGCTGGCCCTGAGTCTGCCGAGCTTGTACGCGACACCCATATATTGCTTCACAGCTCGCCTCGGTCCCATAGCTGACGCGCGAGCAGGTTTATGAGCGAGGTTGCGCTAGTATAACAAATTCTGTCGACTTGTGGACGGACTACTGCTCCTTCAAAATGGAGACCACTCATGTCCCGCATCTCGTCAGAGAGTAAGTCATTCGCGGCCAACTTTCCTTCCACTGCCCCTCTCCGTGGAATATCACCACCGTCACAGCATACCTTAATGCGAGTCCCGGCAATCTGCGTGGATAGAGCCCGCTTCGAGACATAGCTTTTGGCCAATCTGCGCCAGCCGGTGAGGACTGCCATTAGCGGTAACCCCATATTTGGGATGCTCTCTCACATCACGTACCAGGATTTCCTGATTTCACCTGATCCGTGTGGTTGATATGGTCGCTATCCACTACCTGTCGCGTTCCGTCACTCGCGCTCGAGGCTGGCACGCTTGCGAGCTGCGTCGCTTCTTTGCTATTCCCAGGCTTCCCCTTCTCGCTTGTATAGACAACCCTCCTTGACACCCTCATCCCTTCCCTTCTGGCTGTTTCTCGTCAGCATCTGACTCGCATTTGCAGGCTTTTCGAGCGCGGTGCGGCACACGTCGGCCTTGACTTCCTCGCCCACCCTTTCTGGGACAAATATCTCGAGTACGAAGAGCGCCAGGAAGCGGAGGATCGCATTCTTGCTATCCTTCGGCGTCTCATTGGTATCCCTATGCACCAGTATGCTCGGTACTATGAGAAATTCCGACAGCTGGCCCATACTCGACCGGTATCGGAGCTTGTGGACTCAGACCTCCTCGCTGCGTTCCGCGCAGAGGTGGAAGCTCCTCACGCGGGAGCGCAGAGGCCTGAGCTGGAAGTCGAGCGCGATCTTCGTGGTAGGATCGATGCTCACTACTATGAAGCCTTCACTCGGACGCAAACGGAAACCACGAAGCGGTGGACGTACGAATCGGAGGTCAAGCGCCCTTATTTCCACGTCACTGAACTCGAATATTCCCAAGTGGTCAACTGGAGGAAGTACCTCGACTTCGAGGAGGCTGAGGGTGACTTTACCCGCATCGTCTTCTTGTACGAGCGCTGCCTCGTAACTTGTGCGTTCTACGACGAGTTCTGGTTCCGGTATGCTCGCTGGATGGCCGCTCAGGCCGACAAGGAGGAAGAGGTCAGAATCATCTACCAGCGAGCCTCGATGTTCTTCGTGCCCATCAGCCGACCTGGTATCCGCCTGCAATATGCATACTTCGAAGAGAGCTGCGGCCGCATCGACATCGCCCGCGATATTCACGCATCCATTCTTATCAAGCTACCCGACTGCATTGAGGCCATCACATCCTGGGCCCATCTTCAGCGTCGCCAGAGCGGGCTGGAGGCCGCCATCGAAGTCTACAAGACCCAGATCGACTCTCAGGAGGTAGATATCTTTACCAAGGCCGCCCTCGTGACAGAATGGGCATCGCTTTTGTGGAAGGTCAAGGGCTCCATCGAAGAGGCACGCAATGTATTTCTCAAGAACGTACAATGGTACGCCGACAGCCGCGTCTTCTGGGAAAGGTGGATTGAGTTTGAGCTCCAGCAGCCCACCAGTGCCGAGACGGAGGGCCAGCACGGCGAACGTGTCAAGCAGATATTCTCTGAGCTGCGGACGAAAAGTCGCCTCTCTGCGGAGACAAAGAAGGAGCTGTTTGAAGCATACCTTGCGTATCTGCAGCAGCGTGGCAGCAAGGAGGCGATGAAGCAGTTCCTGATCACCGACCGCGAAATATTCGGGTAAGTCGACATCGCCCTCGTGTGAATTAACCACCTGCGAAATGAAGTACTAATTGACTCCAAGTCCTCCTTCGATCACCGTCTTCAAGACGGGCCCCAAAGAGGATGGCGCAAGTCTTGGAGAGATGGACGAGGCGACCAAGGCGAGAGCCGAAGCCAGATACCTCACATTCTACCAACTTCACAGCGCCAGCAGCGTCGAGGGTCAGGGCAACGCTCCCTTCAACTAGACAACAGCGGTCATGATAACGGTCATGTTATAGGGTGCGGTGTTCATGGGCGTTGTGCGGCTCGAGTAGCCATCGAGTCCAGGGAGGGCTTGGCGGGCACTTCTGTACTATAAGACCTTTCATGGTCGTGTTTCTACATCCCTGACGGGCTTGGGTCTTGTTCGCCCATTTGGCCTAGGTGCAATGGATGGGGAGCAATAGCAGACGAGGATTGTATCGTCGTACAAGGTCGGCAAGTCCAGCGGAAGAAGCAACTGCTGGTGGATGTAATGAGAGACAACAATGAGAAACCCAACTGTACACCTACTAGCCAGATGACCAGACGCGCTTAGTGTCTTGTAAAGACTGACTTGCCATGAGCTGGGATCCAGACACAACTCCATGTTGTAGGTGCCCCAGGAGAACTCCGTGGCCAGAAGCGGGAGTCGCCGACGTCCAGTGGCACCGTTGCTCAGGTACGCAGCAAATCGACCCAAAATACCACGTGCGAAGCGAGATTAAACACTGAGTGCTGTTCAGGTATAAGCAGCCTATCGGTACGTGGCCAGCACATGGGTCATCAGGGAGCCGACATGATCTCAACGCCCAGTTATATTCAATACCTTATTATAGGCAGTCGGTTTTCGAGGAAAGTAGCATCTGACTGTGGACACTTGTCTGCTGAACGGATGGTGATGGGAATGGCGTGAGTTTTCCTATTACGGGACATGTCTAGCAGCCCCGACATAAGCGGCGTTCAGGTCTAACCAGAGCTCCGTGACAAGCGCATGCGGACGGATGGATACCCGGGCTGTTTTTGCTGTGTGCCGGTTCATTTCCTTGGGCGCTATCTCTTGGTGAAAAGACACATCGGGTAAAAAACGGCGCCCTTGACTCATTTCAAGGAGCTGTCGTCATTGCTGAGCGGCTTGACGTGCGCTGGGCGAGGCGTAGTGGAGGTCCCGAGCCGAGTTGAGGCTCGTTTTCATGAGGCTGGAATCGTAATAAATCGACCATTCAATGTATCACGTGCCGGGGAGTTTCCTATGATGAATGACAACTTCCAGCCCCTCGGGTCAGATCAATGGATTCGGGCACTAGGGTCACTGTGGTTCGGCGTTTGCATGCTGACGGCATATCCAGCAATCGCCGAGGGCCGCGCGCCGCAGTTGGAAAGCCGAGATAACGGCGAGTTGAAGGGGTGGAGTTGAAAAGTCGGGGCCTGTCTGGGTTCAGGGCCGGCCCACACCACCTCACCAAGCAACGCCCCCAAGCGGGTGACAGAAAACAAGGCAGGGTTTTCCACCCCCAGAGTACAGAAAGCCTGCCGTGTTTTATGTCATCCACTTGGCCCAAGGCCCCGTTAACTACCCTGCGGCGGAGTCATGTCGAAAAATGGGACCACTTTCCTTGTCGGGAACTCACGTTTTTTCGCGTCTTGCCCCGTGGGAGATTCATGCAGTGCTGGAATCCACCTCACGGACGTGCATCGTCCAGCGCTGGAGCGTGCCTTGCGTCAGAGAGTCCCCGACTCCGGGCCTCATCCAGCACCCGTGGACCCCTAGTCCAACCACTCAGCGCCTTTCTATTAGCCATTGGTCCTACTGGACCCTCTTTTCGAGCATCTCGAGAACCTACGTAGCCCGAGGTAGGGGCCGTTCATTGCCTCTTTCCCGATATATGTCTGATAGGGACTAACATTCGAGATTTCCTCCGCTCCGTCGACCTTGCTGCTATCGTTCCTCCTCCAACACCCGATTCTTCATCAGCAGTTTCCTGCCTGTTCATTCCCCAAACGCATTGCTCATCGTTCATAAAGGTACGCCCACCACTTTAGATTTTCTTCAGTCCACATCAGCGCGGCTGCAACACTGCTTTTCTTATCTGCGGGTTTTGCGCTCTTCTACCCAAATGTCCTCGGGTCGCATCTGTCACACATCCGATTTACTGACTCACATTGCCCAGATGGCCACCAACGCCACCCGTCAGTTTGCCCGCTCGGCGCTGCGCGCTTCCACCCGCAATGTCACCCCTGTTGCCCGTCAGGCCTTCCGCCAGCAGGGTCGCCGCTTCTACTCTTCAGAGCCTCCCAAGTCCGGCTCTTCCTCGTGGATCTGGCTCTCTGGCCTGGCTGTCGCTGGTGCCGGTGGTGCCTGGTATTACACTCAGGAGGGCAACGTTTCTGCTGGCTCTACCCCCAAGGTTTTCAACCCGACCAAGGAGGACTACCAGAAGGTTTACAACGAGATCGCATCCCGCCTCGAGGAGAAGGACGATTACGATGATGGCAGCTACGGCCCTGTCCTCGTCCGTCTCGCATGGCACGCCAGTGGTACCTTCGACAAGGAAACCGGTACCGGAGGCAGCAACGGCGCCACCATGCGCTTTGCTCCTGAGGGAGACCACGGTGCCAACGCCGGCTTGAAGGCTGCCCGTGACTTCCTTGAGCCCGTTAAGCGTAAGTTCATTCGAAAACGAACCTTGGTGGGTACCCTGAGAATCAGCACGCTGACATTCACATAGAGAAGTTCCCTTGGATCACCTACTCTGATCTCTGGATCCTCGCAGGCGTTGCCGCGATCCAGGAGATGCAGGGCCCGATCATTCCTTACCGCCCCGGCCGCACCGATCGCGATGTCTCCTTCTGCACACCCGACGGCCGCCTCCCTGACGCCTCTCAGGGTCAGAAGCATCTTCGCGGCATTTTCGGCCGCATGGGTTTCAATGACCAGGAGATTGTTGCCCTCTCCGGCGCGCACGCCCTCGGCCGCTGCCACACCGATCGTTCCGGCTTTACTGGTCCCTGGACCTTCTCTCCCACCGTCTTGACCAACGACTATTACAAGCTGCTGCTTGATGAAAGGTGGCAGTGGAAGAAGTGGGATGGTCCTGCTCAGTATGAGGACAAGAGCACCAAGACCCTCATGATGCTGCCCACCGACTACGCCCTCATCCAGGACCGCTCCTTCAAGAAGTGGGTTCAGGCCTATGCCAAGGACAACGACTTGTTCTTCAAGGACTTCTCTGCCGTTGTGACCACCCTCTTTGAACTTGGCGTACCTTTTGCCGAGAACACTGAGCGCTGGAACATGAAGCCCACCTGGGACGAGACTAAGTAAATCGATTAATCGGAAAGGAATCGAAGTTCTTGATCAAAGAAGTAGAGGAAGGCGAGATACGCTTAGACGGTCATTCCAGCGTTAGAGAAGCGACCAACAGCTTTGCATAGGGACGGGGAACCGAGTTGCCACCGTCTCCATGAGAACGGGGCTAGACAAAGTGTGCCTGGCGACGTCCTGGTATTACAGGGCAGAATTCGATGTCCTCGTGGCATCGGTCCCCATCAGTGTCAGGATTTGGCCGACATTTGTTTTCTTGTGATTTCGCACATGTTCAATAGCCTGTAGAATAGAAAATTTCGCTTGAAAACAAATCCGAGACCTTGGCCTCGTGAAGGAAGTGAGCGGAGTATTCCTGTATTTTTGAGTTTCGAAGGGACGGGGAAAGGCAGATTCCCTGAAGACGACGCACTTGGGATCATTTCCATCAGAGGTCGATGGGTTGACGTTGTAATAAGAAAGATCTCCCTCCTACCTGGGTAAGGCGAGTTCCAGCCGCCTTCGTCATACCTAGGTCATGGGGATGGCCATTGAGAGGAAGCCCTGGGCGCTCCCGTCCATTTCCCCTCACTCGCAGTTGTGGTCGGCGGGAGACGTTCTACCCAGTACCAGTCAGTCTCACTACCCGGCACCCGCCAGTAAACAACCCTGTCAGCCTGTACTTTACCTCCCCCGCATCGCCTCATGCGATCTAGATTCGATGCAGGCGAACCCCCGTCGATCTGCCGTGTTAGGTACGAGGTGGGTATCTACGGTGGTGTTCGGTATTGGTGATGCATCTCGGTGTCTTGGGAGCGAAGGACCCCGAGAACCAATTACCAAGTCAGGTGAGGGACATCATCACGGTTCCTCGTGGACCTCCCAAGTTGCCTAGATACTTACATACTGACACGTAGAGGCTGCCCTTGTGGCACTGCGTGTCAGGCGTATTTGTTTCGTCACGCCAACCAGCGCGTGTGAATTGCTAGCTAGCACCTGACGCCAAACGCCCTTTTCGACACCGTTTCCTCCCATCTTTTACGGGCTAGGACCATTGGATGCCAGATGCACCGTACGTACGTAAACCACGAGATTATCCAGGCGGTAGGAATCACTCCATGAGACAACCCACCACATGAGCATATACATCACGAAACGGGCTCGATCTTTCCACAAGAAGCTTGCCGACAAGCTGGGTCGGTATGCGTGCTACACGTAGGTAGTTAATTAAGCTATCCGTAGGAGATCAAGCCACATGAGAATCTCCATGATTACTACGCGTCGCATGTTCGCGGATTGGCACTGTGTCGGTGACCATGCCAGGGTTGCTGGTGGCAGGCGCAGGCCATCGTACACCGAAGGTATGAAACAGTCTGAACGAACAGGTACGCTTGGGCTCGAGCAAGTTCGAACCAAGCATTAGCTCAGATACGTGGTGGCAGACAAGGGTACCGCCAGCTGTGTCATTTCGCTCCTGGAAAACGACCGAACAAGTCCTCGATGTGCAAGACGGCGAGTTCCAGGTCGCCTTTTGGAGTAAGATCAATCAGCCACTTTTCTCCATGGCCATAAATCTCATGTGAAAGGGTGGCGACGGCGTGTCGAGACCGTGACCGTGAACAGTCGCACCTGCCCAAGGTGACATTTTGGTGGCGACTGTAAGGGCTGCGCAAACCAAGCGATCAGGAACTGACACCGGTCGAACCTTAGCCAACGGGCCGCATCTTGTTGGGGGAAAGGGGCAGCGCGCCAGTGTTGGACGGCCGAGAAGTGCTGATCGACCACCCCTTTGGCGGAGCAGTCATCTCCGGTACGTTGAGGTGAAGCTGTGTAACAACGACTGGGGTTCTGTCAATCAGCCCTCGGTTCCTGCTTTTGTTTGAGCTTCGGTCGTGATAGCGCCCTTGCTGTTCTCTGGCTCTCCATCAGCGCCAAACCCGAGAGCCTCTAGCTCCCGAACGAGCTCGTTTATCTTGATGACCTTGGCAATCTGCTCGGGGAGCAGAGACCCGCCGCCTTCCTTCTTATCTTGAAGCTCCCGAGCCTGTCTCAGCTTCTTTTTGAGAGCCCTAGCCTTCTTGGCCTTCTCGACCTCAGGGTCCGCGACTTCTGCCTCTTCCTCTGGCGGCTCAGTTACTGGTGCCTGCTCGTCTGCGCCTTGTTCGCCGTCGTCACCGGCCTCCTTGGCCTTCTTCCGGGCCTCGCGGCGCTTTGCATTCTTATTGCTGGCAGCGGTCGGCGAGGGCTCTGCTTCCACCGCGCCGACAACGCCGCGCGGGCGGCTCTTCGCCTCGGTGCCTCGGGAGCGGTAGAGCTCGACGTCCTCGGTGGGACGGAAGCCGGGCCTGATCTTGATGGCTTTGCGGGTGCTACCGTCGGCGCGCTGAGACTCGGGTATAAATCGCTGACCACCTTTGTCTGTGATGATACCCGCGTTGGTGGGTTGTGCCGATTTCTTTTTTTCGACAGGCATCTTTGTTGCTCTGCTGCGTCTTTTGACGGAAATGGGGGGTTGCGGAGGGGGCGTTGGATCGGTTGGTAACGATGTGGTCGTGCCCCGGCGATAAATTGATGAGTTGTGTCGGTTTTTAATTATCGAGTGCACCACTCGAGGTGACGATGCAAGATTGCGCTGTACGCGGGATACTTCTGACAACAGCACTGGCTGTTGGGTAGTAGAAGATAGCAGAGGTCAGTGTCTGCCCCACGGCCGTGGAAAGAGTCTCCAAGTGCCCCGCGTCAGCTGATTGGCCGTCGATCAATTACTTATGGAGCAATCAAGAATATCTGGGAAAGGGGTGAGGTTTCGAGGCAAGGCCATGGGCTTCATAGGAAGGGGAACACGTCAAATGCGGAAATATCCAAAATCAAACGAGGATGTGAGGAAATTCTTCGATTTCAACTCGACTTTTGAGGGTTGGCCAGCTGAGCTTCATGTTGGTACATACGCCAGGGCCGAATGTGAAGGCCAATGGGGAACGGGATCTGTCTGGCCAATCACAGCCCGTCCATTTCCTTCCGGCAACATCTCGGATCATCGCGAATTTCCGCAGGAACGTCCATTCGAGCTTCACTTCAACCACTGCAATCCTCGACGACACCTTCAGACCCTGTCGACCTTGAAGCCCCTCGCCACAATTCTACAGACTTCAAACGTCTCGCCGCGAACTATTTCCAAGATGGTATGCCACACAACCCGCGCCAATGGCTGGTCGCAAGGCTTTCTCTGGTCGGCACATGGCTAATCATGGATCATACGCTACAGGCTGGTGCTCCCCTTTACAAGTTAGTGAAACCAATCAGTCCACCGATTATGATGCAAGCGACTCGAACATATGGGGGGAAATGCCAAGCGACGACAGTTGAGGAGGATAGATGATGGCTTGAGATGGCCTGATATGACTATTCGTTCTCCCTGGTCATCAAGGCGGACAAACGGAATGATTCGAGCGTATACTGACCTGTGGATCGTTACAGCCTGTTCTTCCGGCAGAACTGGACCATGTTGGGCTTTGTCTTTGCTGGCGGCTTCGCTTTCGAGATGTGCGTACACCCGACCCAGTATCTGATCGAAAGGCTGCGACTCCTCGCACGCTGTCGAGCTGGCAGAAGGCAGCAAGTGGGATACTAACAATATTTTAGGGGCTTCAACGGTGCCATGAACAAGTACTGGGACTACCTCAACCGCGGAGTGAGCAATTTCCATCCTTGGAGCGCCAGCATCGAAAGCCAGACGCAATACTGACAAAGCAACAGCGCCAATGGAAGGACATCCGCGCCAAGTATGCCGATGCCGCTGAAGACGACGAGTAACTCGGAGGGATGGACGTGATTGAAGCTGGATCAGGGTTGTTGCGCCCGGGTACAAATCCGGAAGACGTGTACCGATAGCGGGGGACTGTAGAGCATAGAAGGCCTTTTCTACATCGACCACCGATTACCAAGATTGCGATTCCACGAGACAAGAAGTTGAACAATGCCAGCAGCCGCCTCACCTCTCGGCGTGGGCCACGGAGCTCGGGCCGGTCGACTGACAGGCTACATGTCGATGTCAAGACCATCCCGGGTACCGCATCACAGCTTTCATGACTTGCTTTCCAATCGAAGCAGCGTCCAGAGGCGGATCTGTGCACACGAAGCTCAATCCAGACCGCGCAGAAACCGCAACGAGGGCAGCCTTGACATGACGACTGGTGGCTGCGTGCTCCCCGGTGGCAGGGTTGCGCTCTTCGAGTCCTTGTATCAAGATCCGCATATGGATGACTATGTATTGACCTCCTACACTCTGTATTTCAGAGCCTCCCGAGTAGCTTCAAAACCTTCCTGGAAAGCACCACCACAACGAGGTCCTTGAGACGCCATTGCATTGCTTGGAAGATCATTGGCCCTCCTGTACCTGTATTCAAGGAAGAGCAACAGCCTCGATCTCGACGTCGACGTTCTTAGGGAGCGTCTTGACGGCAACGCAGCTGCGGGCAGGCTTATGGGTAAACCACTTCTCATATTCGCCATTCATCTCCTGGAGAAGAGTTCAGCTATACCCTGCTGAGGAAGGTCCGGGGAGCGGCTGGAATACTTACGGCGAAGTGGGCCATGTCTGAGAGGAAGATGGTCGTCTTGACAACTTTCTGAATGGAAGAGCCAGACTCCTTAAGAACGGCCTCGAGGTTGACGATGCACTGCTTGGTCTTGTCGGCGATCGAGCCTTCGATGAAGCTGCCATCAGGGGTGAGAGGGATTTGGCCGGAGCAGTAGATGGCGTTAGGGGTTTTCACAGCCTGGGACTGTGCGGCAGTGGGTTAGAGGCGAAAGACACCGAAGCGGATGGACAATGCTTGGCAGGGTATCATACGTAAGGACCCAGGGCTGTCGAGGTGATGAGATGAGGTCTGCTTCTTGTGGCGGGGAAGTAACTTACGGAAAGGTGCCTCCTTCGTGTAGACGTTGGTAGCGTCGGACATGTTGCCGGATATCTTACTGGACGTGAAGTGACGAGGTTTGATTCGGAGGATGCTGGTATGGGCGGCACGGAAAGCGGCTCTGCTGGTAATAGAGGTCCTGAGGAGGAGGGGAGACATGAAAATGAATTGAAAAAGGGCTCTGTTTATACCTAACGATGTGTAATCGGCTCTTGCCTGAGGCTTGGGGCGGGAGAGGGGAGGGGGTTTCGTTCAAGGTACTTCGAGGCGGGAGCTGGTGGGAAGTCAGTACTATAGAAGGCGTGCGTGCGGTCCAATGGGCAAGGCCCGTCCGGGGCCGACCCCGCCGCCGGGTCGTCACCTGGGTCCGTCTTCGGACGCCGGGTAGGGGCGGAAGCCAATCGAGGTGCCTCTGGATCGGGGAGGAAGCATATCTGTACCTCACGATGCACCCGGAAGGAGACCGGTTGATTAACCAGATGTAACATTGTCCGGGACGGATAGGTGTGCCCACATCTAGAAACTATGCTTGAATCCCTGGTATTTGACAGCCACGGATGTGATTCAATTCAGTCTTATCCCATGTTGTACAAGTAAGCGAGGTATGTAGCTATCCTACTTGAATGATCAAAAGAGTATCGAGGGGTAGAGCTTGGACCCATCGAACCAAACTAGAGCTCCGCTCAGCTCAGCTTGCGAGGGACAACACGGCAGGGGAAAATGTTGCCACTTCACCGTGTTTGCGTGTCCACCAAACTTGCGTCTCTAGCTCGAGTCGCGGACCAGACGCGTTTGGTTTCTCTTTTCGTTCGCTCCTTCCACCAAACTATTTCCTTCTGCATTGCTCAGGTCCATTCTGACGGATCTGCTGCATTTGTTTTGTCCCACTAGCCAGTGCGGCATCTTCCCTGACGACCTGTGAGTCTCTCCCATTGCACACGCAGCATTGAACCCCTGAGCCAATCCCAGGCCCCCTGGACAGCTGGGCCCTTGGAGCTATCTGTCCTTTGTTGGCGATGTCCGACAAACTTCCTCGACGGAAACATCCTCAACCTCAAAGGGGTCAACAGCCCTATTTTTTTCAAGCTGGCCTAACTTTTCAATTCGCAGCTGTCATTTTGAGTGTCTTTCTTTTTCTTACTTCGATCATCCCATCATGGCGTCCACGACTGCC
This sequence comes from Furcasterigmium sp. R96-07A1, assembly GCA_037042015.1. Taxonomy (NCBI): domain Eukaryota; kingdom Fungi; phylum Ascomycota; class Sordariomycetes; order Glomerellales; family Plectosphaerellaceae; genus Furcasterigmium; species Furcasterigmium sp. R96-07A1. Next base: position 323,355 of record JAXQJP010000327.1, on the reverse strand, counting down.
ACCCCGCAGGGCAGCGTGCGGCAGCGCAACACCGGCTCCAAGAAGTCGGTCACACCCTCGGCTTCGGACCCTGAACTCGATGTCAAGGCTAAGTCCGTGGTGAAGCCGCAGAAGGGAGCCAAGTCCTCTGATCTTGAGTATCGCATTGGCTTCGTCGTCACCACCGTTCTCGCCTTCATTACGAGGTTCTGGGGCATCAGCCACCCCAACGAGGTCGTCTTCGATGAAGTGCACTTTGGCAAGGTACGTGGTTCCTTTTCGGCCGACAATGCCACTTTTCGCTGACGATATTCTTCCCGCCCTGCAGTTTGCCTCTTATTATCTCGAGCGCACCTACTTCTTCGATGTTCACCCGCCCTTCGGCAAGCTTCTCTTCGCCTTCATGGGCTGGCTCGTCGGATACGATGGACACTTCCACTTCGAGAACATTGGCGATTCCTACATCGTCAACAAGGTCCCTTATGTCGCCTTCCGGGCTCTGCCCGCCATTCTCGGCGCCCTGACCGTCTCCGTCACCTATCTCATCATGTGGGAGTCAGAGTACAGCCTTCCCGCCTGTCTGCTGGCCGCCGGCCTTGTCCTCCTCGATAACGCCCACATCGGCCAGACTCGTCTTATCCTACTCGACGCTACTCTGGTCTTCGCAATGGCTTGCAGCTTGTTGTTCTACATCAAATTCTACAAGCAGCGACACGACCCTTTCTCCCGCAAATGGTGGAAATGGCTGCTCCTGACCGGGTTCGCCCTCTCTGCCGACATCTCGGTCAAGTACGTTGGTCTCTTCGCCTTTGTCACCATCGGGTCGGCCGTCGTCATTGATCTATGGGACCTCCTGAATGTCAAGCGACCTGGCGGCGCCCTCAGCATCGCCACCTTCACCAAGCACTTCAGCGCCCGCGCTTTCGGCTTGATTGTCATGCCTTTCATCTTCTACCTCTTCTGGTTCCAGGTCCACTTCACCATTCTCTCCCAGTCTGGTCCCGGTGACGACTTCATGACTCCCGAATTCCAAGAGACTCTGAGCGACAACCACATGTTGGCTAGCTCACTGAACATCGAGTACTTCGATTCGATCACGATCCGCCACAAGGAAACCAAGGCATACCTGCACAGCCATCCGGACCGCTATCCTCTCCGTTACGATGATGGTCGTGTCTCTAGCCAGGGCCAGCAAGTTACTGGCTATCCGTTCAACGACACCAACAACTACTGGCAAGTGTTGCCCATCGACGGCGACGAGACCCTTGGCCGCAAGGTCATGAACCATGATCTTGTCCGGCTCAGGCACGTTGTCACCGACACCATCCTCTTATCTCACGACGTCGCGTCTCCCTCTTACCCGACCAACCAAGAATTCACCACCGTCTCTATCGAGGATGCGCTTGACAAGCGCTCCAAGGACACCGTCTTCGAGATCAGGATCGAGCGTGGGAAGAAGAAGACCGAGTTCAAGAGCATTGCTAGCCACTTCAAGCTCATTCACAACCCCAGCAAAGTGGCCATGTGGACGCACGGCAAGCCTCTTCCTGAGTGGGGCTTCAAGCAGCAGGAGATCAACGGCAACAAACAGATCGCTCCCAGCTCTAACGTCTGGTTTGCCGAAGACATTCCCACCGTTCCTCAGGATGATCCTCGCCGTGCCAAGCCAGAGAGAGCTGTCAAGACCATGCCCTTCATCAAGAAGTGGTTCGAGCTGCAGCGTGCCATGTTCTACCACAACAACCAGCTGACTAGCAGCCACCCCTATGCCAGCCACCCCTACCAGTGGCCCTTCCTGCTGCGCGGTGTTAGCTTCTGGACTAAGAACGACACCCGCCAGCAGATCTACTTCCTGGGTAATCCCATTGGTTGGTGGCTTGCCAGCAGTCTTCTTGCCGTCTTTGTCGGCATCGTCGGCGCCGACCAGCTCTCCCTCAGGCGTGGCATCGATGCCCTGGATCGCCGTAAGTGTTTTCACTGCTCAGCATTCCTAGTGGAGCGTAGGCTAACATCGTAACAGGCTCCCGCTCTCGCCTTTACAACTCTACCGGTTTCTTCTTCCTGGCCTGGGCCACGCACTACTTCCCCTTCTTCCTGATGGGTCGTCAGCTTTTCCTCCATCATTATCTTCCTGCTCACGTAGCATCGAGCTTAGTGGCTGGCTCTCTGCTCGAATTTATCTTCACCGCAGAGCCTGTTGATGCCGACGGCCAGGCCAAGAAGGGCAGCAGCCCCAAGCGCCACATCACTGCTCGTGAGCGTCTTGCCGGTCAGAGCCTGGTGGGCGCCTGGATCGCCTGCGGCGTCGTTTTAGCTGCACTCGTTGCGGGCTGGTGGTTCTTCCTGCCTCTGACGTACGGCTACCCCGGGCTGTCTGTCGAGCAGGTCGTTAGGCGCAAGTGGCTCGGCTACGACCTCCACTTTGCGAAATAAAGAGCTTCGCGCTCCCATAGCCGTTGACGACTTGACTAGGGTTGCCAGATTATGGTTCAATCAGGCATTCGGGGTCTGGCTTTCAAGCTAAGGTGGATGCATGAAAAGGGTTTAAGGGAAGCAGCAAGAATCTACATTTCCTGGTGTCGAGTGATGTGGAAGATTCAAGGATCATCTTGGGGTCATAATGACACGGGCCTTGAGAGCGTCCGCTACGTGATTCTACTTAGTTATGGTGCGAAGGCACAATGTACGATGAGTTTCGAAACACGAAAGGCCTTTCGTCATGCCGGGATAAGTCGTAGCAGGTATGCTACGCCTTTTCTAGGTACTCGCTTGTTTGTGTCAACAATTCTTAATCTAGAGTGGAAACCCATGCATCTATTCATCCATCCATCCATCCATCCATCCATCATCATGATCAGACAGAACAACATGTCTATCTTATGTTCAAGTGGACAAGCTATGTCTTGTCAACAAAGTGTGTGGTGGGTTTGAGGCGGAATTGTTTTCAGGAGACTTCGAGGGTTCGACCAATGATCGCTCGTTTAAGATAGCGGAGCAGGACCCAGAGAATCCCGGCTCAGGGGCAGTTCCAGGCCTGTCGATCTGCCGACAGCGACACGGATACGGGGCCCCTTGACGACCCGCAATACCGATACGGTCGTAATCTATCAAGGTAGGTACCCAGGGAACCGCGTTTACCTCCGTCCCGCAACACACCACCCCTGCGGTACTGACGAGTTGGCCACATTCACTGTCTTGGCAGACAGTAGATTGCCTTCTCCAAGCCTCTGAACCAAGACCAAGAACGCCCTGCGTAGGAGCAATCCCTTATGGCGACGTTGTTTTTGTGGTGCTGTTCCATCCCACGCCGGTCTTAGATCCTTCGTTCTAGCCGGCCGACACTCTTTTGCCTCTTTCTTTCGAACAAATGCACATCAGCGGGGACATCCAGGTTCTCGACATCCTCGCCATCGCCTACCCAACATGGGCGCCCTCCGAGCAACTGCCCTGACGGCACGACGATCCTTTCGTGGGCGGCCGGTCCGCCTCGCTCTCCTCCTCGTCTCCCTCGTTACTCTATTCGACTGCCTCTGGGTCCAACGCAACATTGCGGCGCGCGACGTGCGCCCCGTTGCATTTGATACCCCTCGCAAGCAAGAGCGAGTCTACATCGCCGCCCTACACTGGAACAGTGCCTATCTCATATACACACAATGGAAGGACGCGGTGTTATCTCTCGCCGATGCACTGGGCCACGAAAACGTATTCATCAGCATTTACGAGAGTGGCAGCTGGGACGAGACAAAGGAGATGTTGACTTGGATGGATAGCGAGCTGGCATATCGCAACATCGGGAGAAACATCGTGATGAACAACGTAACACACGAGGAGGAGCTAGAGAATGCACCGGCAGAGGGCGAGCCGCTGCCCGAAGGGTGGATCAGAACGAGCCGCGCGCCCGCGGAGCTGAGACGGATACCATATTTGGCGAGGCTCAGGAACAAGACGTTGAAAGACCTCTGGAACCTGGCGGACAAGGGCATCAAGTTTGACAAGGTGGTGTTTCTGAATGATGTCTACTTCACGGTGTGTTCTCAATCTTCTCCCATCGAAGTTCACTGGCTAACGAGGATGTCGATCCAGGCCGAAGACGTCCTGACCTTGCTGGACACGAACCACGGCGTCTACGCGGCCGCCTGCTCCCTCGACTTTTCGGATCCCCCGCAGTTCTATGACACCTTTGCTTTACGGGATTACGACGGAGACCCTCATCTCACCATGACCTGGCCTTACTTCCGGTCTGCTCACAGCAGGCAGGCCCTCGTGGAGCACTCTTCTGCCGTCCCGGTACAGAGCTGCTGGAACGGCATTGTCGCCATGCCGGCGGCGCCATTCTCATCCTCGGACAAGGAGCAGCGCCTGCGGTTCCGGGGCATCTCGGATTCTTTGGGCAGCCACCACCTGGAGGGGTCCGAGTGCTGCCTCATCCATGTCGACAACCCCCTGACACATGATCTCGGCGTCTTTCTGAACCCACGAGTGCGGGTGGGCTACAACAAGCCCGCGTACGAATACACGCATGTCTCCCCGGGATCCAGCTGGGTCAGCGTATGGGGCATTCTGAGAGGCAGGCTCGTAAATTACATCAGCGGACTGCTGTCCGGCTCCTCCCTCGACGATAAGATCGTCAACGAGAAGCTCGCAAGATGGGAGGCAGAAAGCAAGACAAACCACGAGCCAGGCCGTATATGCCTGATCGACGAACAACAGGTCATCGCTTGGAACGGCTGGAACCACGTCTAGAGTTGCGGGCATTTCCCCTGTCTCCCGAGACCCTGTCACGCACATCAGCATCACCATTATCACCATCTGTACCACCGCATGTCACAAGGGTACGTGCAACAGGAAATGATACCCTTTACCTCTTGGCCCCTGTAGCGGGTTGACATCTCATTGCGGGATTTATATCAAAAAAGTACAATCAAGCCTCCAAACACTCTCGTTCGTACATCTCTACTCGTCCTATAGCCTTGGTGTCGAGAGCGCGATCTCCAGCGTCGTTCGCTCGTAAGCCACTGCTCCGTCATGCTGTGTCTGACCAATCAATCCATCCTCTACGCTCTCATGTCCATCCCCATCAGAGGCTGCCGTGACCTGACAAAGCTTACTCGGCTTTGGGTACTGAATGCGCCGGCGTCCTGCTTCATTGCCCGGAGGCGGCTTGATACTCATCGTCTCCAACACAAAGCCAGGCTTCTCCAACTCGCCGGCGTCGGTGGTGATGAAACCAAGCTCGACAAGCTCAATGAACTGCTCGAACAAGCCAGAGCGGACAAGACTCGACTCGTCCGCTATGCTTACAATCTGTTTGACGCTCAGCTTCGGGAGCAGGCGACAGCGCTGTGCCCAGGTTGCGCGCCCTTTACGTTGCCGTTCAGCGGGATCGAGCTTGATCAGGCTTTCAAGAACAGGATGCTTGCGGGATCGCCTACCGCGGCGGCCGGCTGGCTCGCAGAAATGTAGAATATGGCTGAGCAGGCCACCACTGGGGTCATCGTTCCTTTCCCAGTCGACGGCGAAGATGGCATTGATCACGTCGGAGGGTGCCCGTAAGCCGTATTTGCTGGCATGAACCTCGAAGCCCGTCTGCGACGTGAATGCGGGGTTGCACACAAGACCTGCCATAGAGGCACGCAAGATCTCGGGGTTGCGGCCCAGACTTCCCTGTATCTGCTGGGGTGTGGTGGTGTCTGGCAGACTGAGGTACCGGCGAATCATGTGCAAATAGGGGGCGGCCTTGAGGGAATCAAGCAGCACCGGAAGACGTTGACTATCCGCGCAGGAACTGACCAAGGGAGGGCGATATCTCTGAACGCTGCGGCCTCTTGTCGTTGGGACCTCTGGCGGGGTGGGCGAGGCCGGTCGTTCGATGAGCTCAGGAGCAAGCCCTGGTATGGCTTGTTGGGCCTCTCTCTCACTCATTTTCTCGAGACGCTCCTGCAATATGTTCCAATCACCCATCCACTCCTCATCCTCATCGAAGTCTTCACCGCCATCAGGGGAGTCAGTGCCAGACTTGTCGTCACTGGAGGAGTCGTACTCGCAACCTTCATCTTCGTCTGTTCCAAGTTTCTTGGGGTTGGCGGGGATAATAGAAATTACGTTGGGATCATGGAATTCCAAGTGCTCCATGTCCATGCGAGACTCAGGGGGCGAGGCAGGGGTAACCATGATCATGAAGCCGAAGCCCTCCTCCACATCCTTTTCCTCATCCGAGTTCATTGAATTAGGAGACCACGCAACTTGCGTCTCTCCGCCTTCTCCCTCTTCGAGGGGCTCGGCTTGGGCGTCTCTCTTTGGGAGGTCAGTGTCGCTCAACTGAGGGGACTGGGTTTCATCCTCACTGTTTACCTCGATTTCCTGAGCTCTCATGGGTTGGCCAACGACAACTGGTAGAATATGACCCGTATCCTCGCTCTCTTTGTTGCTTTCAGTTTTCTCATTGGCTGAAAATTCGAAAACAGCTTGGACATCTGTGCTGGATGAAGAGGAGTCTGAATCTGCAGGCTCATGGGCATGCGATCGAGACGGCATGTCGAGTCTAGTGGCTCGTTCGATCGTGGCAGAGGCCAAAGGGAGAATGACAACGTTGTCTCTGTCTTTGGATGCAGAAGCTTCCCCTGGTTCCGGATTAACGTCGCGAGAAGGGCGACTGTCGATGCTGGTGGACCGGCTGCGGTAAAGGTCCAGGAAAGGAGTAGACCTGCGTGATTGCCCTTCGTCTTGAGCCGACCCGCGGGACGAAGAGCTCCCTGAGGATGGGCATGGCATAGCCAGCGACAGGTACTTCGACTCGAGAGGAGACACAGGGAGGTGAGCATCATCTTCTGGACAATCAACGCCGATTTTCCAGTCATGGTCCTCGTCGATGTAAGATAGAGGGGCATATGGATCACCGAATCCATTCCGGGACGGCACAAAAGGATTACCCAACGGGCCTTTGAGGGATTCCGCCTCCATACTGCACCTATCGCGAACACTCAAGACGTTCTTGAGGGCATCTGGTGAGTTGCAACTCAGCCATTGTCGCACCTGATCGCCGCCGCGAGGGGCTGGTGCCAGCTTGCGAACAACATTCCTCGGAGAGGCCTCTTGTTTCTTAATGAGTCCGGTGAGACTGGATTCGCCCTCACCACGAAGCCAGGCAATCACAGCCTCTTCTCCTTGGGGGCTCATTCCAGGCCCCTTGCCATCGTTGCCGTCTCGCTGAGATCGCACATCCGGTGTGACAGGGTTGGTCTGTAAGAGGGAACTCGACCGGCGGGCTCTCTTGCCAAGGAGGAATCCCCAATTGAACGGCATTTTTTGGGCGATGATGACCTGGTAGCTGAAAAGTTGGCACGTTGGTGCAAGGTATCTTCGATCCACTGCGAGTGAGTACAGATCTGAATTGCAAAGCAGGCGTGGGAAAAGCGAATCTTGAAGGAGGACGCATAATTATGGAGGTTTTCTCGGCCATTCTATTCATATGGCACAGCCTGATCATTTCTTAGCGGCAACAAAACCAGGAAGACCGTCAAAGCCAGTGTCTCTGAACCTTGACCATGAGTCTAGGGCAGAGAGGGTGTTTAGGTAGGGGTGTTTTGAGCTCACACCGTCTATGTCGCTTTAAAGAGCATGTCCAAACCTGACAAGATCGAATGTGGCTGATCGTATCCGGTATGTGCGTACCATTATGAAGTTGGAAAGGTAGAGCCGAGTTGTCCACGGCCGCATCTTTCATGGTCGGGTACAACTTCCAGTCTGTTTCGTTCATGTTACGCCACCTAAGCCTCGCGGGTGAGAGTTGAGTCAAATTCCGTTGTCAAGTAGGCTGCCATGAGCTTTGCTTTCCCCGTGTAGAGTGACTCTGGACAACGTGGAAGTATCGATATGACCTCTCCTGCGGGTATATGTTGCCTCTTGGCTATTGCGGCCCTGGCCCGCCAGGCCCTCCCTCAGCGAGGTCCTCACTAGTGGAGAAGAGTGAACACCGACGATCAAGTCTATTGGGGCCAGCTATGGTGAACAAAGGCATTGTGATTAATGCAGCCCGTCGACATCAACACATTGGAGCAGATTCAAAGACGACGTACAAAGGCTTGTACACCGTGATTGGCCAAGAGCGTTCTTTGACTGCAAGTTTACCGGAGAATACTTCAAAACAAATGAACTGCACTTACCCAAGACAGATGTTATAATCAGAAGAGAGAGATCTCTGCATCTTAAAGACTGGGGAGAGGTATCCCAGTTAGAAGGCCCCCGAAGCCTGCCAAAGTGGCAAGACATGTTGATCTTTGTTTGAACTTGAAGATCTCATTTGTATATACGACACTGGCGTACATTATCATCAACACCCGACATTCACATTCGGCCTACAGGCGACGTCTATCCCGGTGCCTACCCAAAATAGGCATTGAGCAGCACGTTGTCGTAATTTCAGGAATATATCTGCACTTCCTATCATGTGCATAGAAACCTGCACTTCCTGGGAAGGTTGCCATCATAATAGATGGGACTTGCAGACATGCGAACACTTCGAGGCCGAATCAAATAAGCGCTGGGTCAAGATCCTGTCCTGCATGTTCGAGCCACATTGCCCGCGAGGCATAATTCAGAACAGCTGCATGAAGCACGACAGCTGCTGCAAGTGCTTGAGAAAGCGGAGGCTTCGGGACTGGGAAAGAAACGCGGCGTACGCAAGTGAGCCGTATGGCGTCTCGGGACGACAACCGCCCAGGGGGCTGGATCTTCTTCCTGTAGAGGAGCAGTTCAAGTATAATGGATATGGTTTCCTACATCCCCGACAAGCGCCCCCTGTGCCTGGCAACGATACTCTGTCTCTAGGAGATTGGCCCCCTCGCGTCCAATACGACGACGTGCCCGCTCGAAAGGCACTGCCGCGGCTTGTTACTAGCGACCTGTCCCATCGCGTACAGGCGCCCAGACCGGTCAAGCTGAACACAGCTCCTTCTCGGGCCACATATCCGCGGCAGGACAGCGTACCATATCCTGGGGACGACTCCCGCAGGACTGCTCCGAATGTGTCCTTGCGAGAGCCTCCTAAGAGGTACAGCTGGCTGGAGCGCAAGCCGCTGCCCCAGCCGCCCCAAACAGAATCAATGGCCCAGTCTGGAACAAGCGCACTGGTGCATAATAGTGACAGGGAATCTCTGTGCGCGATCGTGCCAGAGGGGATGAGCATAGGGGAGTATCTGGACGAGGTTGAGCTCATGTGGCAACGCGCAGGCCATAGGACCGCATGATGCACCCGGATGTAGCAAGTAGACATCGAGATGAGGGAAACGATAAGGTTGGCATGATCAGACATGGACACTATATGGGTTCGAGGCTCAAATTTCACCGTGTATTTTCGTATTCGGAAGTAGGTAAATCACCCTCCATGGACAAGATGGCAGGTTGTGATGTTCGCGGACGTGTTGATGATGGCACACCAGTTGGGCGGCATTTTACCTACCGAGTACCGACGTAGGCGGCCCTGGCAACTGCTGGAGGGCACGACTTGCCGCCCTCGGCGAAAGTGCCGGGGCGCATCTCTCACGAAGCTATTGGTAACGATATATACGAGAGGCGATATGATATGCCCAGAGTGCCCGGAGCTTACGGGTGATATAAACCGCGTACGTTGATGGACGTTGTCGCGAGGTCAGGTCAACGGGAATCCAAGCACAGGGAGATGACGAAAGAGACGCGAGGCCACGATTTGTCCCTTGCTCAGTGGCACCCATCCATCCCCACGCGGTTGGTCACATTGCCCGATTTCAGCCCTATGCGCGGGGGATATGCCAAGACTGACCGAGGTGGTGCTCAAGAACAACTGTCACGAAGGGTGGCCTGTACAGCTGGCTAGATCACGTACATGTCCCAAGATCAGACAGGCAGATGCACAGCCGGAGTTTGGGAAACAAGGTTCAATCCTCTACGGCCGACGTGTTCGTTCAAGGCGAATGGTGGCATCCCTGTTCCTTGTGCCCCTCCGGTCGCTAGAGTCGAAAAGGGTGACTGAGGCAGTTATGAAGACGACTCGTAGGACCTGAAAACCTGTTGTGCGATGCAGTGCCGATGACACGGACGGAATAGACGGCCACACGTGTTGCATCCTGCAGATGCTGACCCCCAAGTCAAAGATGAAAGTCAAAGATGAACTCGAGAAGCGAAACTCTCACGACAATGTTTGATCGAGGCTGCTGGAATACCAACACAGGACGCGGCCCATGATGGGGGCATACTAGAGCTCACAGAGTGGTTGCTCAGCCACCACACGCTTCCCGCACAGGCGGCACGGAAGGATGGCAAGGTGGCCAACGATAGGCCCATGGCCGCTGTCTCGAGATGACGCCCGCTTCGAGACACCAGGCACCATCATGCACTCGCTCGGGCCGGAGACACCATGTCGTGACTCGTATCATCAACGAAGGAAAGGAAGACAAGTGCTCGTCCCCACCATGATGCGATTTCTTGTTTCTGCTTGCGTCTGTCGGCCGCGTGCTCTGGACCTCTAGAACGAAGAGTTGGGGAATGAGAATGCGAGAAATACGGTTGCCTTCGCCGTAGGATGGCTTGGATGGGCGCCAAAAGGAGACGGACAAACAAGTCGGATGACAAACGTCCAATGCACGGAGAGCAAGTACAACAGCATAGGTTCAGCGCCCGGGACGAACGGCGCCCGTTTGCCGTGGTCATCATTTAGCGGGTTTCTCGCGCCTCATTAGTAGAATTTGCTAAGGAGGTCACGTCACACAGACGAGGCGCGGCGGAGTTGGTCCAGATAGAATGGGGGCCAATAGTTAGAGCGCAAGCCGTCTGTGTTCTATTGAGCCTAACATATCCGCTGCTCGATGCGCTGCCTCGCCTTTCTCCGCTGCAGTCAGCCACTATCTCCGAGTACCTCGCTGCCGAGTACTCTCGTTCCAGGGATTTAGAGGGCAGATCCACCAGCCCGCCCTGGGGCAGGACTCGCTCCGCAAGAGGCTCCGCCCCAAAGTGCCCCACACTACGTGACCCCATTGGCCGAGGCGAGCGATGGTTTAGGCAGCAGCCTTCCAAACTGGCCTCGGTGACCCCAAAGGGGTCCAGCGCCAGTGGGTCCGCCCTGTGAGGACTCCCAAATCCCCAACTTCCGACAACCTCAACCTCGACATTACATCCCATCATCCTCCCTTCTTCTTCCACCCGTCGCTTCTGCCTCACCCGGTCGTCTCGTCGCCTCGAGTCCTGGTTCTACAGGACACATCATTCCTTCGCCCAAAAAGAAAATAGCACCAGTCGAGGTCTTTTGAATCGGGGCACACCGACGCCCCCGCTCTGGTTCGCCCCCTTCGACTCCGATCAACTGTCCCCGCGGTTTCAACCTTCAGCCATCATCTTCTGCTGCCTTCCACTACCACATCACCCGGTTACCGACGCGCGTTGATCTGACGCCAGCGACGTCGGTCATAGAGAATCCTGATTGTCTCAAATCTGACCATCTTCTCTGCAACATTTATCCCCTCACGACTCTTGGTCCGACCATCAACGCAACCTACGTGTTGCCATATATCCTCCACATATACGCGCGCTTCCGACTTGCCCGACCTTCTCGGTGTCCAAACCAGCGCCACCGCTTCCCGATTCTGCGCAACTGCGATCCACCATCCATCTTGTTCTCATTGTCAAGTCGGGCCTGACTCTTCACAAATCTTCACATCCAGTAAGGTCGAACACCCTTCCTCGGACACCTAGCCTCCCGCCCAAGCCTTTCCTTGTCCAACTTCATATCACTGTCCCGACGTTATCTCTCCAGGACTTCGCCGGCTCTGAGCTGGTGACTCACACCCCGCGCCTGCCATTTCGCCTACCCTGATCCAGCTCTCCAATCATAGCACACCCCTGGCTAACATTCGCCGACCTGCAGATCTAGAGACTGGCCTCATTCAGCCCAGTGTCTTTCTGCCACCCATTCCGTCATCATGTCCTCGACAAACCCCCGCCGTAGGACTCCGGTGACCCGTCCCGACTCGCCCACGCTTCAGGGACTAGGCCTTAAGACCATGGGCCTCCGCAAGGGTGCCACCTTCCACACTCCTCCCTCATCTCCCTCATCATCCACTGTCGAGGCCTTTGTTCCTCCTACGCTCTCCCGCGCACAGTCTAATCTCGACGATGTGGTTGATGCCCACGTACGCCGTGTCGCTCTGGTGATTGGCAATATCGATGAGACTCTGAGCTTCGAAGGCCCTCCCACCACTCGCTCTGTCCGCAAACGCAACACGTGGCGTGACGAGAGTCTTCCTGTCCCCCGCGGGTTTCTCGAACCCCCCAACGTTGATCCCACCATGGCGAAAGAGCTTGCTGGTGCGGAGCGCCGCTCCCTTCGCCTGAGACAACGTCGTTCGTCTCACAACAACCACGAGTCAGACAGTGGTCTCGGCACTTCGCTTGCTTCCACCATCGAGAAACATGTCGCCAACCCCGCATCAAAGGAGAAGAAGGCATCTGCGATTACTAGATCCGCCGCGATGTCTGCCGCAACCAAGCAGAAGCTTCCCGGCATGAGCCAGAGGGCTGTAAACCGTGTCCACGAACACATCCTTCGGCCTTTGCTCGCCAAACCGGCCCTCAAGGAATTCCGCCCCATCATTCTGGAGGTTCCCACCCGCATTGCTGAGAAAGATATCGTCTGTTTGAGGGATCTCGAGAAGACGCTGATCTTTATGGCACCCGTAAGTTCCCGCATGCCCGATGACACCGCTTGGGCATACGCTTATAAGACGTTGATGAAGGAGAGGACCAAGACTGCCGACCTGTACCTCGACTTTTGCCTGACGTCCATTCGCTGCATCCAAGCGACTGTTGACTATCTCCCCGAGCGCGAGCAGACCCGGCCCACTGAGCGACCATATTCTCACGGATACTTCATCGATCTCGTGGAGCAAATTCGGAACTACGCGGATCAAATCCGGACTGCCAAGGACGCAGACTCTGATACCGACGTCATGGAGTTCGACCGGTATGTATCTCCAATCGCAATATTCGGCCCTCACGCTGACGGGCTCGGAAGCACCCACGAGGTGAAGCTCTTTGGCGGCATCGCCGAAAATGGCCGCCCTGCAGAGCTCGTCCGTATTCGCAAGGATGGCAAGGCTATTTCCATGGCTACTGGACTTCCCGTCGATATCGATGAAGACGTCAAGGGCCCCATCCATCTGAAGCGCTCCTTGAGCCAGCAGGCCGAGGACGAGGAGGAAATCCTTCGCTCTATGGCGCGCCGCAAGAAGAACGCCAGCCCCGAGGAACTGGCACCCAAAAAGTGCACCCATGCGGGCTGTGACAAGGAGTTCAAGCGTCCCTGTGATTTGACAAAACACGAGAAGACGCACTCTCGTCCCTGGAAGTGCCCCCTCCCAACATGCAAGTACCACGAGTACGGTTGGCCTACCGAGAAGGAGATGGATCGCCACATCAACGACAAGCACTCGAACGCCCCAGCCATGTACGAGTGCCAGTTCAAGCCGTGCCCCTACAAGTCAAAGCGCGAGTCAAACTGCAAACAGCACATGGAGAAGGCCCATGGGTGGACGTACGTTCGCACCAAGACCAACGGCAAAAAGGGCGGTAGCCTGCCCCCCAGCTCTGCTCATCCTACCCCTCAGCTTGGCAATATGCCCACACCTTCCAGCAACGCCAGCATCGCCACACCCCCGGGCGAGAGCGTCTCGCACTTCTTGCCATTCTCCACGGCGCACGACAACACACTCCTTGACTTCCCGGCCTACCCGTCGAACGAGGAGTTTGCTTTCTCTGTGAACCACCCACAAAGCGGCCTCATGGACCTCAGCATGGATATTCCTGCCCTGGACCAAAGCACGCCTTCTACCAGCTCCTCGTACGGCCCATACAGCACGTATCAGGATGGCGCGGAATTCGCCATGACAAATGACGACGACCTGTACGCCGCCCACGCCACGATTCCCCAGCAGATGCCGAACAACTTCTGGCACGACGGAAAGTACTTGACGCAGTTGCCGCAAGGCTTCCTTCCTCAAGAAACTGGCATGCAAGCCCAGCCTCTACACATCTCACCTATCGGCGAGGGCAATGCCATGCTGTATACACCCAACTCTTTGGCTGAGGTGGATGAAGGTTTCGAGGATCTTCCCGCCACGGGTGTCGATTTTCAACTCTACTCGAGCGCGTGCCTGCCGAAAGAGCCGCACTTTGACGGCTCGCTTTTCGCGGAAACACCCAGCGCTGGTATGGGCTTCTCTCAGCCTGGCACGCAAGACATTTTCCAGGAGATGGACTGGAACCTGGACTATGCGACATACCAGCAGTAAAATGTTACCAGACAATCGCCTCGAGCACATATGCTTGGGCGACTAGATGCTCGGCCGGCGATGTCGAGTCGAGTCCCGATATGAATGTTATGACAAGATACGCGCGAAGTCTGGACGGCATGAGGGGCGCTGCTTTGTTTGATCGACCGGTACATGCGTCTCTCCTCAGACTTGATTAGTTCACTTGGAACGTCTCAACTCACGGTTTTTTCATTCGAGAGGAAATGCGCAAGTGGAGGAAGCGGGACCAAGATTGTTACCCTCAGATTGAGGAACGAGAGAGGCCCGTCGACCTTTGCGTCAGACATAGGCCCATTTGGATTGTCTTTTGGTCCTGGCTTATGATGTAAATGGTAGCGATTTTTAGGGACACAGGTCTCGTAATGGAACAAGACAAGCCTGAAAAAGAGGACTTGTGCTTTTCTTGCACTCACCATCTCATGCAACGTGAGAGTGCCGCAGACGTGGCGACGATGTCGACCTCGCATTCAGGTGGCAGTATTGGACCGTGGCATATTGCAGTGCCAAGGACGATAAATGGACGAAATAGGGGCCGGTAGTGAGGCTGCGACAGCAATCAGACTGAGGCGCGCTGACGGGCTCAACTTGAGATGAACATGGCTGAAGGCTGCATGATGCATAGCTGGGAACAATCAGATACCTAGATAATGTAGATAGTTCATGTTAGACTCTTTCATATGCTGGAACTATGCGGGAACTATGCGGCGTTAAGAAACCTGCATCAGCTCGTGCTCTTTGTTTTGCATTGTCAATCAATGGCCCCGGGGAGAAGGTAGCGATGCAACGTTGTGCAGCTGCCGACAAAGTGCGGCACCGTGGCCCCACTAGGGGCCCCTGGTCAAGGCCCCGAGGAATCGCCCACTCAAAATCTTCGAGTCGCCGCGAATTTTCTCCTACCTGACTTCACTCCAACCTTTCAACCTCACCACTTTCTCGTCATCGCCATCAAGGCCGGCCATCCCCGTCCAGCTTCTTCCAGCGCCTGCCATATCAATCTTTTTGGTAAGCAAAGCATTTTTCTACTACATCGTTTTCTCAACGTGTCGCTCCAATGATGAGATTCCAAACACCCTCCACTCATAATAGGAAGAGCCGTCTGAGACACCCCCGGGTCGCTCTGCCCCGTGTCTGTCGTTTGTTCTCCGCCTTTGGGCGGTGAGCGATGCGGCAATGCGGGTGTAAACGATTCCTCGGCTTAGCCCCTCTTGACGCGTTCGTCGTGCCGGCGATCGCTGGCGTCGGGGACGCGAACCTTGCACCGTCATGTGCTTTTGCCCCCAATGGCGTTCGCGGGCGTCGGGCGAGCGGGCGGTAAGGGGGGCGGTGGGCGGCGTTGTGCTTTTAAATCGGGTTTCTGAAGTTGCTTTGACCACCGTCTCGCTATGGCATCACTTGGCTGGTGGAATGATAGCTGACCTCTTGCACAGGATAGAAGGGCAGGCAGGATGGGGATGGTTGGACGCGACTAGGGCACAGCAGATCAGGTCTTGGGTCTTGGGTATTGGAAGTGGCATCGGTTATACCTCATAGGGCGTATAACAATTCGAAGCTGTTAGTTTTAACATGGAATTGCCTTGTTTATGAGCCTAGGGCTCGGGTATCAAGAAAAGCCAGTAGCTCGGTCCGCCACCTCGCGAGTTCGTTACATCATGGGTACTCCTCATCCTCCGACTCATCTATCCCAATGATTTCCCTTCCTCTACGCGCCCTGCCCTTTGCTTTCGGCGGCGGGAGGTCTCCGACCTCATCGTCTCGTCCGGACTCTGATACCAAATCCTCGGACTCGTCGATGACAGTCAACCGTGATCGCCTATTGCCCATTTTTTTTACCGACAATTAACGCGTTGACACTAGGTAGGTCGTCCATGGACCCTTGCGTGCTAGAGATCTGCGACGAGATCATGAGCGGGTGCGATCTTGTTGCCGTATTGTCTTTGCATTGAACAGACGAAGGTGATGGTCCGGCGCTCGAAGGCAGTGTTGACGGCGGAGGGCTAGTAAGGGGACCGTCGTTGACGAAATCCTCGAGATCACTTCCGCGGTCTGAGCCGTCCGTGCTGAGCATGTCGCTATCTCGCTCGCAGTCGTCGCCCACCTCATCACTGTTGATGCCACCTCGCTGTCTTGGCGCGATCTTCTTCCGCGATTTCTTTGGCGCCCTGGGTTTCCTAGCTCCAACTGCGGAATCCCGCGCCCGATCTTTCGTAGTACGTGTGGTAGGGTTCGGCTTACGCTTCTTCGATGGCGGCGGCGGCTGTTCTGCCCCGAAGGACTGGTCGTCATCGGTGGCCTCGAGGATCTCAGTAGTCCCCTTGTACTCAGCTGCAGCTGTGGTGACCTCGGAAGAATTGCGGGCAAACGCTGGCGCAGGAAGCTCACTCCACCTACTGGTGTCCTCCTCGCCGTAAGGGTACACCCAGCTTTCCCCGGGGTTGCAATAACGATCCGTCAGAGTCCGCATGAGCTTCGTAAATTTTTCAGAACGCTTCCCATGCTTGACTTTGCCCACAGGTCGTAATACTCGTTGCAGCTGGGGGAAAGCCGAGAGACTGGGTAGCTCTGCCTCCTGAACATCGACTCCTCTACCTGGCAAGGATCGGTATGATCGATCTAGTTCAGCCATCTGCTTGGCATTCAGCAGAATTGCCTGGAGAGGAGGTACTTCTGCCAGTTCGTCCAGTTCTAACGATCTTGGAGGCTCTTGTGGTGTTTGGTTCTTTTTGGGGCGTCCCCTCTTCACACCTGAGTCTGGATTTCCGATATCAGAAGCCTTCATGAACCCGGTGATGACGCCATCCGGCATGTGGAACTTCTTCGGCGGCACCTTTTTCCCCTTAGCAGCCGTTCTACGCTTCCCCGGCTCGGGCAGCGACATGTTCTGAGTGTTTTCCACGGGTATATGTATGAGCTGCTTATCGACTTCTGGCCGAATGTGTCGCGGTATGATCCGCGGGGACAGGTCGTGTCTGAAGTTGAACCTACTTCCTTCGCATATGGTCTTCTGCATCTGCTCATAATTATCTCGCGCTCTGGCAAAGCTGTCGGCCTCTTTGCCGTTCATGAGAAGAAGGACGACATGACCCTCCCGCTTTCGGCCTGTTCGACCCATGCGCTGGAGCATCCGAATGGGCGAGGACGAAGCATCGTAGCAGACAATCAGATCGACTTGGCCGATGTCCAAGCCTTCCTCACCGATAGAAGTGGCCACGAGAACATTGAACCTGCCCTTTTTGAAGTCCTCGACTGTCTTGATCTGTTCTGATTGCTTCATTCCTGCAGATCTCTTGGAGTCGGCTTGGCCGACAAACACTGTGGCATTGATCATTGGCTTGTGGATGTTGAGGGCTCGGACAATCTCCTCCGCACTATCTCTGTATTCGCTGAATACGATGGCTCTGGTCGCATCGCCTCTTGCTTCCGCATCAATGAAGTGGTTCATGATGGTGTTGGCAAGTTCTGCTAGCTTCGGGTGACCGACAAAGTCCGGAATTCGAAGCCAGGACTCGACTCTGTCCATCATCTCTTGGAAGCTCGAGTCCGAGGTGATCTGTTGTTTGTACTTTGAGCCCTTCTGACCCTTGGCCTCGACATCGCTTCTGAATTCTTTCATGTTGTCGTAGAACGGCTTGATGCCGTGAAAGTTGAGCAGCTTGATCGAATGCGCCAATGATTTCAGTATGGCGAAGACTGCACGCATCATATTTTGTACGGGCTGCGGCCTGTTCCTCCCAATGCTGCTATACCATTCCTTCTCCTGCTGCATAAGCCCATAGGTGGTAATGCTCATCGGGTCACGACCGAAGTAGATGTTTTGTTGAGTCAACTTGTCCACCAGAGGCTTCAGGGCCTTGGTGAAAAGCGCTTTGATCTCGCACATCTCATCGGACGGATCAAGTAGACGCTGGTCTATGTTTCGCGCATGTACGTATTGCCGGATGTCCATGGAATCCTCGGTACGGATCTCGGTGTGGGAGATGCCAAGGTTATCCATGACCTCCTGGACCGTTTCCACTTTGGACCCCGGTGTTGCTGTCAAAGCCAATACCCGAAAGTAAGGGTTGAACCGACGAATTTGCTTCGTCACCTTGGCGTAGGCGTACTCGCCCGTCGCTCGGTGGGCCTCGTCGATCACTAGTAGCACAATGGACTTGGGGTCCGCATAGCCTCGTGATATGTCGTTCAGCAACGTTTGTGGTGTCATGAAAAAGACGCGTTTTGACTGCCATTCTTCGGCACGTAAAGCAGGGGCGCACTCTCCTGTGAGCATTGTCGTGTCAGAGCGAGCAATCCCGACGATGTTGAAGCATGCGTCCACCTGCTGAGCTACCAGTGGCTTGGTCGGTGCCACAAATACGATTTTGGAGTCCTTCGTCCATCTGTAGTAATTGAGCATGACGGTCGCGGCAATGAACGTCTTGCCGAGGCCTGTGGGCAATGCCACCAGGGTGTTATTGAACAGCCCGTTCTTGACGATGCTATACTGATAGTCACGGATAGCTCCGAGATTCTCAGGATAGACCCAGGTCTTTAGGGCCTCCATGTCAAGGGTGTGCTGGGTAGGAACGTCTGGCTTGTCGCCGCGATATGCTCTCCCTAAGCCTGACGGAAGTTGATCCTCTGCAGGATAGTCCAGGGCTTCTCCGAACAAAGTAGTCTGTCGCAGATTGACTGAAACGCTCCTTGAGATATCTCTGGGGCCCCGAGAATTGGAGTGAGTTGACGGCGCGGTGTACTCAGGCTCTGGGGAAGATGAAAACGCGTCTGTTGGGAGATCGTCAAATTCGGCAAGCGTTCCAGCGCCGTCATACTTGGTTAAAGTAGAATCATGAGCGGTTGTGGCGGATACAAAAGAGTCGCCGGGGACGGACTGGGTCAGGGCCTCCACGAGGTCCTCATCGGCAACGTCATCGTCATAATCATTCGAGTCCATAGCGCCCCGAATATTTGTTCAGTCTCAGCTGAAAATGGCTTCGTGGCGCAAATGCGAGGTCTCTTGCGTCTAGTAGTTGCGAGATGAATGGTTTCACTCAGTGAGGGAATCGACGATTGGGCAAGGTATGGCAGTGTCTACCTGCTTGAAAAGGGATTGAAAGTAGTAGCTGATGGCGAGTTGCGAGACGCGTCGCGGAACCTTCACACACCCCTCTAACAACGCGAAAAGAGCTCCGGGTCACGTGACTAAAAGCAGACATCAAAGCAGGCACCCTTCACCTGCATCAGTCAAGGGGGATAGTCCCCAAAGCAGTTGGCTAGCCATGCGATTGAGAAGGCCAGTTTCTTCGTTCTGCGGCGTCGGCAGTCTGAATCAATCTCGAGGTAAGGTGCGTATGTCAGAGAGGTCAGGTACCTGCATGGCCACCTTGGATCAAGCTTCGGCTTCAAGTTCGCGATTGGTCGTCGAGTCAGGAAATTTCATTCGTCAGTCAAAGCAAGGGTCCTGCCTTTGATTGGTCACATGAGAATCCCCCGTACCGGCTGCCTGCTGGAGCCTGTCGCCCTGCAGATTCAGACGTCACTGGGACTTTTCCTGCAAGTGTTTCGACAACAGCCTTTGTGGTCTACATCTCATACAACAACACGCTTTGTTGCGTCGCATCTTTCAATTGTCACAGCGCGGACGCGATAAGTTACTCGACGCCCTTTCATTCACTTCCTGACAAAGACTCTTGCGCCTGGCCTCAAGGTCGTTTGCTCCTACCAAGTCGGCCCAGGTCATTGACCTGCTCTAGTGTCACCATTCAGAGCCTCAGAGTACAGATCTCGTTGTCCTGCGTGCTCAGACCGCCTCAATATTAAGCACTACCAGCCGTCTGCTTCCCGGAAAATCCACCTCTTCCGCCCCAATCAGTCCCCAGTCCCTACACACTGCAGCGACTTGTACCCACGCCCAAGCACCACGCTTCTCGCCCTCGACAGGTCTTCCTGCTACCATCTTGAGATCGATCACACGTTCTTCAACATTTCTGTCGCCTGTTCACAACGACGACACAGCAATTACACTGAGGGTGTACCCGATAACGAGTTTTCGCGCTATACTCCAGCGCGCGCCCACGGCCCCTCGATACCCTCCCGGGAGGTCACCGACTTGCAATCGCAAAACTCCTTACCTTACGAATAAATCACCACCCATTTCTACAATTGTTGGTACCTGGGTGAGACGGCAGGTTTTATTGGACACACGCTGTGCTACGGCATTGTGCTCTCGACGCGGACTCTTCCATTGAAGTTCAAATCTTGGCACTGCGAATCTTGCGCTGCACCGAAATATAATTCGGATTGACCCATCGCTGCAAACTACCGTTCTCGCCAGAAAGTCACGCCCACCTCTTTAGTCGGCAACGAAATGGCACCCAACAGTCGTCGCGGTGGCCCCAACTCGCGCAGCGTGCCATCAGGCTCCAGAGCTGCCTCGCGCGGTGGCATTGCAAAACGGTCCAGCGGCCGTCCAGTTCCTACTGACCGAGATGGCGATCTCGACATGGACGCTGCTGCGTCTGGTGGCCGCTCAAAACGTGGTGCAACAGACTCCTCTGGGAACACTCGCCGTTCACAACCCTCGTCGTCGCGGCGCGGAGGTGCAACTGGCAAAGCTCCTACGAGAGCTAGCGAGAGAGTCAAGAATGCAGTAGTTCGCCACCTGAATGGCGAAGGCACGGATGCCCTTAAAAGGAAGCATGACACTCCCCTGGTCTGGCTAGATGTCAGAGGCTTAGCGGAGAGCAAGGCAGCAAATAATTCTGGGGGCGGCATCAAAGATCTCCTCTCTTTTCTCGAGCGCAAGGCTACCGGCCTGACACAGAAAGCTCCACCAGTCGTCATTAAACAAGTAAGTTGAATTAACCAAAAGCAGGAGGGAATCACATAGAGACGCCGAATGGTACCATGCCTCGTCAACACGCAATCTCGCCTCGTCGCATGAGAAAAGCCACAGTCCGCCATACCGGCTCTGCTTATGCCCTACCTGTGACTCCCAAGAGTCACCGCGCGGGGGACTTAATATGCTAATGATGTACAGCACCGTCGCAACGGACCGTTGGTGGAGATAGCAGCAGCCAGGGAAGATGCGGAAGAACTTGTCAAGGTCAACGACTTTACATTTGCCGGGGCCAAGCTCGTTATCACTGATCACAACGGTTCTCTTGCCGAGGCTCGACAGTCAAGGGCATCTGCCGATGAGCTCAAGAGCAAACTCACCAATGTTCTGTCTTTGCGGTACATCGTTGACGGGAAGCTCTTGAAACTCGATGGCCTAGGTCAAGATCCAGCGCTGGTGGAAATGGGATTTCTGGAGTCCAAGGAACGTGCCGAAAAGCTCATCGCCGTTATGATGAAGATCTGCGACGACTTGTTCAAAACCCTCAAGGACAAGATGGACAATGTCCACAGTATCAGCCTTGCTAACAACGGCATTACCACGGTCCAGCAGGTGGAGTGTGTTGCGGACACATTTCCAGATCTCCTCAACCTTGACCTCAGTGGCAATGGCATCACCAAGGCGTCCGGTTTAGCGCCGTGGAAGGGGAAGTTTCGCAAGCTCCACACTCTCTACATCACAAACAATCCTATGGATGTGGCCGATCCCAAGGTCAGGGCTGAGCTAGTCACTTTCTTCCCAAAGCTCACAGACATAAACGGCGAGCAACTGACGCCGGAACACCTGGAGCAACTCCGCACCTTGACCAAACCCCGGCCCATCCCCCAGCACGGCCCTGATTTCCGAGATGTCAATGGCTTGGGGGAAGCATTCCTAGTTGACCTGTTTGCTCTGTTCGACACGGATCGCCTCGGTCTGCTATCCAAGTACTACGACGACGAAAGTCAGTTCTCTCTGGCCGTGGACACCAATGCGATCCGAGACAAGGACGCACCTTCATTGCCGTGGTCCTTGTACATACAGAAGTCGCGCAACCTGACCCGGATCACCTCCGACCACGGCCGAAGGTCGCGACTCTTCACCGGAAGAGAAATTATACTCCCGATCTGGAACGAACTTCCCCCAACAAAACATCCCGACATTAAGACAGACACGGCCAAATTCATCATGGACTGTCATATTCTCCCCGGTCTTGTTGATCCTCACGGGCAGGCACCTTCTTCCGATGGTCTCATCATCCTCGTCCACGGTCAGTTCGAAGAGGTCGAGAAATCATCCGGGAACCGAGGCTTGCGTAGCTTCTCACGCAGCATCGTACTCGGCCCAGGAAAGCCAGGCGGAAGTGTCATTCGGGTCATCAGCGACATGTTTTCGTTACGAGCATTCAACGCGCTGCCCAATGTGCTCGCTGCCCCCGCCGCTCCTGCCACGGGGCCAGCGACCAACGACGCAGAGGTCCGCCAAGCAAAAATCGCAGAGCTGTGCAAGCTGACAAAAATGACGCCAACCTACTCAGAGATGTGTCTTGCGGACAGCGGATGGGAATTTGAAAGGGCTGTCGTAGTTTTCAACGAGAAAAAGGTAAGATATACCCCCGACGTTTCAAATATTCACGAAATGACCGACTAACGTATGGCTAAGGCCGTTCTGCCTGCGGAGGCGTTTGGCGGCGCGTAACGTCGCGCAAATTCTACTCTTGCGGCCGATGGCGATACTGGATATTCGCTCTGCATCGACTTCAAAAGATTTCATGAGCCTTCATGGCCACATTTCAGGCGATCAATGGACAAGGCGAAGCTGGCGAGGAACGTCAAAGGGGTTATTTGGGAGGGGAAGAAGCAGCGCGGGGAAGATGAGGTGTTTATACCCATGACAGATTCCCATGTGACTCCGAGTGAAGGAGCTCATCCCATCAGAAAGTCTGACTGGGTCACACAATGTCTGCTGTGAAGACCAGGCGGAATAAGGAAATTGGTCGTCTCACGCGTAATAGACATGTGATCCTTTCGCAAAGACCAAGACCGAATAACTTGAGATGTCTTGCATCAATGTCAGTGGTCGTCGCGATCTTGCAACGGCGCGCCGGTGGGAGCGTCGGTCTACCCAGTGCTCCGACTCAGAGCATTGGTTGCGGTGATCACAGGATTTGATGATACTAATCGACTAGAGGATACAATATACCGTACTTGGCACGCTCGAGTCTTCTACATGTACGAGCACCTCCCGCCCGATGGCTTGAGCGCCGAGGGGCTGGACTGTATGGCAAATGGCTTCCCAGGCGGTGAAGTGCCCAGAAAAAGGACTGCACGCCGGCGCACAGGCTTGCCAGATCGAGGCTGTGGCTCTGCTCTACGCCGAGGCAAAGACTGGATGAAGCACTGACCAGGAAGCCCGTGGTGAGTGGGTGCTTCGCCGTGGGCATTCTCAACAAGCTTGTTGATCATTCCAGCCGGCGAGAATGGCCGTGGGCGGCGGCGACCTGTCGCTCGATGAGGAAGTGGGAGCAGTTCATTGCGTGACATGGAATGGGACCCAGTACAATATTGCACCTAGGTTGAAAAGGTCACCAGGGGCCCGACGCGCTCAAGCCTATGCGCGCTGGCCCGTGCCAATACTGCCCAGAGAGAAAAGTCTGATCAATTGCTTGCTCGCGCCCGTACCCATGGAGTGCTCGACCCAGGCAGTGTTGGCATGCTGTGCATCCGCCGAGATGGATATGCCAGAGATAGACAGGGCAGCATGTGAATGAATAGATGGTGAAGTCGTCGGCTCAGATATTGAAGGACTGACGTGTGATGTCATGAAGCAAATTCATTTCCAAGTACAGTACTTGTTGCTTTGATCGAATCTCGGAAGGCCGGTGGCAGGATGGAAGGCAGATGAGGATCATCGAACGTCTGGAGCTGGCGCTGGCGACGGGGCGTGGGAGCAGGGGAATGACAAGGGTCTCACAATGGCGCGTTTCAGTCGGGACCCAAAATGGGTCGACGGGACAGGTACTGGTGCCAATCAGGAAAGGCAGGCCGTGCTGGGGGTTCCTTTGCCATGTTTGGCTCATCGGGCCACGCATTTGCTCGAGCGAATTGCATCGAAACGCTTCCAAGGTTCGTCTCTTCCTGGACTCTGGTGATTATTGGGCCCCGGATGTTTCATGCAAGTTCGTGTACGCCGTCGTGAGTGCATCCGGCAGGATCATGCTGGGTGGTATCTCTTGCTGGACCTACAAATCATTATGAAGACAGATGAACAGGTTGTATGCAGCGTATGTTCTTGTACAACAGGATCCAAGCAGGCAGACCACAATCGCTCAGCCACCAGCGCCTCAGAGAAAATGATGCTATTCTCGGCTGGGTTCACCCCCGGGCCCGCCCAGCGCTGTGATTTTCAGGTCAGGTCGGGAAGCGCAACCGCAGTGGAACCCCAAATGCAAGGCACGGAGCCTCTCGATACAAGTCATTGGCTCAGTTGTTCCTACCCCTTTTCCCATGTCAAGGGTATGCGCATCGACAACACACTTCATTGGGCATCGTCGGGGCAGGAGTACTCTAACCCCAGAAGGTACTTTTGGTCTCACTGCGCCCCCGGGCATGGCCCCGTCACTCATCCCTTGACACGACCTTGGCCGTCAACAACGCTAAGCTGATATAGTAAAGGTGACAAGACTTCAGAGGTTTTTGATTGGCCAGCACTGTCCGAGGGGCCCTTGGCCTGTCGCGAGACCATGTCCAATGCTCCTCCCAAACCCCCTGCACCTGCCTCGCACCACAGGAAACACGGACGGTGGAGGTGAGAGACAGATGAGAAGGCGCTGGGCAGGTCGGTCGAGGAGGGTCTCTCCTGTCACTCCGCCCGGACGTGCTTTCTACTACTCGAGTCCTTCCACACGCGCCCATCCATTCGCTTCGTCTCAAGGCTCGTCGTCTTCTTCATCGTCACACCCTCTTCGGGCCTCTCCCTCTCGCTCTCAGTTAGTCGAGGTGCGGTAGCCGGAGCATCGCTTCTACTACTCATCGTCTGGCACGTTGAAACTCGATCATTGAACCTACACCTTGCCTGTCACAGACGCTAGTCATTCATTTTGTTGCTGTTCCCCTGCCATTCGCCAACGACAGAATACATTCGATTCTCTAGCCAGGTACAACAGAGCGTTCTGGACTAGGTATCATCTCAAGCAGATCGAATTCATCCGAGACTCGTTCAAGCATCAGCTTCCCTCGAATTAACCAGACCACCCGTTCGGCCAACGCTGTGACGACCACGTCCTCAAAGTCGCGCTGGACGACGCAAGACCAGAATCATCAAGTAAGACCGACTCACACTGACGCCCATAAACTGCCCCTCGCCCTCCTTTCCGACGGGAAGGAGGGCAAAAGTTGTTCGGTGGATTAACATCTGAGACGGGGCAGATCGACCGCTCAGTGCTCTTTTGACCTTGGACGAACCAACGTCGACAGTTGGCTCGTCGGCTCGCCATCCACGAAGCGTCAATCCGAACTCGACGCCCAACATTTCCGAAAGCACCCCGCTGTGCCTGCGCATTCTGGCTACTCATTAAGAAACCACCCATACACCACGGCTACTGCTGCTTGGTGCCGGCTCGGTTTTGCCATACCGCCCTCATCCCAACGTCGATAATTCGTCCCAAGTATCTGTACGTTCGGTCCCTTAGCATACTACATACCAAATCATCGCTCATCAATGTAGAACGACGGTTTCGCCCGCGACTACGGACGAAAAGCTTCGAACCTCCCGGTGGTGACTGGGCGAGGCGCGTCAACCCCTCCCTACAGCAGATTGCCGAGTGCCCAGGTCATGTGATAGGGGCGTATCAGCGCATTTACCATCGAGGTCGTCACTTGGACTACAGTCACACTGCCTTCCCGTAACACAACAGTCTGCTTGTCCTCGATCAAGACACGACCGCCAACATGTCTGTCCCTGAACCTGAATTCCCACTGGAGCACATATGTTCCGTGATTTGGGAAAACACATTATACACCTACTCAGCCGGTGCCTTCCAGGCCATAAGTCTGACTCAGGGCGCCGAGTGGCAGAGATTACAGTCTGGGGAGCCTGTTGATGGCGGCGTCTGCGTTAACGTCGTTCCCGAGGACGCTGGCCAGGCCGCCCTCTGGGTGGTTGGTGGGCAATCTTCCAACGCAGAGTACAATGGCCTTCAACGATTTATCTACGCGACAGGGACTTGGGAAACCATCAACTCGGCTGAACCAGTAGCCCGGAACAGGCGATGGCACGGCGCTGCCTACCTGCGCGCCACAAACCAAATCGTATCATACGCCGGCAACGTCGACGGTGTACAGCACATCTCGGATTCTTCTTTCACGATCCGCACTGAGCCGCCTTACGACGTCCAGGCCTTCTCATCTACCATTAGCCCTGCTGGCACAAATCCAATCGTGCTCCCCTGGTCTGACTCGCAGATAATGATGATCGGCGGCAGCAGCGGCAACACAAAGGTTATGCTGTTTGCCGCTGAATCGAATGGATGGCAAGACTCGGGCATTACACTCGCTGAACCTGTCCCCAAAGACACGTCCGTCGTCAAGGCCGTCTTGGTCAACGGAGATGATGGCTCCAAGAATCTTCTTACTTTTGACATGAGCGAGATTCCTAACAAGATTGAGCGAACAGTTCTACAAGGTGCCGAAGGTCAACACGTCACTTTGGCTACTGTTGCAGGCAACGATGAGGAAACTCGTGATCTGGGCGATTCTTCACCAGCTGCTCTTGCTCACAGGGACTTGACTGTTGCCAACTGGCCAACTCTCAACGACACGTTCGCTCCAGATGTCACTCGCGTCAACTTTGCCATTGCTGAGAGCGATGGCAAGGTCGTTATAGCTGGCGGCAATGCTGAAGACCCTCTCCGAATTTTTGACGTGAACGACTACACTTGGGAAGACACAGTGCAGGCCCTGGGTGCCGAGCAGGAGGTTCTGACAAACGACAGCAGTAGTTCGTCAACGGCTGAAAGTTCCGTAACGTCCTCATCCGCAGCCAGCTCGTCCGCGACAACTACTGCTACGACTTTGTCCACAATTGTCACTACAACCGCCGCCCTGACATCGACGACCGCAACGACTCTTGGTCTGGCCTCAACCTCTGCATCACCTTCCGAGTCCGCGGCTGCCGCAGCCGCGGCCGACGACGCTGAGCGCAGTGGCCTTGACGGCAATGCCATTCTCGGCATTGTGCTTGGCACTATCACCTTTGCCATGCTGATCCTCGGTCTCATGCTGGTCTGCATCCGGCGGAAGAGATTGCAACGTCAGGCTCTCGAGAACAACCACAACAGCCTCGCCCGAGCAGCCAGCAGCCGTCGCCAGCACGAAAAGAACATGACTTCGGAGTTCGAAAAGGAGCTCGCCATGGGTGACTCGGCCCCCGCGCCTCAATTCCGCAGCAACCACCAACCCGCTGGCTCTGCTGGTTCTTACTCTTCCATGGCCATTCTCATGGGACAGCTGAATCAGCAATCTTCGGGCGAAGGCCGCAAGTCGACAAGCGGCGGAGCCCCCAGGCACACCAAGGATCAAATCGGCAAGCCTTTGCCTATGCAAGGGCCGGGGCGATCTTTGACCGGCGACGAGAAGGGTGTATCTTTTGCCGCCAACACTGGTGGTCAGCCCCGCCCTGCGCCGCCACCAGGCATGGCTCAGGGAGACGGCACTAGGAGAAGCTCCGGCTGGAATCGATATTGGTCAGGTGGCAGTGCCTTGAACATTCTCGGGTTTGGATCGCAGAAGCGAATGACCCAGGATTCGGATCAAAGTTCACAGTACTCTGCCCCTCGCCGTATCACACAGGATTCCGCTACCGTCCCTCCTCTGAACATCGAAGGCCGGCCACAGATGAGCCGTGTTGTATCTGGCAGCCCCACCGTCGCTAACTGGCCCAACAAGATGCGCCTCAACGAAGAGCAATCTGGCAAGATTGAGCGTCCAACTTCGGCTGCATCCTCGGGATACTCCAGCGGCGTGCCCGAGAGTGTTCGCGAGACATGGGATCCTATCAATGATAAGAAGGCTTGGGGAGCTGAGCGCGCCCCGAGCAGCGTGTACAACGAAAGCTTCTATCATCCGACCTCCCTGGCCCCAAGCTCTAAGCCTCCCCCTGTGCCAGACGGTGTCAGCAAGCAGCCCCAACTTGCCATGGCTGCCACCTCTTCCGATATGAGCTGGCTGAACCTTGGCGATCTGCAAAAACAACAGCAAGGCGCCTACGGCCCGGGTAATGACGCGCGGTTTTGAGTGCTCAACGACTTGCCTCACTTAGCCATCACTCTCTCTGCATAACCCATAACCCTGTTCCCGGCCTGAGCACACCTCAGCTCGGGGCTCTGCCCGGCGCCCTCACGACGTCCTTGCATCATGATAATATCTCCGTTGGCTTTAGCCACATTATACCCAGGTGTTTGTTTACCATTTTGGAGCAACGTGTGGTAGAATGGGGATAACGACCGTCTGACGCGACCTCTTGTCCCTTCTTCCCATCCGCCTGCACCACCTCCGCCATTGACCACACGATTGAGAGGACCAAAAGCTTCCCCTCGACCCCACCGACACTCGATCTTTCCCCTCTACAGGCATTCAAAACAACGACCGCCCCCGCCGCTCCATTATCATAGCGATCTAGCGTTGTTTCTACCATCAAGTCAAGCAGCTCTGCCGTTACCGACATCGAACAGGTAGCCACGCACGACACTTCCGTCGAATCATTTCTTACTAGCCGTGCGACGTGTTGTGCGAGCATCCGATTTGTACAAAGTCCCGTCCATCTTTGCTTTGCAGCAAGACACATATTTTGACCGCCAGGGCCGGTCATTCGTTTCAATTCGGTCCCTACGGCGGATGATGCCATCGCGTCATCTATATTTGCATATCCGGCCACATTTTCTTTTCTCTTCAATCTTCACTTCCTGTTCCTTTCCTTTGTGTGCGACCCTGTGTCGACATGGTCCCTCCACGTTGTACAATTGCGGGGAGACCGTGGTTTGTAATTACACTCGAGCCGATGGAGGGCGTGGGCCGCAAGCTGTCGTATGGTGAGGTCCCCTGGTCAAGTGAAGTCGTGAAGCAGTCGGGGTATCGCTAGATGGTGTGCATAGTTAAGTGCTCGCAAGACGAGGCCGAATTCAAGATCGCGGCAAGAGCTCGCCTAATTTTCAGCTCTTCGAGTTGGCCCTATATTTGGATCTCATTGTGACTTTGAAGTGCATGGTTAAGAACCTACCCTGTATATCAGGAATGCCCTTGATCGCAAGGTATAGTAGGTGGTCAATACAAATCATTTTCGACGTCCAGGGTCCATCAATTGGGTTTTCTCCCGTCGGCGATACAGTCCGATATCCAATTTTGCCTGAGTTCTTTTCCTTTGTGCTATTTCGCCAGTTTCCGGAATCATTAAACACGCAAATCGATTGGCGGCAAATGTCCAAGGCTGGTGCGGCTCTCTTCACATGGCGCCAAGCTCCATGGTTACTAGTACTAGTAGTGTGGGTGAGATGCATATCATGCATGGCTCGTAATGGAATCGTCTCCCCATGACGACCGTGCCCCCGTGCCCCCACAAGCCGTTCTTTCAACCACCAATCTGGCACGCACGTGCCTGCACCGCAGATGGTCGTTGGCGACGACAGACCCCCATGCAAAAGTGTATCAATTCACGCCCGGCGCCGTCCACCCGTCTTGACAACTTGGGTCCCCATAGTTATTCTTTGAAGCTCGTCCTCCTCCTTTCCGAGCCGCACGGCCTGTGAACTTCACCCCGCGTCCCTGGCTGCCAGGCTGACCATGACCTCCACGTAGGCGCACAGGGAGGGATCATCCGTGCTGCCCCTCGCCACGAACGGTGTCACGATGATAGCCTCGTGAGCTGCAAGATTCCTGGATTCGGGCGTCTTCCTTGTCCAAGGGCCTCACCTGTGATGCCGAAGAAGGTCGCTAATCTTCTTAAGCAACTTCCAGGCTCCCTTCCCTAAGCAACTTCCAGGCTCCCTTCCCTAAGCAACTTCCCCGAGAAGACTTGGCAATGTGTCCGGAGATTTTCGAAGCTTTTCATCCTTTCAGAGTGGGCTCTTACATGCATGGGGCCTGCTGCAACGCCGTCAGAGCAGCGGGACGAAAAAGGGCAGCACGGCCTGGCCATCCCTGAGTCGCTTGGCCATGCCCTTCGAGCTTCTCGAAGCTGGCTTTCGTGGGGTCGGATCGCTGCAGCGAACGGGTAGTGCAGCGGGATCACCGACTCAACAGATGCAGGGACATGCGCTACGCGTACGCCCGTCACATGCAGCCGTCTCAGCTCTGTCAGTCCCAACCTGTCGGGTAGGTGTTGGAGGGCCGGCGTCGTGTCGACGGGAACTTGGCGCTAGAGGCCCCTGGTAGACACTACTTATGGCCCAAGACAGCAACAGGACGAGTTGAGGGTGAGTAAGTACCATACCAAGCCTGGACCTTCTGAGACCCTTCGGTTCGGTCTTGCCACAACAGCATGTGTGACTGCTAAGCCTGGCGAGAGCGCCGTCACGGGGCTCCTGGGACATACAAATCAGGCAGGCAGAGGTGCATCTAACCATTTCAATAATTTCAATAGGAACAATACTCCAAACCGTCCACAAATGGATTCGCCCCTGGCTGTGGGCTGGCAGGCGACCCGGGCTCGAGGCGCTCTCGGTCCTGCCGCCCCTCGCATCGAAGCATCGGTCATATCCGTGTGGCTGCCTGCCTGGTTCATTCGCAACAGCGTGATGCTAACGAAGAAACACGCAGGGTGGTTAGAGACTGCGCATGGCAACTTATGTTTCGTGCAATGTCATGTCTTGCAAGGCTTCTCCGTTGCTACTGCCTAGCATCGTTGGCCGCAGACTACGTCTACAGGCGATCGCATCTCTACTCGAAATATTAGGAACCACTCTTGAGGCAAAGAATTTCGATGGCAGGGGGCGCATTGGCGGGCTGTACATACATGACAATTCCCCGGAGCATGCCGGACACCTGTATAACCGCTCACGTGGATGGCTTTTCTGTACGCCATGCACGTGAGGAAAACGCCGGTATGCTCATTCTTGAGCGCCGGTTGCATATTTAGATCGAAGCACCTGTTTGACCACCCCGCTTGCCTTCAAAACCCAGTACCTCACCTATTAATGAATGACAAAGTGCCAAAAGTCGACAAAAGTTCTGTGTCTGATCACCTCGGTTGGGCTGATGATGGCTGGTAAGCGCTTCCGCTTTGCATGCCATGGCATCATTGATGATTTCAATGAAGCTGGGAGTTTCATGGCACACACGACATGCTGCGCAGCGAACGTACTCGTCTGTGGGCAGACTTGGGTTCCATATCGACGTGTTGCTCCTTAGGTCTTGTGACCGACGAATTCTCGTGTCTTGGGACCCTCCGCTCCCTCTCAAACAGGTAGTCTGGTAATTTAAAGTAGGCAGTTTGTCACCGGGTGCCAAGGAGCTCAGATGCGGGTGTTCTAGAACCCATTACACCTGGTTCCCTGGTTCCCTGGTTCAATGCGCCGGAGAAACGTCCTTCTTCTCTGTTACATGCACTAGTGGCCGGAGGAGGACCTGAGATTCCGAAGGCCGACAGCACGGCCACCCCTCATAACGGTTCCAGAGTCATGGCGGGTACCGGGCCGAGCGAGACCCGACTCGCGACAGGAACGGAGGAAACGGGGAAGACACTGAAATCTGGGCCATGATCTATTCATTCTTGGTGTCTATTACGGCATGCACTGAACTGGGACGGGACAGCCCGACACTGTCAATTGACAGAGCAGGCTGCGGACTGGAGGAGATTCTGAACGCCTCGTATGAGATCGAGCAATGAAGTACCGAGACCTGCGACCACAGGCGAATTCGGGACGGACACTTCCCTGCCCTTGCCAGATGTAGATAACTGAATATTCGTGTGTGCGAGCTGCTAGAACCAGGGGTGGCATCAAGCGCATGCTGAACCGGCGATGGCGGTGCCAAGAATACCAAGCAGAAGCTACTCATCAGGGCAAGCGAGCCGGGTCTAGGCCGACGGGTGGGCGCCCAAGGGTCTCTTCCATGAGAAAGAAGCTTTCCGCGCGCTATCGGAGATCCGCCCGGTCAGTGGTAGTGGACTCTGATGATGAACGAGCCCTCCATCCGGTATCCAATGCCAAAGTCGCGTGTCAAAGTCGAGAACCGGAAGTACTTGAGCCGCCGAGTCAAGTACCAGTCTCAGCCAGGCAAGAGGTCGTACGACGGCTCGATTATCACCTGGATGAGATTCGCACTCGCGAAGTTGCAGCGTCGTATGCAGAGCCGAGGATTCTACATCCGGCTCAGTGATCCGCGCGGAGCCGGACCTCTTGCTCGAGAGGGCAGGTGCACCGATGGAAGTTGTCAGTTGGTGAAGCTCATCGAGCACCGAATCGAAGTTGGCAGATCGGGTATTTGCACAGCGCGGTACGGCGTTAGTAGAATCCAGAGCCCGCAATCACACGGCCCACGATCATGCCCGTTTGCTCTGGTGGTGGCAGGAAGCCTGTCGATGCTTTTAGTTGGTCGTCCCAAGTCCGGCACGTTGCTAAAATACACCGTCTTGCTTTAGCGGACCTGGGAGAGTGTGTGCGAGAGTGGTCACTGCCTTCCATTATCGGCCATACTTATCTGCCACTATTGCTTACGCCTAATTTTTTTCTTCGACTCTTTAAATCCCTCTCTCACTCGAGGTGTGGGAAAGAAGCCCATGAACAAGGGACTCGTGTGTGAGCCGACGCGAACCGCATCACAACGGGAGTATGTGCTTAACTCTCATTGCTAGTACCTAACTACCTGCATTTACTATTCCGGAGGCATATTTACCTACCTGCACAGGGCAGGAACTGGTTCATTAATAAATCCATACCTCTCTGTCCACCTCATGCATGGCAGTCGGGTCCTGGCGCAGCAGTGCTGCACGCTGCAGGAGCGGTTGGTGGTGACGGGCTAGGCTGGGGTGGGGGGATTCCGGTTTACCTAGGTACTACTTACCCTTGCTGCCTCTCCTTAAGGTACCTAGTGTCGAACCTATGCCCAGTGGGGTTTGACGCTAACTGCGCGGTGCGCAGCCAATCACCACTCCCAAAAGGTCCTGCGCTGCCTTCGGTTCCATTCCCCTCCACTCCAAGGGTCTCCATTTCCGCCCAAGCATCGCTGTGAGACTTCCCCCCACCCTTTCTATTCCGTGTCACTCGCCCAACCCTCTCGTCATCGGCAGACAGACGTCCATCCTCGTGCATGTTCGGTACAGGGGCCTCTTCGCTCGCTCTACACTACTTCTGCTCGTTCCAAGCGTGTCTGCGGTTGGCTTCTGCTCGCTGTACAGCGACGACGCTCCCACCTGAGAGCGGGGCCAGCCACTGAACAGTCCCGCAACTTCCTACACCTCATCGCGACGAATCGGCCTAGCCCACCTTTCGACTCGGTCAAGTCGGGGCTCTTTTCTCTCTCTCCCGCCCAAACTTTCTCGGAATTGCTCACCTTCTCCCTCCACCGAAGTCGGTCGTACCCACCGTTCTTCGCCTCGACCACTTCTGCTGTCCTGCTCGTCATCAGAAGACGTTGCTTCTCGCTGCAGCATCTGTAGTCAACTCGCGCCTGGAGGCTTTTCTTATTTCGTCAGAAGGGGGAGCATTCCTGCACGGCGCCTGGCTTCGCATCCAACGTCGCAACTCTGCGGTACAGCGCCGAACCGAAGCTCAACTCGATATACTTATGCCGCATGCCGTTGTTGGACTTGCAAGACTCACGTTCTCCGCTCGTTCTGTACAGGGCGACTGCTCATATACCCACGCTCTGCGCACTCTTCGTCTCTCTTTGCGACGCCGGAGTGCTCGTCGGGATATCAACCAGCTGTACGAAATATTCAACAGTCCAACCACTGAGGCCGCCAAGAGCTCTCGCATCAGAGCAGAGTCGAGGGCCCCTGCGACACGTTCAGCACGAAAAGGCTCGCATATTCCGGACGCTCTGTCATGGCCATGATGGATGCTTCAAGCTGGAACACCCAGAACCAGTCGCTGCCTCCGGGTAACGATGAAGACTTCCATCAATTCCTCGATATGGGTGGCATGGGTGGCATGAGCGATTCTATCCAGTTCGACTTCCAGGATTTCTCCGCAAGCAACAGCAATGCCATGTTGCAGCAGAACCCGCGTGAGCAGTTGGACACCCAAATGGGAGGCACCGATGCTCTGGCCATGGCGGGGCAGGCGCAACAAGTACCCCAGTCACAGCATCAGCAACTCTCCATGACCACTGCTGTTGCCCACCCCTCCATACCGGCGCACCAGATGATTCCAATGCCTCAGCCGACAGATCCTATCGGCGACATTGATGCTCAGATTCAGTTCTTGCAGCAGCAGAGGTTGCAGCATCAGCAGCGTCAGATTCAAGAGCAGCAGGTTCAGCAACAAGTCCAGCAGCAGGCCCAGCAGCATGCAGTCTTCTACTCAAGGCAGAACCAGGTGCCACCGACTCCTCAAAGCCTTGAGATGCCGCCGAACAGTGGGCACTTCTACTCTCAGGATCAACACCAGCAGAACGTATTTGAAAGCCGTTACCAGCGTATGAAAGACCAGCAAGATGTGAGAAGGGTCTCCATTTCTGTCTCTAACATTCCTGTTGCTGACTCTCCCGACAGATGGCTTTCACTCCGCTAGTATCTCCCGCCGTAACTCCTCTGGACCCCCATTTCCAGATTGACCCGAGCTTCACCATGCCGGGATCATACTTCAGCCCCCTGACCTCCCCCGCTCTGCACGCTCAGAGTGAGTCTAACTCTCCGTTCGATCATCGCAATTCGATATCTACCCATAACTCACCCGGGGAAATGGACCTGGAAACCCCTATTGCTTCGGCCCCGACCCAGCCCGCATTGGACTTGTCGAAAAAAGCGCGCAAGAACAATGCGAGCCGGGCCAAAGGGAAAGGCAGTGTCCGGCAGTCACCTATAACGAAGGCCCAGAAGAAGAGAACAGTACCTACTCCGAAGATGGTATCTCAGGTACTTACCGAGATGCAGGAAGCCCAGGATGACATGCTCCCGCCCACATCGTTACCAGCGGCAATGAGCAGCGAGAGCGAGAATGCTTCCGTATCGCCCGAGACGCTGTCCGAGATGCCTCCGCCACCGCCTCCCATTAACAAGAAGAAGTCACCCATGGTGGTCGCTCAGGCAGACACGTTACACCAGCAGCCTCAATCCGCCGTACCAGCCCACATTCAGGGCAAACCGTCCCCTGCGACGCCAGCTTCCCTCATGAAGCTGCCTGCGTCCAATGCGAGTGGAGGCTCGACTCCCAGCAGCCACACCCAGGACCTCGGTGCCTCGGAGCCCATCGAGCACTTCGCTCTACCCGAATCAGCCAACTTCCCCAAGGCGAAGCTCCCACGGCTTGACACGAACCAGACCCCGACGCAGTCGCCGATAGAAACTAGCTCAACTCGCGACTCGGTGGCGCTACCTCCTCTTCCCTCCCCAGTGTTCGCTAAACCGGCATCGATATCGTCTGCTACTGCCAGCCCGAACTTGGGGCCCGGCTCAACGGGCCCGGCCCCCAGAAGAACGCCGCAGCTGGCCCCTCGGGGGAGTAAATCGCGAGCAAGTATCAGCTCTGTACATGTGTCGCCGGCTTTGCGGCCCAGGATCTCTCCTCACATTAAGCCTTTGCTTCCTGGCACACCCGGTCTCTCAGCCGAAGACACAGCATCTCGTCTCTTGATGTCCAAGTCTAACTATCAGAACATCCTCGAAGGCACTGTGGTCCCGGGTGTGGTGTATCCGACTGAGCTATCGGACAACCTCACTTCGAAGCGCACATCGCATAAGATTGCCGAGCAAGGCCGGCGGAACCGCATCAACTCCGCACTACAAGAGATCGCGGCTCTGCTCCCGCGATCTGTCACGCAGGACGCGAAGCACATTGACCCCGATGAAAAGAAGGATGCCAAGGGTGCAGCCAGTACACCGAACAGCAAGGCAAGCACGGTGGAGATGGCCATCGACTATATCAAACGACTTCAGAACGAAGTAGCCGAGGCCAATGCGCGTGCTGATGAGGCGGAAAAGAAACTCGGAATGGCGGGAAAATGATGTCTTGAATCGTTTACATCAGCCACGAGGCTTCATTCGGCGTTTGAATTAGGACTGAAAGGCGGGTGGCTGCATTGTTGGAGTGATACCCGTCTCGTTCACACAAGGGCGAGTGCCAGGAGCGGCATCTGTTTGATTCGGAGGGCGGGCGATTGTTCCAGGGGGCTGAGGAATGGTTTACTGCGCAATACTCATGTCGATATGTACCGGTTATCTATGCGTGGCTCAGAAGCATATCGGTGGCCCAGCCGGATTCGTCACGATCTCGATTCGCCTATTGCTGCCCCCGGCAGCGGGTATCATATAAAGTTACACCCCTGGCTGTAAAATAAAGCAACAAGACTTGTTCCCTGTGCTCCATACGCATGGAGGCCTCTATGCGTTCCTTTGCATGATGACGTCCCCATCTAGCTGCTCCATGACTTCAACCACCAGGTTCAGGCTGTCCAGGAAAGAGTTGACAGCCACCCGCAGCATCCGATTTGTCGTGGCCTCATAATGGACTTGAAGGATGGCGGCTCCTGAAGGGGCCTCAGACGAGGATCGATTGGATATGTTAAATGTTCTCCGCACCAAGGGCGAAAGCTCCTTGTCGACGGCTATGGACTTGTGTGCGATGCTCGCTAATCGGTCTGTCGGGAAAGGGATTTCGAGCTTCCTGTGCGAGAAGGATTCAGTCATGGGCCCAGGAGGGGGAAGCGGGGTTTGCGACGTACAGCGAGCAGGGGAATTCGGCGTCCGTGGCGGCCATGATCGGGTGCTGGCGTCGATTCCGATGGATATGTCAAGGTTTCGGGTTTCGTATTGGTATCAAGAGCGCACCAAGTGCCGGAGCGCGACGTTGTCACAAAACTAAGGTAGGGTGGGATGGTGGTGGTCCGCGGACGGGTCGTCAGAAGAATGCCCCGCCATTTGTGTTCTGTCGCATTTGGTTTGCAACCGGGCAGGTCGGTCTGGTGGGGTTGCTCCAGGTCGGTAAGTACCCACCTAATTGAAGTACCTACTAACTTAGTAACTACCTGAGGTGCCTTGGTGCTTGGGTATTCCTGCCGTTTGTGGCGCCGCATGGTCAAGTCCTAAAGCTCTCCAAATCTCTCATAAATCAAAGGTACGTGCTGTGATCGGGGGACCTAG
Organism: Furcasterigmium sp. R96-07A1; assembly: GCA_037042015.1. Classification (NCBI taxonomy): domain Eukaryota; kingdom Fungi; phylum Ascomycota; class Sordariomycetes; order Glomerellales; family Plectosphaerellaceae; genus Furcasterigmium; species Furcasterigmium sp. R96-07A1. Next base: position 285,897 of record JAXQJP010000327.1, on the reverse strand, counting down.
AAGGCAAGACACTAGAACTCACCAACACTGTACCTGATAGACAGGACGAGTACGTAGAAGTGATTGATTGGGGTGTTATTGACCGCCTTTCCTCAGGCCATGTTGTTGATGTGAAGCTGCATCATTGTGATGTATCTTGAGAGGAGGGACAGAATGGTGTGAGGTCATCTATTGCTCGATTCTGAAAGGCACGGCTAGAAGCAATTGTACAGGAGCACTGACACGACGACATGGCGGCGGCCCCTCACGTCTTCCGGACAACCGATAGCTGATCACATTCCTTGACGGGGGCGAAAAGCACAGCGCGATCTTTAGTGGCAACTTGCATCGCGTGGACAGCCACCATCGAAAACAGACAAGACGACGCTGTCATAGATTTAGAGAAGCCAGATGAGCAGTGGAGCTTATCAAGCATTGAGCTGTCTTCCCATCGCCGTAAGGGCCCTGAGTGCAGCATGTTCTGAGATCCAGCTGACAACTTGACTGAAGTGTGTGTGGTGCCAGCGTCTCCCAACCCCACAGCCAGTCCCGGGTGGCTGATGTTCCCAGCGGGGATACTGATTCCAGTGTCAGTCTCCAACGGGCGGTGCACCCACACTGAGCTGTGGCTGGAGTAGTGTTTCGGCATGCGCGTTGCCCGGGCGACGACCAGGGGGCCTGCAATAACATTGGCCGGCCTGTTTTGCGGGTCAGGGTCGCTAGGAGACATGCAGCAAGCAAAGCAAAGCAAAATAACAGGGCGGGCGGCCTGGACTCCCGCTGTACAAAAACACCGAGGGCCACTGTCGCATGCAACTTGACAGTACCTAGCCTCTTCCTTCTACTCACTACACATCAATACCGCCCTCATCTTGCTCAGCTCCTCTCTCTATCCTCGCCTTTGGCTGCAAGTCTCCCCGCTGAGCTTCACCGTCGATTCATTTGGCATCGTCGTGCATCCCGTTGCGTCGAGCACTTGAACCAAACTGGGCAATCGTCACTGCGTCACCAGCCCAACCCGCCGCTCCTTCGGCCACGCAAACTTGCATGCGTTGCAAGTGAAATTCTACCAGACGAGAGGAAGTCAAGCAGCCGCTCGGAGGACAAGAGCCCGGACAGCCGATTACCAAGTCGTCGCGCCTGCTCCGTCATCGACTGCTGCATGCAGCCTTGTGCAACACAACAAGGTAGAAGGAGCTAGTGGAGGACACAAATCGGTCAAATGGCGCCTTCTTCCAAGAGTGCGTCCAACCTTGGGCAGATCGTCGAGTATATTCCAGGTACGTCGTCTCAAAGGCCCACGCCGCCGCGGTTGTCGCTTCACCGCATCCACGTCATGTCGCACTGTTACCCGGGTCTCAGTGGTCCACGGTCCACAGCGCTCGTCATGGATGCTCTCGTCACCTCGAATCACGCCTCTCCCTCCCTGGTCTCGCCGTTCCTGTCGAGCTACATATGCACCATGTGTCCCACGATGATTCTGACATACATTCCAGACAGGCTCTATCTCGCAGCATACATCCATGCCCCGACCAGCGACACCCATTTCCCTTATCCCGAGCCTCAGCAGTCTCCCAGGAAGCGAAGCCAGCGCGCGGCCGGACCTACGCCCGTCGAGAAGACGTCAAAGCCTCAGCCCTTCTACTTTACCGTTGACGATACCCTTCTGTACAATGCCTTCCATCACGATTTCGGTCCGCTGCACATTGGCCACCTTTACCGCTTCGCCCTGCATTTCCACGATGTTCTCGGAGCAAAGGAAAACAAGGATAGACCCATTGTCTTCTGGAGCCGCGCCGACCCGAGGAGTAAGTCATGGTTGATGCACTGGATGGCGGGCTAGACTAACATCAGGATCAGGTCGGGCCAACGCGGCATGCATCCTTGCTTGCTACATGGTTCTCATACAGGGATGGCCACCCCACCTCGCACTGGCTCCCATGGCTCAGGTCGACCCCCCTCTGATGCCCTTCCGCGATGCCGGCTACAGCCAGGCCGACTACGGTATCACGGTGCAAGATGTTGTCTACGGCGTATGGAAAGCCAAGGAGGAGGGGTGTTGCGCCCTCGACAACTTTGATCTCGACGAGTACGAGAGGTTTGAACGAGTAGAGCACGGAGACTTCAACTGGATCTCCCCGAACTTCCTGGCATTTGCCTCCCCCCAGCAAACCCCCGTCGCAAAGATTCCGGAGGGCACCGAGGAGTGGGCAGCCTTGCCCCACACTCTTGCTGAAGTCGACGCGCACCGAACGCTTCCTCAGCCTTTCAAGAACGTGCTCAAGCACTTTTCAGAGAGGAATATCGGCCTGGTGGTCCGGTTGAACTCTCCCCTCTACTCACCGTCGTACTTTGAGGCAATGGGCATCCAACATCTCGACATGATCTTCGACGACGGCACGTGCCCTACGATGCCCACCGTCCGCAAGTTCATCAAGATGGCACATGAGATGATCACCATCAAGAAGAAGGGCATCGCAGTTCACTGCAAGGCTGGCCTCGGCAGGACAGGGTGCCTCATCGGGGCTTACCTCATTTACCGTCACGGCTTCACCGCCAACGAGGTCATCTCCTTCATGCGTTTCATGAGGCCAGGCATGGTTGTTGGTCCTCAGCAGCACTGGCTGCACATCCACCAAGGTACCTTCCGAGAGTGGTGGATCGAGGAACGCATCGAGAGGAAGCTCCGCAAGGAGATGATGGCAGCCAACCCAGCCCCCAGCACCCCCATCCGTGCGATGCAGAAGACTTCCCTGCGCAACGGCCAGACGTCCACGCCACCGCAAAGGAGTGCTTCGAACCGTACACCTCTCAGCGAGGTCAAGGATGAGCGCAATAACGTTACCGTGCACGAAGACTATCTTCCGGCCCCCACGCCAGGCCAGCCTCGCAAGTCGAGCCGCGCTGATCGTCATCATCCGTACCAGAGGGCACCATCTTTCCAGGCCACCCTGGAAGAAGAGGTGGAGATCCAGCAGGAGACCGAGCTGTCAGTGTCCCGGCGCTCAGGCACCATCGAATCGGACGAGGAGATTCACCTGCGCATGCGCACCCATCGCAAGCCTTCCGAGTCGCCTGGTAGAACGGAGAAGACGCGTTCGTTTAGTCAGACGACGACGACCGTCTACCATAAGTACATGGACAATGACGCCAGCAACGATGTCGAAAACATTGGCACCGCGACGGGTCGGGTCAAGGGAATGGAGCGGGAGAGGGCTAGCAGTGCCTCTGGCGTTCTAACCAAGGTCCGTGGCAGTAAGAGAGCTGCTGAGTCGCCCCTCAGGAACAAGGACGGTGTGCGCAAGACCAGCGGCCGCGTTGGCAGCATCAGCAGTGGTGCCACGTCGGCCACGGCGGCGTCCGCAGCACGCAAGGTCTCCAACGGCATCTAGGGCCCCGGTGGGAGACCGAAGCGTCGCGGTGGCGCCTGATGGACCGGCAGGCTTGTCGAGTGTCGCTGCGCATCTGCTCTGCCGCTCAAGGCTTCCTTTCAAGGCGTTTACAGGCGACATGGCCGCTTGTTCCTTACAAAGCTCATGATGATGACGATGACGACACAACAAATACGACCGATGCGTGCTGCTTCTGCATTCACTGGCGGGCGTTGGGTTCTGATGACTGAGCTGTCTCCGTTGCTCTCTGGCTGGGCGGAAGAGGCGTTGCTGGCATGCATGGGGTGCTTGGGTTTCCGGATGTCATGCTTTTGTGTATACTTGCGCTGTAATCAGCTTAGGGTTTTGATTTGATTAGTCTTCTTCCCTCATGCTTTCCTTGCGCAGCGAGAGCGATTTGTTCGCATGTGGGAGGTGACGGTCCAGGACGGAGGTTGAAGTCGAGTCAGCCTTCCCTAGGCGCCGACCCGTTCTAGAGGGCCAGCCGTCCCGCCCACCATAGCCTGGGCCGGGAGGTCGAGGGGCCACCGGCCACAAGTGCCGGGGTGTTCTACCTCGTGGCTTCTGGCGAGTGAGGAGGCTTCCCGGACACAAGACTTTTAAGGTGACGGCGGGATCGGGCCCACCGCCAGAGTCGGCGACTTTGCTCCTGAGATGTGGTTCTATGACAAGCCAGAATCCGGTCCTCACTCTGTTGTTGCCTTCGTATATCCATCTCGGCGAGCTCCGCGAGGGCCGGAGGCCTCGAGAGAGGTGAAGACGATGGCTGCCTAGAGCCCGAAGGTGGATGATGGGCCGGGCATGAAAGAGCTGGTAGTACTTGGTCACTTGACAAAGGGGGACTGCGAGCGAGACGGGGACAGGCGAGGCAGGGGTGAGTGCCAACACAGTGAGTAAAACGCCTTGCTGGGGACAGGAAGAGCGATGACGTTCGACATGCGGGAGAGCTACTAGAGGTGTGGTAAGTACGGGGGTGATTGCACCTGTAGGTCGCGAGAAGTGGCCGCAGTCGGGCTGTGAATAGTGGACTCGAAGGTGTCTCCTAACCTGGAATATCTACCTTGCCTACTAGTAAGGTACTACCTTACTAGTACCTTTGGTATTTAGGTACAGGTGGTCGCAGGGAAAGCGGCCAGCAAAAGTTGGCGGTGCTCGGAGGCCGGGGACCCTGAGGGGGGTACAGTAGCTGCCTGGCACCCTTCCATCTGTACCTGTCTAGGTACCCGGACAGCAATTGCCCGCCCCTTTGAACTCACGATTGAACACCGCCCCCGAGCCGTGACATCTGGGCCTCGAACATGGGCCGCCCTGACTTCTATCTTTATGGTCGACAGCTCCACTGACGGTATCTCTGCCCTCCAGGGCGTTCTTTTTCTCGGCCTGGGGCGATGCTTCAGGCAGCTCTCAGACCACGTCCTCCTGCATTCGCAGAATCAGACACTACAGCGCCATACGTTCGGCTGAGCATCCACTCCGTCCAAAACCAGTGTCATTGGGGCCCGAGGGACTGGTTCAATATCCTTGGTCCTCGATGACTGCGTCGACGATGAATGGTGACCTTGAATGCGGCCGATTCGAAGGCCAGCAGAAGCTCAAGTCTACAGGTTCTCTACGCCATCTCGCCAACAGACCGATAGTCACCAACCCGGGGCTGGGCTGCCAAAAAGCACGGGGAATCCAAGGCTATCGTCGTGCTATAAGAATCAGTCGCGAGACAGCGTCGCCGGTTCTAACTCTACCACTCTCGCCATCCTCTTCTCTAGCTTGGACGCCGCACTTCTTTCGGTCTGATAGCCGGTTCTGCTGACCTCTTTACCTATGTTTGCCCCTACTTCTAGATTCAGCAAGCTTTCTCTCGAAGGCATGACTCCAACAACCCAGTCCAAGTCACAAAAAATGGCAGAGGGGCCCCTCGGAGAGCTCGAGTCGAGTACAGATGTCGAAACAGACTCGGACAGCTCGCTCGACGATGAATATCCTGGCACCATACGATCTCCGGCGAAATTGATCTATAAAATCGACAAGCTACCTGCACAAGCGCAATCCAGGGTGTGTGAGACGTTCAAAGACCCTCCCAGGCTCTCGCTGCAGTACTGCCGTCTGAGGGACGGTGTCTACGCTTTCCAGATGACTGAGATGGTCCCAAGGTCCATCCGCATTGGGTCTCCGGGCAGCAGTTTCCCTCACCCAAAATGTTCCTGTGGGAGACAGGACGACGGTCCTTGCAAGCATCTTCTATGGCTGCTGGATCAGCTCACGGAGCAAGTCAACTACACCCATGACCCGGGCGCGGCCCTGACGATGAGACGCGAAGGATATGCCGAGGAGATGGGTGATCCACACAGCAATATTGCCCAGTTCCATCTTGATCTAGTCGCCGAGGGATTGCACTGCGAGGTCATTGACTCCGGTTCCGACGACGAGGATGAGGATGGGCCCGAGCCGAACCGGGTCAGGACGTCTCGCGAGCTCCTCGCCGCTGTGGTGGGCGAGGAGCCGGAAGAGTACCGGCCAGACATATTCAGCGCGCCTCTGCAGGGCAAGAACATCATCAAGCGCAATGACCTCGAGCGTACCGTGTTCCGCATGCTCCTCGACAATGACGACTTCTACCACTATTTCCTCTCACTGACCCGCCCCTCCGACCCCGTCAAAGACCCCTTCCGCAAGCTCGAACGGCGCGTCGACCTCGTCCTTCGCGAGCTCGACGCGTATGCGTCCTCCTCGTCAGTATCTTCATTGCCCACTCTCAACGAGCCCTCCCCCGCGGCTCGCCGTGTCGGAGAGGGACCCCGGAACGTCGCCTGGGCGGCGTTCCATATCCAGGGCGTCACAAGGCTAATAAGAGCCACCATCTTTCGCCGCGACCGGCCGCTGGCCGCGCGAGAGCGTACCTCGGCCGCCCGCGCACTCGTCCACATCCTCGCGTCCGTCGTTGGACGGAACCGCGATGCGCATCCCGGGGCCACCGTGCTGGACAGGAACCTCTATGCGCGGCTCATCGGCAACGCCAACGACGACTTTGTGATCGGCACACTGCTGTTGCTGCCCGATGTCACGGCGCCGTTTTTACAGAACCTTGAAGCCGTCTCTGAGGCTGTGGGGATCGGGGGTGCACCTGGGCCGTATGTTGACAAACTCTCTAGGCTGATCGCACAGCTAAGGAAGCCGGTTGTCGGAGGGGAAGGGGACGCCGCGGGGGTGGGCAGGAGCAGCTCAAAAAGACAGGCGAGAGGTGCCTCTCCGGGCAGGGGGGCGAAGAGGGTGAAATAAGTTCCGTGGTGTCCAAATATGCCCCTGCATTTGCTGCGCCGGGTCGGCGAGGGTGAAGGTATTCCTTTGGTTGACGGAGCTGGCGAGCTGGCCTCGTAGTTCCGTGGTAGTTCAATTTCAAATATCTAAACATCCCAGTGATATACTGCTGAACACTGAGGAGGAGCGTTCTCGCAGAGTCCAGGCCGCCCTACACCAAATGCGCTCCATCCTCTTCATGTGTCACCTTTGCTTTGCCTCGTGGCAAGTGAATTACTCATGGAGTATGGCCCTAATTTCTGTGTTTTTCTTTCCCGAATTTCACGCCTGTAAGACATGTTCGCTCGTGTTTTGTGGTTCATCTGATCTCGCCCAATCAAGGGTTGTCAGACTCAGTGATCGGGACAGGCCGAGTGACATATCGGCTTGTGCAACGCATCAGAGCTACCTGCGTCGCATACACATGAGATTGAGTTTGGACTTATAGGGCCGATGGCCATTCAGGGGCCGGTGCACTCAGATCCGTCCGCAAAATCTGGTTATTTTCTCAGACAGCACTGTCCATACGACTTCGGGTCGGCCGTAGAATTCTAAAAGAATGGCGCGACTTGTACTGGACGAGGACTTGCTGAGCAATAAACATGCGAGTGTGTTCCAGAGATTGAACCAGATCACAATCTATATACCTCGCCATCTGAAATCATTGGAACGACATGAGAGCCTCACCATTCTATCTGCATGGCTGTTCTAATCGAGTTCAACTCGTCCAATACCTCCTTCAGACGGGGCCGATTGTAAGGATTCTCGCTCCACTCTCCCAGGCGTTTTGCGGCCCCCCTCGCAGTGAGATATTGCTGCGCCCAGCTTATCTCTTTCATCCACCACTCGCGCGCTGCATCCAGCACGTCCCGAGGCTTTGTCTTCGAAGGGTCCTGCGCGCTCAGGATGAGCCTGCTCCCCTGCCGAACGACAATTGTATCGAGCGTTGGGCGCCGGCCCATGGTACACTTGTCGATAAGACGACGAATTGCGTGTGGTGCTCGCCGGTACTCGGGGAACTGTAGAGGAGACTCCCAGCGATACGATACCCATATCGTGGACTTCTGGGGGGCACAGACGCCCTCGAAAATGCACCAGAGTACCCTGCCAAGCATGTAGACTTCTGCAGCCTCCTGTTCGCGGGAGCTGAGGGACAGCCACGATACATTGTAGCCACCTGGTGGGTTCGTGTATTTCTCTCGAGAAAGCAAATCCTCGTAGCCAGGACAGAGCTTTTCCATCAGATCAACAAATTGCTGGCGATCCTCGTCGGGAATCTGCTCTTCTCTTGCGAGCATGCAAATGTACTCGATGGTATTGACTTCGGGGGCGGCGAACTCGCACCAAACGCCACGCTGCTCAAAATCGACCATGATGGCGTTCCTTTCCGACGAGAGCACAATGTTGTCAAGGCGAAGATCGGGGTAGAACGTCCCAGAAGTCTCTCGGTGATGTAGCAACCCAGAAGTGATTTGTACAGCCCATTTGTATTGGTCGGACGAGAGAAGGGTGTTGTTGGAGCTGAGGAGCGGTATGACGTCCCGTAAGGTACCATGCTCGTGGTACTCGAGTGTGAAGCCAAGGACCGCTCTTTTGGATCCGAACCTGACCTGCTTGGTGACGACGTGCACGGGAGCCGAGACGATGTTGGGATGTGGCCTCATGGTGAGAAGAAGTTTGAGTTCGTGATAAAGGTACTTTGAGAAGCTCGTGAGAGCCTTGAGAATGTGTTTCTGGCCGGAGATGAGAACCAGGCAAGTACTGTCATGGATCTGCTCGACGAATTGCACCTCGGAAATGTCGATTGCCGGCGGAAGACGGACCTCTGGCCCCCAGGTGGCCTCGAATTGGGCCTCTGAAAAGAGAAACGTCTCGAGTGCGTGAGCCTGTCCCACCTCGACTTTTATCTGGTTGATATCGAGGGACAGGTTCGTGAAGATGATGCGGGACCCGAAAGGCAGGTCTGTCAGGTACTTGCAGGGGTCCTCCAGGGACTTTGTCCAGGTTTGTAGCCGGCGCAGGATGTGCTTCGAGATGGCCAGCTCGGCCACACGAGCGCGATCTTTCGTGTGAAAGGCTCGGTCCAGCTCGAGCAGGTCCCGGGTCTGCCTGGATTGTGTCGACAGTTCAGGGACAAAACAGTCGATGCGAAGAGGCGTGATGGGGTGCATGAAGATTGGCACAACATAGTACTGAGACCCAAAAGACGTGCAGCCGTCGATGCGCCACAATGGGTCAGGCAACGGGTCGAGGCTGTCGACGCGGTTCTTGGGGTTCAGTTGAGAATCCCCCCAAGAAGCCGGTGGGATGATCGCGTTCCATTCCGACACGGGCGTGACAGTGTCGCGTGGAATAAACGCGGCTGTCGGATGAGTGACACTGCTGATTGTATCTGGACTGAGATCCATTCCGGCAGCAGAGACCGCGGAAGGCGGAGTGTGCAATGAAAGGCGGAGGTCCCGTGGGGTTGTCAGAAGGTCGACCCAGCAGGGCCCTCTCGCGATGGCCGTGAACGAAAAGTGGCGACCCAATGATACCTCGTGCACCCCGCCTCTAAAGCTGCGTGGAAGTAAGGTAATGTAAGGTAAGTACGTGGGTAGGTAAGGTAGGTACTGTTCGCGCGGGATTAGAGAGGCGAATCTCGCGAACTGTGCAAGGGCACCTCCGAGTCACCAATGGTGATATAGTTCCTGGTCAAGTCAAGGCTGTATTCCCTGTCTGAGAGACTTTTCCCTGACTTGTTGGTTCGGCGCCGCTGGGCCGCCAGCAACCCTGCAGGACTGGTGACCATTCGCCATCTGTCAAAGTTTTCGGCGGGTGGCTGCGTTTATCTAGGCAAAGCGACAGTATCCGGTCTCGCTCCGCAGATGTAAGTGATGGGATTCGTGCAGGAGACGGGCACAAGCAAGATGGATCACCGTTTCTGCGCCGGAGCAGCAAGTACTCTACGCAGCAGTCGCCCGGTGTATGCGCCCAGTGTTTGATGGCATTTTTCGTCCAAGTCCGGAGGCTAGAACGACCAATGGTCCGGCCATTTCAACGACAAGATGGTTGAACCATTGGTTTCATCTCGGTATGTCGGCTGGGTGTGCGAAAGTCACTCGGTTCAGAGCCCATTTCAAGGGTGTCCAAATACGAAGACATCGACACTCACCGCTCGCCAACATACCGGGTTGACCGGTTGGATCATCGGTATGTCCTTCGTTGATTGGTCAACTATCGGGAGGTTTGCCTTGTATGCGAGAGGCTATGGGGATGTGATGTAGATATATGCTGCATCTTGTAGTCCGACGTCCAAGTGGCGAAGCCGCGGTGGGCGTCGCCAGGTTCGCCCGTTGGCGAGAGAACCAATCTGTAGTCGTGGAATGAGGCCGAGGTCAGGATCGTGTTTGCTCCGGCCTCGCCGGCTTCCTGCATCATCGGTGAGCCGTATTGGCCATTCAGATGGCGAGCCATGGAGCAGTGTCACACGATGACCAGACCGCCATCAGTCACCGGGCATCTCAGGGAAACCGCGGAGGCGGAGGGCTGACTCACCTCATTCTCCACAAAGTCCCGCAACCGGAGCGGCAAGTGGTGCACCGGCCGGTGTGTTCTATCGAGGTGATGAGATGCCATTGCAGAGCGCCTTCCCAACGACCAACTCCATGCCCACACACACACTTGACAACTCTCCCAGCTCTGTGTGAGGTAGGTATGTCTCTTGCTTTGATTGCCTTCTACTAGTAGTATCCTTACATGTGACGTGCGTTGCCCAGCTCTTCATGAGAAGGTACCTAGTAACTAGGCAGGTGCCTTCCAGTTGCCTGCTTACCTAACTTACCTACCCAAGAGGTACCGTACCCTCCCGGTCCCGTCTTCATGTACCTTACCTGTATTCAGTTTATTTGCAGGGAGTTTTATCATCCTCCTCGCCCGCAGCATGCACTCCCCCGGCCAAAACAACCTCATGCTCGGTCATCAACCAATCCTCACAGATGTCACCAACGAACCAGAACTTCGTCTGGTCCATGCCGCTGGGTGGGGGTTCAATGACACAGAGTGATGCCCATGCGACAAGCCGCTCGATTGTCTCCCCTGAACCAATGTGGGCTTCTCTCTCAGGGATGACACCCAAGCCATTGATGCCCACTTCACGGCATGGGGTTTCCTGTCGTCGGCCTCATGTTGCCCGTCCGGCAGTCTATCCACGACCCCCCGGCTCACCGAGTCAATCGGCTTTTCGTGGACCACGAATGTTCCCACTACGGACACGCCTTCGGACGCTCCGTCGACAGCTCGCCCAAGGCTACACGACATGCTGACCCGGAAACGCTGGGCGGGTTCTTTCACGACTGCGGATCAGGCAGCTTGAGAAATGCGTCTCGTGTGGTTTCGCGAAATCGATTGCTGGCTATCACTCGCGAGCAATGCCCAATGACGGGTTTGCTGACCAACGCAGCCCTGCAGCAGGTCGAGAGTGAGGCAGACCCAATGGCATCGCTACGCAACCCACCAGTCTGAACAGTAGACCTTCTCGACCCTTTTCTGAAGCACGGCACACCAATGCATCTTTCGAAGTGGCGATGCAGCTCGGGTGCCCGCTCAACCGCTCCTTCCGCGAGCCTGACCCTGCGATCTCGCCATTCCACCGGAAGCTCAAGACGTCGCAAGGGGGTCTCCGCCTCTTATTACTCTTGCTTCACCGATTGCCTGATCGAGGCCTGTCCGTCCCTTGAAGGCTCCGCTCAACACCCTTGCTGAACCTCACTTTCGGCCGTTTCGCTGAGTGCCATCCATCAACACGGGCGGGTCACGCAGACCGCCGATGAAGACGGATGCTGTTCTTGTGTGTGCGTTGGATAATGATGAATCAACAGGCCACTTTTGCTGCCGGCACTTCTGGTGTGGGCGAAATCAGGCAGCTGACCTGACACTGACGCCTCGAACCCCCAGGAATTGCTCGTGTCCAATATGAGCACGCAACCGATGCATCATCACATGACACGGCAAGAATCCTTCGCCCAGGCAAGGCAACTAGTTAAACGACAGGACACGCAGGACACGAAAACCGGTACGTGCGTGTCCGCGAAGTTGCCTGCCCGAGGCCAGGAAGACAGGTGCTGTCCCGATCAGAAATCGGTAAGCCGAGGGTGTGGCATAGTCATCTCATGTAGCATGACGCCGGGCACCGCCGACTGCTCATTGCCCGTTACCCGAGAACAGGCTGATGTGCCAACGGGGCAGCAAATGAGCGGCTGCCTCGCTCACTCATCGCCCCATACCTCTCGGTTTTGCCTACCAATTGCGGTTGCTCGGGGGCGCCAACTCGACGGGATGGCTTATGCAGTGCCCAAATAGGTGGTCATCCCAACTGTGTGGAATCTTGGGAGAAGGGGGAAACAGGCTGCTGGGCCCCGGGGCCCCTCATCTCGCGTGGCTCACCCTCTCGACCCCTGCCACCCTCCATGGGTACCCCTCAGACCGGTCAAATAGTACATTTCAGCACAGTCTCACCCATTTCCTCAACTCTCACCGGATCCTCCTCAGTCTGGGAAGACTTCTGAGAGACCCGCGCCAAAGAACGCCCAGTAGCTTCTGACCGACAATCACGACCGCTGTGCCATAGCGTCCGGGTTTGCGCGACGCGACTGCTCCACGACAGGACGAGCCTGCGCATAGCGCCCATCACACGACACATCTCGCTCAAGGATCTTGCCCGGCGGACAGGCCTCGTCACGGGCCACCGTTGGCAGCTTCCAGCACCATTCTCCGCGTCGCCAGCGAGAGGAGGACTCGGGGGCCCGAAGCACCAGCCTGTCCATATCCTAGGCACGGCCTCTGAATGTGGGCACGCACGCACGCACACCACCTCGTCTTGCGTCTTGCGGAAAGTCTCGCAAGCCCCTCTCTTCCTCGGTGTCGGTTCTCGTCTTCGCATGGCGCTTGTCGGGACACGGTCTGCTAGCCTGCCTCCCGTTTAATTGCCCTTGCACTCTACCGCCGCGCCCTCTTCATCCACATCCACCTCGTTGACAGGCCGCACCCTCTACACATCCGGCCCTGGACTCCACTCTTGACCTACACAAAGGGTCTTCTCGGGGTCGGGGTGGCAATGGCCCTCACGCCGCCGCTTCTCCCCACCCCCTCCCGGTGAAGCGCCGCTCGCACGCTGCACTCCCCGTGTCTCGCTGTTTCTGTTCCTGCTTCCGGTCTGATTCCGCCGTACCCGTACTTTCGTCCCACCGGCCGTGGTACCTGCACATGTTGCCCGGACGCACCTGGTCTCTACCGCACCCCCTCTGGGAACATTATGGTAAGCTTGTTTCCTACTCCCTCATCGGTGGCTTTCCTTGGGTGGATATATCATTGCCGCCCGTCCTGGCGTTTGTCCGCCTCCACGTACGCCCCTATTACCCTGCCACCGTCACACAGTGCCCTATGCTGCTCATTCCCCTCCCTTGTCCCGGTCCCCTTCAAGCCCAAGCCGATCCTACATTCATTGGAGCCGTCATTGATTGCCGTCCATAATTAGGATAGCTATAGCACCTTGAAAAGGCGGCGGCCTCATGGCTGGGATGACTCCTCGCAGGTGCCGCCTCAGCCAGTCTCTTTTCAACCCGCCTCACAATACATCGATTTCACATCGTTGTCGGTCCACGATCAACAGCTCTTAGACCACGCCGCCTCAATATATGGCATCAGCGGCGACCATCTCCACCACATCGTACTATCTGAACACCTGAGCAAAAGACCACGGCTGGGGCCTGACTGCTCCATGTCGTATCAATACCGTCCCGACGGCTTCGCCCCGGGCGAGGACCCCGAGAAGTCATCCGGCCTTGAACATCCAGGTTCTGATGTCAGCTGCCTTCAATCCTCGAGCTCTCTACTTCCCGTTGTCGGATTCCAGCAAGTCGCCAATGGCCTGTCGAACTTGAGAGCTGTGCTCTGTGCTGGTTGCTCAACGCGGCTCAGCAACGCAGAAGGTGCGCGCTTGAACTTCACTCGCAGACAGATTCGTCGGACTAACTTCAACTAGCCGTGGGGGATTATCAAGCTCTTCCTGGATCTCAGGTCTACGGGTATGGGGTCGACAGGCCTTACGAGCCTGAGAAACGTCCCACCACCCAGCTACCTGGCGCCGAGGAGTACATGCCGCCCATCATCACCACGGAGCCGGCATCGTCTTACGTCGTGGGCCATGTTCTGCCCGGCGGCGATTTCATGCAGGGCTATCAAGACACGGTGGACACCAGTCCGACCAGTCCTCGGAACACCAAACCCGACGTCGGCTACTTCTCTGTCCCAGTCCCTGAATCCTACGCCTCACATGGAACGGTTGCAAGCGTGCCCATGGCCGGCGTAGCCCACCAGCCCGACACTAGCCGCGAAAATATCATGTCAGATTTCACACCTCTCCTGTCATACACCGCTCCCATGCTCTCCATTGATGTATCAGCATCAATGCACATGGCTACACCTTTAGCTGTGGCCCAGTCCAACAACCACTTCACTTCGATGAAGGACTATGGAACAGCAGGTCCTGAGGGCTTTTTGGAGTCATTCGATTTGTCAAAGCCGATCGAGGGTGCCATTACCGCTTCCAACAAGAAGACGAAGCCCACTGCCAAACGCGGGCCTTTTAGTGACCGGGCGAAGCGGGACGAGACTGCGCAGACACGACGCATTGGCTCTTGCATCCGGTGCAGGATGCAACGTATCCGGGTGAGCACAATGCCAAAATCTAGTCATGAGAGTAGCCTCTCATTGATGCCTCGCACTCTCTGCACATGTGCTCAGACTGGTGAACTGACTAGAATCACAGTGCAATGCCAACCCAGATGATGCCGAAGGCGCATGTTTGACCTGCAATAAGAGCAAGCACAAACCGAACTCCAAGATCTGGAGACTACCTTGCCTGCGAGTCAAGATCACCGAGGTCAAACTCTTCAAGCCTGGCCAAGTTCGGGGTAAAGAGTGGACGCAGCGTTGGAAGGACAGCATTGTTGATAACATCACTACATGGGGCGAGGAGGCCGAACGGACCATTTGTGTCACGGAGGGCTACACGCCTCAACGTGTCATCCAACTTCGCGTCAAACAGTTCCGCCCTCAGACTGGCGATACCTTGCACAGGGAGTGGGCGTCGACTGAGAACCCCGAGGTGCAGCGCAGAATCGAACTACCACCTTACGCCATTGTCGACCTAGGCGAAGCCGAAAGCCAGTATGACGAATACATCACCGCGTGTATCGCCAACTACCAGGCCTTTGAATGTTTTGTGGACGCGGTCTTGCGAGCGAGGACCCTCCCACCGCAGCAAGATGAGCACATACTTTTGAAGGAGACGTACACCCTGGCGTGGACACTGAGCAACGAGACTGGTATCTCGCAGAAAGAGCGAGACCTCTTGCGACAGGCCCTGAGACTCTGGGTGGCCATACGACTAACGACCGCATCGACGACGATAGTTGGGCACGAGACGCTGGGGATTGCGGAAATGCCGAGAGACAGCCCTCAGCACGGTAAGCGACCTGTCCCCCCCGTAATGGGGGCACAGATCGACACCATTCTCCGGATCAACATCCAGGCGAAGTGGCGGCGAGACATGTTGGAGTTGCTGCAGAAGATGACGCAAGAAAACAAACAATCGACGTGGATGACCACTTACCTTGTCACCTTTATTCTGCTCCACAACGTGGCACTGATCACAGAACATGACCACAATTATGCGGTCAAGCACTCCCTCAAGGTATGCAATGGAAGCAAAAGCCACTAATGCCATCGATGAATATGGAACACTGACACGTTTTCCCACAGCGGCGCTGGGCCCGCGAGGAGCAGGTCAAAGAATATGTCTTTGGTAAGACACTTGTTGCAGGACGATTGCGGGATAGCAACACCACGTCATGTTTTTTGCTTGGTTCATCCATCTGACCAATGTGCTTTCTAGGAGCGAACGTCTTGCTGGCGTATTTCCACTACTGCAACAAGGGTGTCTTTCCATTCTCGGAGGCTTGCCGGGACCAAGATGTCCGTGGCCTCGCAGAGCTGGACGAGTCCAAATTCAAGTTTGTCCAGCGCACCAAACAATGGGCCATTCGTAAGAGTAGGTTTCTCCTTTATCTCGGACTATCCTGGCACCATGGTGCAGACGGACATGGAAGCGTAGGTTTTCCAGAGCACGCTGACACGCGGAATGTGCAGAAGTAACCTGGGATGAGCTACATCGCCGGGAGGAGTACGAGAACAGCTACTTCTGGGTCAGCCAGCTCTACACTCATAACTGGATGCCCCAGACGGTGGCGTGATTGGGCGAGAGCAGGGCCACAGACCCCCCTCCCTTTTGGTAGGTAGGCATCTGATTCTTTATCAGGATTCCTGCGTGCAGGCACTGCCAAATTGCGCCAAACTGCGTCGCGCCCCAACGACGTTGCGTCCATGCATGCGTCTAAAAACAGAAGGTCGAGGAGGTTTCATTGTGTACTGGGGATACTTTTACTTCTTGTGCCCTTGTAGCATCGATTTTTTATTGCAAATACTGTGCCTGCCGGAGGGAAAGAGGAAGGGGTTGTCTCAACCAGACACGAAATCAGAATCAAACTGCCGGCGATCGGCTCGAGGCATGAGGGGATACTGAAATCGGCCGGCAAAGCACAAGACGGCGGGAAGACAAAATCACTGGTATAGGCGCGTCACTCGGGTTTCTTCTCACGCCTTTCGTTTTCTCACGTGCAGTCGGGTTCATACGGGCAAGGAGGGGGTCTTAATGGTGGGATTCCGGCTGGGCAAATACTGCGGATCACAGTTCCATGTTCACCAGATTCTCTGATATTCCCCAGAGTGCGTGGTGGGCCAGCGGTCAGTACAGCGTACGTTGTATTACGACGCGCTGCACGTTATCGGTACTAGAGGGTAGCTATGAGGTCTCGGTCGTGGAGGGGGGCCGGGGGGAAGGGGGCCCCGCCCGGGGCATCGCCGCCGGGGTCGCAAGCATTGACCCACCCCTGATCGGCGGCGCTACTACCGGGCCGAAACGAGGTGTGATTGGGTGCGAGTCCAGACCGGACGAGGACTATCCACTTAATTATCAAAAGCCGGTCAACCATTTTTTGCACTAGGCACACCTTCCTTCGACAGACACCATCCAACCCTGACCCTGGTCTTTCTTCAATCCTACCTACTGATCCGTCACCGGTCTACTGGCTCGTCGATATGCTACCTTCCCAATGCCGAGCTACAACGGTGCCACTGGCGCACTGCTCAACAAGGTCCTCCTTGCCGCGGCGGATGGACCGGCGCCGCTTCCGGCCTGCCATAGCATAGCCCCAGAATTGAGTACCCGTGTCCCGATGCTCTTGTACGACTCACGGTACCATGTACGGAACGGCAGCTACCCGCCAGGCCTTCTGGGGCAAGGCGGTACTAGGCATTGCACAGTGATGGGACTACACCGTATCTCAGGCCGGCCTTGTGATGGTCTTTGCGTGGCCTCTCACCACACCAATTTGGGAAGGATCCGAGGAGACGGCCTTCCTGTCACCCTACTTACCAAGCCTGCAAGCTGTATGCACCCTACCGTCAAGACGACTCGAATGGCAGCCCATGTTCGAATGTCCTGACCGCGGCGGCTAAGGTCCGTCAATGTCACCGAACACGCCACCCGAGCGGCAAGCTGTCGCAAACCCCCTCACAACTTGAAGCAGGCTGCGTGCTTTCGCGAACATGACGCGGAATGGGGAATCACACACAATATCCCCAGCCGAATCGCAGCAGAGAAACGACGGCGATCCAACTAGGACTCGACGAACGTTGGGTGTATGTGCGTGTGCACCAGCATAGGCCAAACATCAGTACATTAGGTCAACGGCAGCTCTTGGACATCTTATCTCAGACGCGACCCCGAGTTTGCCTTTGGTTTTGCCGGGGAATGGTGAATGATCATTGCATTCCATCGTTTCCAGCAGCACTTGGGAGGCAGGGTGACGAACGGCATTGAGCTGCATGCTTGTGATTGTAACCCTCCTGATCTCCGCCCGCTCGGCATCGACTGGCTCCTTCAGGCGGCTACTGGGCTTCTCCTTCGCAACTCGCTTTCGTGCCACTGCGGCCGCGGACCGTGAACAAAAGCAGTTTTCTTGCATCTTGCGCGCTAGTCCTCCCTCCCCGGCGCACCAAGCTACGACGGACACCAGCGCCTTCGCCGATTAACGTCTTCGCGCATGGACTGAGTCATGTCGCACATACTGGTGGTGATGCAGACTCCTCCAGCGAAGAGAGGCGTGTAGGCGCGGTCCTACAGGACCACGAGGGCCTCTCTTTTCAGCATCTTGGGGGACTTGCGCGTCGTATGGGCGTGTGATATCCGAATGCACGCCTGCACATCTAATTGCCACCGTCGGGCCTTGAAGATCTCCAAAAGGGTGAAATGTGACAGATTAACCTCCGGTGACAGGCCCGGATCCATGTCAACACCCTCGCCCAATATGCCCCCAACAGGAGCCACATAGCTCCCGGCGGGACGGGACGGGACGTGGGGAGACCACCGCTCAGTCCGAACACTGAAACCTGTCCGATCTATAACGAAAGGACCCGCCATTGTTTGCCATATGGTCTTGGGGCCTCTGAGGGGCAACCGTTTGTCTGTGCTTCCGCCGCACACGCGGGAGCTCCGGGCAGACCAGTGACCACCCACCATCACACCACCTGCCAACAAACATCTAACCGGCTCCGAGCACCCCCCGTTGTTAGCAAATCGCGCACGGTCCAGAAACCTTGATCATAGTCGTACAGACGGTTAGTATGAAGAGGGCCTTGCACCCATCAATATCCGCTTCCAGTAGGCAAAAGAAACGTGGCTCCCGACGATACGGTATTTCTTGTTTGGGAAGGGCGTGTCGCAGGTACGCAGATTTTTCTGGGTGTGCCCTCGTGATCTCTCTTTGTTTCTCTCCCTCTCCCTCTCCCCCTCTCTCCTTCTCTCGACTTCTTCCTAAGTACTATACCTCTCCAAATCGATTGTCTCCTCGCGTCTACTTGTACAATGCCCTTGTAGATTGACCTCGCTTCGGGCAAGCCGTTTGCCTCGGACCTCGACATACCTCGCCCCGAGTGCATCTGCAAGTCCATGGCACCGTCTGTGCGCAGCTCACACATCAGGGGCATCTCGGCAACCTGTCCGCAACAGAGAACCGTCTTCACCCACAGGTCTCGCGAATTCCATGCACTCTCGACGTTGCGCAGCATGAGGCACTCGGCCGAATCACCAATTTTGCCAGTACGTATCCTCTGTCCACCCGATAGAGCCTCTCGGTGAGTAGGCGTATCTGGTTGCCGTCTTACGTTGATCTGCCCATTTTCTCGCCTGCGCGCATCTCATCGTCCGAGCGCATGCGAAATTTCTTTTGACACCTGTCAAGGGCATGGTGGCATGGTGGCATGGTCACCTCATCATCCTATTTCCCTAGTGTACGTGCGAGTTGTTCACCACTCTCCCCAAGGTCTTGCACCTCCAATCCGTCGGCCAAACAAGACTATGCATGGTCTCTACTACTCTACCCCCAGCACCTTGGTATATGAGGAAACGGGCTTGGCCGGAAGACTGCGCTGACCGGACTTTATACGGTCCTCTTTTTTTTTCTGCCTGTGCCCGTGTTCGTCCTGGCAACGTCGTCACTCGTGCGCTCCGTGGTCTTGGTTCGGAAACGAGTGGCGGGAGCGGCTCATCGAATGTCAAAGAGTTGCCGCAGACCCAGATTGGAGGGACGGCTTGGGGCCCGGGTGTGAGGACGACATACCGCCTTTCTTTCAACCAGGTTCCCGGCGCCCATCGGCTGGCCACCTCTGCACATCCAATGGCCGGGTAGCTGGACTCGTTCCGGATGCGCATGTGCCTGGCCGGTCTCTGCGGGTGTCACTCGGAGTGTCGCGAATAGGTCACTGCACGACGAAAAGTCTTTCTGGGCTATCCGAGGGCCAAGGAGGGTTGGAAGAGAAGAAAGTGACGATCGCTGGACACGCCGGAGTCAAAGTCGACATCGTTCAGCTCAGTAAGTACTGTGCTCTGCCTTTGCCTACCTTACCACCCACCTCACCCTCCTACCTAAGGTAGGTAGCAGCTCGGTCTGGCTGGGGCCGATTGCACTCTCTCGGGGTGGCGCTCAAACCTCGCTTCCCATGGGGCCGGTGAAGGCAAGGCCTATTCCGGCAGCTCTTTCTTTCTTTTTCCTTTTTTTTTTGTGAACGGTATTAGAGGGCCCAGGATCAAGCTACCTCGTCTTTACCGACCTGCCGACTGACTGACTGGGATACAACCCCTGGGCCATCCCGACCTGCATGCCTACTACCCTCAACCCAACCTTACACTCACGGTCCCTGCCCCTTGCACTATATTACTGCCGACAAGCGCAAGCTCGCCTTCGAGGGGGCCCCTGCCTACCCGTCCTCTACCTGACCTCACTTCCCGGCCCGGCCCCGATCTTTCAGCCTCGACCCTTGCCGTCGTCATGGATCTTTCCTGGTTCGGCCGGCGCTGTCCTTCCCGAGCATGTCTGATTTTCCTGGCCTATGAGCTGGTTTCCCCATCATGTTACGCTCTTGTCCTCCTGCGTGCCTGCCAGCCCCCGTTCCCACTCCACTACACAAACGCCCAGATTAGATCCAACCCAGCTCCCGGCAGCGCAGAATACTGAAGCTTGGTACAGAGAATTTCTCTGGGACTCGAGGTCTCAGCCTGGAAATTAGGTTCAAGTTGCCGCTGGGCGTGTTACCTTGATGCTTTCCCGTGTAGCATCACTTGCCGCAGCACGCACCCATGCATTCCCGCACGCCCTTGCCAAAACCCCGGCAGGGTGTTCCTCTACCCAGATCCCAGTTGGCTTGTCCATGTCATCAGCAGGCTTCCATCTTCTTTCTGCTCCTTCCCTCTACTGTACCGCAAGCGCGGACAAACCTTCATCGGGAAACCTTATGCCTGAGGTGCTTGACTGAGGTGATCATCCGTTGACATATAATACAGGCAGGACCTACCACGCTGGATCCCACCATCTTTGACTGTCACCTGGCATTGTCCTCTTCTCGATACCTGCCCGCTTCTTGACCCTCTCAGCTACCCCTCCAATCTTCATGCTTCTCTGCCTATACCCTTCGGCTTGTCTTGACCCCCAGCGCCCTTCTTGATTCCAACAGCACCTTGTACTGCGTTCCAAAGGGACCAAGCTCGAGGGCACCGAAACTTCTCCCGAGCTTTATTTCGTGCTTCGAAACAAACCCGCCGCTTGCCAAAACGTTGGACAAGATCAAGGTTCGATCCTCCACGTTCAAGGTGGGCACCATGGCACTTCTCTACTGTCAGGTCACGGCTCTTCTGACATGTTATACAGAATCTGCAGTAATGGCTTCCGTCCCTCTTGGTCCGGTCTCGTGGGATGCGTCCGCCCCTTGTCATGATCTCCGTTGCGGCTCCCTTTGGCCCGAGCCCACCGGGCTCCCAGCCGGCTACCCCGGAGTCCTGAACACCGAGTCGGCCTGGTTCGGACCAGACATGGCTCGCAAGTCGGGCGAATTTATCTACCGTCTCTCGGAATCTGAGATCTTGGAGCTTGAAGAAGGTCTCCAGCACTTCAAAAGTACGGCCCGCAGCCTCTCTCGGAGTTTGAGATGCATGTTGACTTTGTTCAGATTTGGGATTGGACGGGGACCATGTCACACGAACCACGTTTCCCCTGCCGGAATTAGGAAAGCAGCTCGGCAAGATCTCCGGTGACATCTACTCAGGACGCGGTTTCGCCCTGGTCCGGGGCCTCGACCCCCAGAAGTATGCTGTCGAGGATCTGACCCTGCTCTACCTTGGCATCCAAACCCACGTCGCCGACCGACAGGGCCGACAAGACAAGAAGGGAAACATGCTTGGTTCGTCCCCACACTGCGACATAAAAGCTTGGCTCTCCCGTTTGCTAACCTTGCCGCAGTCCACATCGTCGCGGACAGCTCTACGGCGGAGAAGGCCCAGCATCACCGGCATTCCACTTCGGCAATTGTAAGCCTCTCACTGCATTCCATGTAATGGAGATACTCATCTGTTCTGCAGACCTTCCACAATGAAGAAGCAGGTGATGTCGTGAGCTGGCTCACCCGAAGCACTGCCGCCGCCGGTGGAAAGTGCATCATTGCGTCCGGCCACACTGTGTACAATGTTCTCGCAGCTACCAAGCCTGATATGATCCGCACTCTGGTCCGTTCGGATTGGCCGTTTGCGCTGTAAGTGACGAGATCAAATGCAGCCGCAGAGTGTCATCACGTCTAACCTTGTTGGCATCTCCCAGACCTCGTTTCCATTGCCGCCCCATTCTTTTCCATCACGACGGCAGGGTTATCATCAACTTCGGCCGTGCCCCCCTTACCGGAAGCCCTGCTCATCCTCGTGCCAGCACGCTGCCCCAGCTGACCTCGCGTCAAGTCGAGGCTCTCGACGCCATTGAAGCCGTCGCGAAGGCCACGCAGCTTGAGATTGAGACCCAAGCCGGCGACGTCCACTTCATCAACAACCTCGCGGTACTCCATCGCCGTGAGGGCTTCGTGGATGGTGCCGAGACCAACGAGAAGCGCCACCTTGTGCGCATGCTACTACGCGATAACCGGAATGGCTGGTCTATCCCGAAGGAGCTCAGCAAGGAGTGGTTTAACGCTTTTGAAAAGGATGCAGACAGAGTCTGGCACCTCGAACCAATGCCCGACGGGTACTTTCCTCTTCGCAATGTGCCGAACTGAGCCGCCCCACAAGCCATCGTCACTGAAAGCGAGGGCCCGCGACATCAACGTACCACCCTTGTTTACACCTTTCTTCAGCAACGAGTGCCTGAGCATAAAGCGGCGTCATGGGGTCGTCATCACAGGGCTTGGCGTCATGCATTGTGCGTATTGGAGTCTGCGAGACTGTCGTTTCTTGTGTTTATTCGGTGACATTCGCGTCGCTTGTCTAGAAAAAGTTAGGTCTCGGGTTTCGATGCAGCCATAGTCGATGTGGTCGCAACTTGTTTCTGCGTGCTTTTTCTTCCTCCTCTTTTTCTGATAGGAGTCTTATGATAAAATTGACCTTCTACCTTTTTCAATCTCTGCCACATGCTCGTTCTGAGGTTGTCATGGCACTTTGATTATTCGTCAAAAGGTTGGAAGCGGCACCGAGGGTTTTGATCGGCCCATGACTCTCCATGCACGATATTGACATGGGGAGCCAGGTGGTATACTCTCCCCAAGTATGCAAACGAACAAGGGCACATCGCGCAGTGCATACAGCTGTATGGTCTGCATGGTCACAGCAGCCGCATACGAGTACGCAACCACGGTGTCGGATCATGGGAGAACACCAGGCCATTCCCAACAGGCATCATGCAGTCCCCGGCGCTTGTGACGTCCCGAGCACAGACTGGCCCCTGGCGCCGGGGCATGTCAGGCGTGGCTCCGGCCGGCAGAGGGCGACAGAACACCTTCGGCTGACCCACCGCTCGGAAGTGACAGGCAGGCAGTAGACACCGCGCACTCGGGTTTTGAATCGCGCTTGGTGTAACGTCGGTGATGCAAGGCTAGGGTGGTTGGCTAAATCACGTAGGACTAACTGCAGGGCAAGCAGGAAGAGTAGTCCGTTCTCGGAGCTCAGACCTACGAGACATGTGCCCCCATTGACCGCTGCAGCCCCGATGCAAATACCGATTTCCTTCGGACGCGTCGATGTCCGAAGCCGTGGGGGAGTCTGCGGGCATCGAGGGAGGGCGGTCAAGAAGAGCAAAGAGGCCAGGTTGACCGTGCTACTAGGGCTGTTCAGGCGTAGCCGCTGCGCGATTGCTT
The DNA here is from genome assembly GCA_037042015.1 of Furcasterigmium sp. R96-07A1. Taxonomy (NCBI): domain Eukaryota; kingdom Fungi; phylum Ascomycota; class Sordariomycetes; order Glomerellales; family Plectosphaerellaceae; genus Furcasterigmium; species Furcasterigmium sp. R96-07A1. The sequence goes on along the minus strand of JAXQJP010000327.1, from coordinate 262,411 downwards.
GCTTTTCTTTTCGTTCTGTTTGGTCATCATAAATTCCGAGATGTGGATATCGTCCGACACGCAACGGTGTGGACTATTAGTATGTATGACACCGATGTTCTGGACTGGGGAGGGTCAGATGGGCAAACATGGGCCGGTAGGGGGGAGGGGGGTGCAATGTGTTGATTCGGTGGTGGTATCACGGAGCGAGCATCTGAAAGACACGATGCGACCACCGTCGCCACCGCTGAGGGTGCATCGTGAGCGGGGGGAATGCAAGTCAGAAAATCACACGATGCCCCCAGAGAGGTAGCATCGCAGCTTAGAGGACAGGGAGTAGGCCCAGTAGGGGCACCGGGAAACGAGGGCGGAACAGCGGAAGAGGGGCCGGGACTCGGATGGTCGGAGGTGGGAAGCATAGGAGATCTTCTTCAAGGGCCTGAATGTAACCCCTCGTCAGCGGCGCCCGTACGCGATAACTGATGCGCATATAAGGGCATGTTTCGTGGACGGCCATGTCGGAGCATTGCAAGGCCGCAGCACAATAAGACGGCAGGATGACAGTATTAGGGTATCGTCAAGCGTGGCCTTCGGCAGAATGTGGCAATTGTTGATCGGAACGGGACTCGAACGGGTGAGGCGAATGCCGGCAGCCGCCCCTCAGACCGCCCTGCCGCAAGACCGTGAAATATCGGGGTGGATTGGCGACAAATCAGGGGGGGATAGGAGGCAGGCTGCTTGACGTGGCCGCAGAGGTTGCAGGAATGGGTGTGGGCTCGCTCGGTGCTTGGATTGCAATGTCGTCTTGGCAGCGTCGAGTGGCAGCGTGGTGGCTTGCATGAGCGTAGACCGGATGCAGGGAGGCGAGGATCCCCGAGGAGAAGAAAGGGAGGCACTGGACGGGCAGGGTCTCGAATTGGAGTAGAGCGCCACCCCGTCGGGCTTCGTGCAGTAGCACCAGCTTTCAATTCGAGGGGGTGTCGCCCTAGGCAAGCCCCGGGTGCTGTTGGCGAGCTGCGATAGTAGAATAAGCGGTGTCCCAAGAGGGCGCGCTGTAGATAAGTCGGTAAGGCAGGCAGGTGCATGTAGCTGCAGTAGATGACAGGGGCTAGATCGATACTAGGAAGAGGAGACGAGGCCCGGCGACTAGGAATGGCGAGGGGAAGAGCGAGGCGGGAAGAAGCGAAAGGGGTTTCTTGCAAGACGTGCGGACTGTACTGTACATACAGGTAAGGTATGCAGCACCCCTCCAGACCGGGGGAGATGGAGGTCTACGCTGGCCCGATGCTGCGATTCTGGCTCCCCTGAGAAGACCGCTCTGCGTGCATCATCTGCATGCACAGCACAAACAGACGTCTGGCATGTTGCCGAGATGCTTGGATATGATGAGGAGGAGGAGGAGACGATGGGAAGATGTTGGGGTGGGCCTGCCTGGAGAGGTTTCGAGAGCGCACATACCGACCAAAGAGGACGCGACGTTGAGGTCCCATCACGTGAAGCTCATGGAAATGGGAAGGGTCAACCCACGGTCGCTCTTTTGGCACATTCCATGTGGAGATTGGCGTCACACAAACTGTGCACGGACCTCACTTTACCGTTGGTGCACGGATCACTGCCAAGTGCTCCGCCAGGCTGTCCAGTTCTGTCTCGGCGTCAGAGTACCTAGGTGGCTCACCTTCGAGTTCGAGTTTCCATTCAGGTACCTGTATGTCTACGTATCCACGTTGTTTCATCATCACCATCATTGCCCAACCCTCATCCCCCGGGCTTTCGGTTGGATATTGAGAAGGCCTTCTCACGACTGACAGTTAGCTTCCATACCGACTCCATCGTAAACTTGCCGCCGGGCACCTCGTCACGCCCCCCACGATGGCCATCACTGACTGAAGCTCCACTCAACCACCACTCAGTCTGGTGGATCACTTACACGCGGTGCTCATCACGAAAGCGGCCCCCGTATCAGTGATCCTGAGTACACTGTCACTCCGATAACACTCCACGCAGAGTCTATCACCCGTGCAGGGTCTTCCTAGCGGGCCGACCTGTCAAAACGCGCGCGGAACATCGTCCGCTCCAGGGTTCTGTCCGTGTGCATGAGACGACCGCGCTCTGGTCACCCATCCCGGAAGCAGCTCCGGGTCTACTCTGATACGACACATTCCTGGAAATTGCGACCAGACGGCCAGACCTTGACTGACTCATACCGTTCGAAGCTTGACATCAGGCCCCTCTCTTTCCACCTCGACCCCGCCGTCTCGGACTTCAGTATCGGGAATTGTTGTCAGGGCGCTCCCTAGCCGGCTCTCGGACGATATCGTCTCATTTGGAGGCTCGGCACCGATAGCACTCTGCCTGAAGACTCTCGCGCTCCAGTCACCGTGCGCAGATAAGCGGGACGAGCCGCAGGACGTGAGCAACGTCGTCAACCAGTCAACATTATTAGACTCCCGGCGCCATGACCTCGGCAGGCAAGTCACGGCGGCTCCGCCAGGGCGACTACCACCTGGTTCCGGAGCTTGAGAACGGTCAGGGCCATCGTCGCACGCCATCGAGAACCCGCTCTCAGGAGCGGTACTCGGATGCGGGCCCGGCGACTGCGGACAGGCATCAGCGTGTGAGGCGGCAAGGCAGTTATCGAGACCGTGAACTGCCAGAAAAGCCTCTCCCGGCTCTACCCTCCATTCCGATGCCCACGGCTTTGCAGCCAGGCTACGACACTGGCATGGCCTCTCGGAGGCGCCGACCCCTGATGCTCTTTCTATGCGCCCTTGGCGGCTGCTTGCTCGCTGGCCTGGTACTCGAATTGGCGTGGCACGGGGTGCGGACGCCCCGGTCGAGGCAGGTATGGGAGTGCTTTACCGATGCGGACGGGCACGTACCACAGTACTTCCAAACGAGTCCAGAGCTTTGGGCTGGGCCTACGGCCACAGGCAAAGCACCCTTCATGGCACAGACGAGGGTAGTCCCCACGGGGACATACGTCCCAAACCAGCCGTTGCAGACGCAGGTTCCTATTGAGGGCATGACGAGTCAGAACGAGAGTATCTTCAACATGATGGGGTGAGCCAGGTCTGCTGAGATAATCGACGGGAGATGGCCGGGCTGACAAGACCAGTTACCTTTCTCCATATCAGCCTTCCCCGGGCTTTGGCGTGGAAGAGTACGGGATCCCAGACGGTGCTGAGATCGTACAGGTGCAGGTGAGACGGAACATCTTCAGGCCTCTGCGGTCCGAGCCAGCAACAAACCATGGCTGACAAACGGGACAGATGCTGTCTCGGCACGGCTCACGATACCCGACGCTAGGCTCAGACACGACGAGGTTCGGCCAGAAGGTCAAGGCGGCCGAAGGCAAGCTCAAGGCCAAGGGTGCTCTGCATTTCCTGAACGACTGGAGTTATGAGCTTGGGCACGAGATTCTAGTCCCCAAAGGTAAGACCTCGTGTGTGGCGAAACCTTAAGATGTGGCTGACCTCCCTTCCCTCGCTCCAGGGCGGTCGGAGCTGTTTGAGTCTGGTAAGCAATCCCAAGACAGTGGGATGGGGGTGTCTCGGCTGATGATGTTCCAGGCGTGCTGCACTCATATATGTACTCTCAGCTGTACAATTCAAAGAGCAAGCTCATAGTTCGAACCACGGTAGGTAAGACCTGTCCCATGAGACGGGATCAGTGGCTCACCAAATGTAGACTCAAGACAGAATGCTCAAGTCAGCTGAGTACTTCCTGGCTGGATTCTTCGGACTTGAATGGTAGGCGTGGGAGACCAGCCACTCAAGCTTGGCTGACTCGGCGTAGGACGAATAATGCCACAATCGAGGTCATCATCGAGGAAGCTGGCTTCAATAATTCACTTGCTGGATACATGAACTGTCCGGAGGCACGAAGTCACAGCACTGGCACTCAGGCGTCGTTGGAATGGCAGTCTCATTACCTTCAAAACGGTAAAGATGCGTCTGAGCCGTGGCGTGAGGAAGCAATGGCTGATACAGTAGTAAGCAACGGAGCGACTCCAGGGCATGGTTAAGGGGTTCGATTGGAGCATCAACGACACCTATGCCGCGCAAACGATGTGCCCCTATGAGACAGTAAGATGGAACTGCTACATGCTGACGGAAGAAGCAATGCTGATCAACTGAAAGATCGCGTATGGATACAGCCGCTGGTGCGACCTTTTCACCTACGAGGAATGGGTCGGTTTTGAATATGCCATTGACCTCGCATTCGCTGGCAATAACATGTTCCAGAACCCTACAAGCGTGAGCGACAGGAAAACCTGAGGCCCCCCTTTTTCCCTTTCCCAGATGATATTTTGCTGATTTGGATACTAGCGAGCTGTTGGCATCGGCTACCAACAAGAAGTCATGGCCAGACTCAAAAACCATACGCTAGGCTATTCTGGCTCACAGATCAACGTGACTCTCGACAGCAACGAAGAAACATTCCCCTTAAATCAGAGCCTTTACTTTGATTTTTCTCATGACACAAATATTGCCTCAATCTTGACAGCCTTCGGCATCAGACAATTCGCCGAAGTTCTTCCCGCAGATCGGTACCCGGGCCCTCATAATCTAACCGTCTCGCACATCACGCCTTTCGGTGCCCGACTGGACATGGAAATCATTCGCACCCCCAAACCACTCAAGCCCGACCGCTCGGGCTACGAAGAGATGGGTGGAGAGACTAGATATATGCATTTTGTCTTAAATCAACGCACTCTCCCCCTCGGCGTCAGCTTCTCGGAATGTGACGTCTCCCGCCGAGATGGGTGGTGCGAGCTCACGACATTTATCAAGGTGCAGGAGGAGATGGAGAAGCTGGCTGACTACGATCACGCTTGCCACACGACCACACCAGCGTCACCGTACGGAATGGTCACCGATGGACGGCCGGTGAAAGGCGCCAAGAACGACAAGGGAGGGATTTGAAGGTCTTCACGTATTTCTAGCAGGTGTTCTCTTCTGTGTACATTAACCGTCTTCACATCTCGCGCTAGACGCATCATTGGTATCTTGACCATTGCCCCCGGGCATCAAATAGAATAGACCAGGGCAATTACTACGCTCCAGTACGGGGCTTCTGCGTGACTTGCTGGTAGCTGAACATGCCAGTTGACACTGCCTTTGTCGAGAATCAAATTGAGATTGTTGCAACGATACATTGTTTGTATGTACCGATCCGAGGTACGTGAACAGATAATCAGAGGGCCGAACTACGACAGAGCGGTTTGGTGTGTCTCGTATGATGGCATCGTGAGAACATGTGCTGTGCAAGGCCGTGACCACTCATCGACAGAACACTATGTCTGGCGTGAAATGATCTCATGGCATCATTCATATTAGAGCCGACAGCGCTAGACAAAGGCGTGCGTGGGAATAAGGGTTAGTCACGGAGGGACCTCGAGCGCGTCGAGGTTCGATCAGTAACTACGAGATTGGACTCCCAGATCAGCCTGCCCATGTATCAACGCTTGTTATGTGGCGATACGCATGGTTGAATTCATTCCTCTGGTTAATGTAGATCACCTAGAGCGTGGAGGTTTGCGCTGGTGAGTACTAGTCCATGGTCTGGCACGCGGCAGGCGTGATTCAGGGCGGGCGACAGCGAAGATATCCCCGCAACCGGGAACAGCCGGTCTTGAGGTTTACTACGGCACAATCATCAGGCTCCTTCGCCGATTCTCTATGATAAACTGATCATTGTGCTGGTTGCCGGTACATGACAGTCTGCGGTGGTCTTGCTCGGAGAGCCACCCTGCCTGTCGTTGCTATGGAACAAAGGGTCAAACATATGATGCGGTCAAAATTTCAGCCAGTATATATTGAGCCTTGTAAAAAGTATTCATGCTGAATATTGGATGCTCGGGTGTGATCTCCCGGTTGCCAAAGATATTTGTCGCCAGTTTGGGGTCGGTCGGACAGTGAGGGCATGTGTTGTTGTAACAGCTAGCCCGAAAGACCAGGCGCCTGGTACATGGTACTAGGACCTGTGGTATATGAAGGGCTGTGCTTCAACACTCCTGCTCAGACCTTGAATTCGTTCACGGGCTCGACCAAGAGAAGTACTGGACTTCTCACAGGACGGAATTCTCCAGAAAGATCCACAGACATGAAGAACTATTCACCCACTAAGGCTCTAGCCTATCCACAGGACAAAAGGGGATTGTGTAAGATCTTCTATCCAACAGGTGTATGCCTACGCTGTTCAGCCGTTTAGGGCATCCAGGCGCGCTGGGTTACTCCATTGCGGAACTTGGGGCTTCTATGATTGGGTTCATAAATCTACACGAGGGTTTCAAGAGGCAGTCGTGTATAGAGCCCCAAGGGTACTGGAAAGTATCCGGGTGATGCGGTTGGACTGTGGTGTCCGTGAGGTCCTTCGATCAACTTCAATCAGACGAATGCTTCCAGCCTGGAATTAAACGAGGATATTCATTTGAGATGCCGTTACGGGGGGTCATGTACCGAGTTCTGCCAGAGTATGATTCAGTATCCAAGCTGACCCGGTCCCAACGTGCAACAACTGATCGGGTTGGCGTCGCGAGACATGGCAGACGAGACTCTTGTCATGGAAAACACTTCCGCTAGATTCGAATATCCCAGTCTCTAGCATTTGTACAGTGTACTATCTTTCTTGGTCACTTCCATGACTGCTTCATGGGCGAGTGACGAGGTCAAACTTCGTCCCGGGGGCAGCATCCAGCATGTCTCCGTCTCAGGGCGGGTCTACCACGGCACGTGGGCATACTGTCGAGCCAAAAAGAGCATTGTCTTCACTGAAAACAGGCGCTCTCCGGCCCCGGAGATGATTGAAAGTCGGATGGACACCAACTCCAGCAGGGGTACCTACATTCGGAATATATAAAACAATAATGTGCGAGTTCGAAAGACGGCAAAGGCTGTCAATCTTGGCGCAGGCAGTGCGCACATTTGAGGAAGTAGAGCTCAATACGAAAGTCATGCTCTAAAGCCTTCGTTCATGTGTGTACAGCCAAGGCGGAGGGAACAGGTTTGGTGAAGCCTGAGGACCAGTCAATACATGCACCACATCACCAAGACGTCGAGGCTGTGGCGGCCACCCCCGCCCTTACATCTCAGGGAAGTGGGGAAGGGCGTGGGATGCCAGCTGGCACCGGCCAGGTGGACGACATCATTGCCCCGCCTTTGTCCGTGCTGCCTTCCTCCTCCACGCACTCGAGGTACTGTGCTGGGCACAGTAAACATATTCCACGATGAAAGTAAGGTAGTTTCCAAAACCTTTCAATAGAAAAAGCAGAACCAATGCAAACCACCAGTCGTTCTCCTACCGTTCCTGGATCGTCCCATCTTCGGGAGCCCAACGGGCTTTGATGCCGATGAGCCGGCTGCCGAAGGGGTAATCCCCTATTACGCGATGTTTACTTGATGAAAACCCAGCCTCGCCAACCACGAGAGGTCCGCCAAAGGCAGGTCCCTGGAGAACTGATGCGGCTCTGCGAAGCGAAAGAAAGTGTCTTTCGACGTCCATCTACCTCTCAGACATGGCCCAACCTCGTCTCTGCAACGAAGGGGCTTCGTCTTCCGATTGACAGGCTGATAAGCTCGACCTGCCAACACCGCCAAGCACGTTGCGCCCGCACAGCACCAACGCCCGCTGCTCGGCTCGTTCCTAGGAGGATTTACCCCCTCTTCCAAGACGGCGGGATGCACGACAGGGCCAAGAAGGGATTCGAGGCAGATCCCGATCCCGTTGCCCGCATGCCATGCGCTGGCTGGCAGAGCCAAGATCCGGGGGAGGATCTGTCTGGGACCACCGGCGTTGCGGCTCGGGGCGCGAGGCTACGATGCTATTTTGACGTCGCCTGTCGGGTGAACAAGGGTGAGAGTCTGATGTTGGCACTGGAAAACTATAGCGACCACACTGATGACGACACGAGCCATACAGCCAGCAGTGGCCTTTTCTACTGTCGCCGACCCTTCCAGGCTTCGGCTCGCCCTCTCCCTCGCACTAACACGCAACTGCACAACTGCACAATGCCGATCTGCTTCAGCAGCTTCAGCAGCCACGCCGGTAAACCTACTCATCCGCCCCTCGATGTCATCAGCGAAGTTGTCTGCAACGATCGGGAACCAAGATCGACTGCGGCCGGGCCCTTCGCTCCCTGTTGATGGAGTGTAGTCCTTCCTCGCCCAGGTCGATAGCACCGCCCGACCGTCGATTCCCACCCCCGTTCCCTCGCAGCATCGATAGCGTAGCTGCTGAACCCCGCCAACCACTCACGGCCATTTTCCTTATCTGCGCCCGCCACCAGGAGATGACTCGCGCTATTCTTCTGCTTCCCACCTTTTTTCTTTGTATTAGCCGGCACGCCGTCGATGGGAAGCGGATGAACGAGGGAAGATTACAGGTTTGCGTCGCACCATTTTCCTTCTCGCCCGGGGTTGCTCGATCAATCATGGCGCATCGCTTAGCTGGTTATCATACGCCACGTCAACCTGACGCGATACCCTCATTTCTGATCACACAGACCCAAGTGGTTCTCATGTCCAAAGAATGCCAGGGATGTTGCGGCTTTATCACAGGAAAGGTGGTTGTGATAAAAGTGTTCATCGATTTTCATCGGTCTACTACTTGCTATACTGCGCACTTCCATGTACCCTGAAAGTGGTCTTGTGAGGGGGTATTGATACAATTCGACACATGCTCGCTCAAACAAGGAAAGAAACGCCTACTCCTCAAGAAAAGCCCGTCAAAACCCCAGCGGCCCTTAAGCGGGGCTCTGGGTCTTCTCGCTCCTTGCCTCCGCCTCGGAGTCCGCAGGGACAGGCTTGATGGCCGGCTCCGGCGTAGCGGGCGCCGAGTGGCGGTCGGCCATGACCTGATGCTCCTCAATGCCGTGCTGGGGCACGAAGCGGACGCCATCGCCCGCAGGCTCAGCCTGGTGGGGGGTCCAGGCAAGGAAGTCGCGGCGGACCTCGACGTAGTCGTACGAGAACTCGCCATGCTGATCATCGTCCATGCCGAGAAGCTCGGCCTCCTCCGAAGCGCGCAGCTTGAGGCCGGGGACAAGGTCGATGAGCTTGGCGATGATGGCGGACATGACAAAGGCGTAGGCGGACGACGCTACAATGGCGGCGATCTGCTTGTACATGACGGCATAGTTGCCGTCAATCCAGCCGCCGGTAACGCCCGTGTTGACACCGTCGAGTCCGATAATGTCGCCACTCGCGAAGAACCCGTTGAAGATGAGGCCTACGATGCCGCCGATGCCGTGCTCGGCGAAGACATCGAGGGAGTCGTCGATGCCGAGCATGAACTTGACCTTGGTGCCAAAGTTGCATGCGACGCCCGAGACAACACCGAGGATGATCGAGGCCCAGGGGGGGAGGAAGCCGGAGCAAGGGGTGGCGGCAACGAGACCGGAGATGGTACCGGAGCACCAGCCGACGAGGGACCACTTGCGGGCCAGACGGTAGTCAAGCAGGCACCAGGTCATGGCGGCGAACATGGCAGTCAGGCACGAGTTCCAGGCGGCCATGACGGCACGCAGGTTGGCGCCGAAGGCGGAGCCGCCGTTAAAGCCGAGCCAGCCGAACCACAGGAAGATGGTGCCGAGAGTGATGAGGGAGATGTTGTGGGGGCGGAAGTTGAGCATCATCTTCTCGTTGCGGCGACCGAGAACCCAAGAGTAGGCCAGAGCTGACAGGCCGGAACCGATCTCAACGGGAACGCCACCGGCGTAGTCGAGGACGCCCCAGTTGAAGCCCCAGCCGTTGACGTTCCAGACCCAGCAGGCGAGGGGGCAGTAGACGAGGGTGGCCCAGAAGAAGATGAAGACCATGCATGGGATGACACGGCCGCGCTCGGCGGTGGCGCCGGCCGTCAGGCAGGCCGTGACGCCGAGGAACATCATCTGGTAGAAGGAGTAGAGCAGGGCGGGGACGAGCGGCGAGCCGGGCGAGGGGGCTCCGAGGGTCTTCATGAGACCGAAGTGGCGCATGTCGCCGATGAAGCCGTTGGTGGCCGTCTCGCTGAAGGCGAGGGAGTACCCCCAGAAGTACCACTGGAAGACGACAACGGAGAAGGTCATCATGGCCACCCACAGCTGGGAAAGCGCCGACTTGCGGCGGGCGAGACCGGAGTAGAGGAAGGCGATGCCGGGAATCATCATGAGCACCATGCAGGCAGAGACGAGGATATAGGCCTGATCGCCGGACTGGTACCATTGGTTGAGGTTTTCGGTGACTACCAACGGGGGAGAAAGAGGTCAGTGGGGATTGTTCAATGGCCCGGCTTGCAGGAGGGCGCCAGTGGATGAGTTCCGCACGAGGACTTTGGGAATCGACATACGAGCATCACCACCGAGGTCGGCATCGGTGCCGTTGAACTCCGTCGGAGCTCCTACCCAACTGTACGACATGGTGGGCGGTGTTGCGAGGGACAGGCGAGGGTCGCGAAAGGACAATCAAAAGAGAGTGGTTGAAGATCTACTTGGGCGAAAGGGCGGACGAATTGATTGTATGTGAGTGGAGATGAAGGGACCTCTGTCCTTGGACGACCGTTGGAACGTCGAGATGGATGAATTAGATACAGGAGAGTAAGAAGCATCCAGACATCGGGGGGCGGGTCGAGGAGATATATATGAACCAGAGGCACGGGACAAAGGCGAGCAGCATGGCAGGGACACGGCGAGCTTGGCCTTGGGGGTGGGCAGCGTCGATAACCTAGCGGTCCCCTTTCCGTGGATATTGTCAACGTGGTGAGCAAATGTCTGAGATAAGGAAGGCAACCTTCCCCCAGGCGAGTCTGCGTACAAGGGCCTAAAACGACGCCGGCGCCCCAGGGGGCGCTTGGATTATCGCTGGGCGCTGATCTCCTGGGATCCAACCAGGAGGAGGAAGAGATAACCTCAGCCATGGATGGGGGGTCAAGGGCCCGGGGAAGCAAGCACAGCATGGCAAAGCAAAGGGGGTGCGCGGGTTGCGCGGTGATGGGGAGAGAGACGAGGAGGCGCTTTGGCCGGGAGCTGCATGTAATAGAGTTGACTGTGAAAACAAGAGATAGAGGTTGCTGGCCTGTGAGTGGCCGGTGGAACGGGGGGAGGGTGTGTCCAGGTGAGGATATGGGTGTGTCGTGAGCCTGGGCCGAGTCGAGCGAGTTCGGGAGGATCAGGGTCGATGGACTCTTGAGAGCCCGAGCAGGCCAAGAGAGTGCTAGTAGAGAGGAAAAGTCGGGCGCCGAGGGAACGGGTGATCGCTTCGACCCGGCTCGGCGGCGGCACCTGGCACCCTCTGTTCACTGCCCGCCAGCGAGGAAGGTGCGCTGTGGCCCACTGGAACGAGGGAGGGTGCGCCCCACGCGGGACAAGAAACAAGGGTCAGGCTTGGCCATCCCATCGCATCTTCAACACTGCAGATGATTGCCAATCCATCACCACCACATCTTGTCACCATTAGAATACAGTGAAACATCAGCCTACGCTGTGCATCTCAGCTAAGCCTGGTGAATGCTGACTGCATCCGGTTCGTGCGACTGTCGTACAGACGCATCCGCGACTCACCAAATGGAGAGAGATGTCACGCCTAGCGCCGGATTCGCATTCCTGTACCGCCCCGCCGTTTGTCCCAGAGGCAGGTCGAGAGGCCGCATGCGACACGACGTATGTATAAAGCCCGATCTCCACCGCTGCAACCACGCTCTGCTCCCCCTCGCAAAATATCAAACCTGGGGAGACGCCGCAGTCTGACGGGGCGGGAGATAGAAGCGAGGCAGTCGACTGCCGACGTCGGACGCCGGCTTGGATCAATTGCCCATTCCGCTTGTCATTTCCATGTCGTCACTCGAACGAGGAGAGAGTCGGAGCCAGAGCGGAGCCCAGATAAGGCATTCACAAATTCAAAGCTGTCAATGGAATTTGGGGAGGGGGGGGCTTGCCCTTCTCGACTGCGCCCCGGGGTGTGCCTGGGACCTGGCCACTCTCCCCGTCTCTCTCTTGGTCCATTCTGTCGCCCCTCCCGTCGGCCTCGCCCATTCATGTCCCGACTGGCTGACGGGCTTCCCCGGGACGTAATTCCATTGCGGCATCCGAACCTGCTAGCGCCATCAGCCGCCGATTTGCTGGCCCGATCTGTCAGCCAAATGAATCGCTGCCCGCTCTGTCTTGGGGGAAGCACATGCTTCTTTTGGGCCTGCGAACGATGACGGACGGCCAGGTTCCTATCTTTCCCACGCGCGACAGGAAAGGAGTACAAGACCACCGACTGGCCCCCATCATTCAGCCGCCTCGTTGTCGCCGCAGGCCAATCGCTCGGCGAGGGCCTGGGATGGCCTGGATTCAGCTGAGCAATGCGTGCCTGGATTGGCGTCTCATCGGTCGACAATAAACGGTCGACATATGCTACTTCTTATCTATCCCGCCCGACGAGATTGAGGGACGTGTGACACGACAGCTGAGCGGCCTTGGTGCTTTCCCGATCGCGCGTCTGCTGGCCCATCACGATTTCAATTGCCACCTCGTGAATCGCCTCCCACTCAAATGTTCCCCGCGTATTGTGCCCCGTACGCGCAACAGGAACATCCATCAACTTGGTCAAGAAGAAAAGGCAGCGCTTGGAATAGCCAACTCCACGGACCGGAAATACCATCATCGGGACGTCGCAGCTGCCAAGGGCTGGCAAAAGGAGAGTAGCAGGCGTTGCCGTCATTCTCGTTAGCAAACGATTTGTCGTTGGCACGTCAAAGTCTTGGTCACGGCGTGTCAGCGAGCCAATGCGGCGGCCCCGTTGTGCTTGGCCGTAAAGCTTGGCCATGACCCCCGAGGCAGGCCAAGCAAACCCTTGACGCTTGTCCCCGGCCCGATCTGCAGGGGTCCCTCCTCTTGGCCTCTTGGCCTCTTGGCCTCTTCGAGAGTTTTCCGTTCGGCCAATCAGTGAGGCGAGGCTGCGTATGAAAAAGAGGTTCTGAGAGACGAGGCTGCTCGCATCGCGGGGTGAACTACATACAACTCATGTGGAAAGGAGCAGACCAGGCACAAAGGAAAAGGTTGTATTAGAAAGGAAACCTGCTCCGTAGGCTCCGGGGAGCGTACAACTATGGGTCTCCCTGTGGGACTGGTCACATGACTAGTCATGTGACCCTCTCTACTCTCTACTCTCTACTCTCACCACAACTCACCAGCTTCCCTGTGACTTCATCCCTGCGCCGCCGTCTTACTCGAGGAGAGGCACCTGGTGCAGCTCACTCCTGACCTCAGCATGCATGATACAGGTTTCCCGAGCGCCAAAACCGAGGTCTTTTGAGGGTACGCGAGCTCGGATGTTGTGGTGAGATTGGCTACTCGAATGGCTGCGGCGATGTGCCTCCCGGAGCCATCAGTCGTGCAGAACCTCGATGAGTATTTGAAATATGGAGCTTCGTAGAATCTATCCCTTGTTTTTGCCGGCATAGCGTCCCAAAAGGGCCACTAAACAAGTGACCCATGCCGTTGACGAGTTCTCGTAACGCCCCCCGCGTCGCGTCAGCCTACGGACCGCTGAGCTTGGGTTAAGCGTCTTGATCATTGACTCGAGGCTCGGAATTCATGGTCTTGGAAGTGGATCTTCATTATGATGGCTTCTGGAGCCTGTCATTGGGCGTAGTTGATCATCTCGCACCAGGTCAAGTGAGTAGGTAGAGTGAGTAATCAGATCGTGAGAGCCTGCCACGGCGAGGCTGCTCTTGCTATTTGTAAAGATGCATTGCAAACTTTGTGTTCCAATTGGTTCATGGTCACTTCCATGCATTTCTCCCCATGACCCACACATATCAGAATGACCGGCACTGATGATTTCGTCACTTATGCCTTACGACTCCTAACAACCCTCAAAATTCGCATCGACTTTGCCCGCCCACATCATGTCCATGACCGCAAAAAGAACCTCTTCTACTTCTATAGACAGTTCGGGCGGCATATTACATATAATCTCCAGCAGATCCTTGCACGTGGACCTATCAGGATCATACTGGCAGTTTCATACAGTCTCAATGGGCTCCCTGGTGTCAGTAAAGTTTCGAGCGGAAGTGCCTCTCGTACGATGATATGGTGTTTTATGCGATCGTTGAAAGCTTGTCAAGCCTTCTCGTACATCTCATGAGTCCTTCGTCTACTTTACTCCGCGACATCGAGGCGACGGATGCGAGTAGTTCTCTCTGAACACCGTGAGTCTCACTCCCGCTTTACGAAAAGCGACATCCGCCCAAGCCGAGTTCAGTACTTCTCGACTATGCAGCTCGAGTGTGACTTGCGTGATTATCCACGTATTTGACCAGACATGCGAAAGACACGACGAGGAAGCCACCGCCAGGTTACGCGTCCCCTACGAGCAAGGCCGACGTTGACGCTGTGATTATGAGACAGCAGCATGCAAGACAATGAATGGATTCGATTGTGATGAGTATACCTTGAAAAAGACATAGAAGTTGGGGGAGGCAGTCTTGTTCCCCATCCATGATCTTTCCATCTGGATCCTGGGGGGTTGGAACCCTCCAGCGGCTGCGATAGACCCAGCCGACATGGCCTTTGCCGACCGTGAACAAGGAACTCCAAGCACCGAACATCGGGAGCTAGGGCTCCAAATACGGTTCAAATTCACTGTATCGGGAGCGTCATCACATTCCCGCCAGTATCATACCTCGGCCTCGTGAGGATGCCGTGCGCCAGGATAGCATACGTCCTGGTGTCTCGCCGTTACGACTTGGCCATGATGTCTGTCCCACGACCGGAGTAACGAATCAGCCTGGGGATCCGGAGAGGAAGCTGTCCGGGTCAGGTCCCTGATGTAGTTACAAACCTGCCGCCTCCGGGCTCACGCAAGCAAGCATTGTGAGTATGTACGGCCGCATGAGGCGTCGCTCGACTCATGATACGCGGCTGTCATCTGGTAATCAGCTTCAAGTCGTCACCTCTGCTGCGCAGTTTGTGCTCAAGGTTCACCTGTCGCGAACGTTCGAGACATTTGAAAGCGCCAAGCGCTTTGTCCGTCGGCACTGCCGGTGTCGACGACGTAGAGAGGAGGGGGTCACAGAACAGGATTGGGGTCTGGCCTGGTGATAGGGTCAGCCACACCTCCATTAGATGAGACGTTGGATATAAGCTGGAGCTTTTACTGAGAGAATTTAGGGTCGTCATGTTAGCGGCAGATGACGGTATGGCATATCAGGAGGGGAACGATTTTGATATGAAGAAGTGATCCCTTCTGCTGCAACGAAAAGATGTACAAGGCGGTCAACTCGGCAGACCCTGCTAGATCTAGGAAAATCGACATTCCTATTTCTCGAGACGAATCATCCTGATACTGCCACAATATTTGAACGGAAATGATCGGCATGTTTAATGCGCTCTCCGTAGGAACAGCGCATCTCTCACTCGCGTTTCATCCAGATCACAAGGCAACTCGTGTCACAAAGACGATATTTTCGAGCCATCATCATATTCCCGTGGAATTCTACTTCGACCAGAGCAACCGCTCATCTGAGTGGCGATGGTCAGCTCCTTGCGCGTCCTGCCCTGTGGCTTATGAAACGCATGCACGCAATCACAATATGTACGCCACGCTGTTTCTCGTTCCAGGCCCAACGACGATTTCGCTGGGAACAGCTCCTCTGTATAGCCACACAGGCACTTTATTTCTTTCTCTGCCGTGGCCTCGACTAGACGCAGCTGGATCGTTGTCAGGAAGACCGAGGCCGAACATGAAATCAGCAAGTGAAGACATACGATGGAATAAGGAGGCACGTTACGATACATGTACGCGAAGGCTCACATAGTACGGCGTACTTGCAAAGGACATTTCAGGTGAGAGTGAAATTGTCTGCACCAGGAAGCCAAGCTTGCATACTATCACCAGCGCGTTCAAGCCTGACCCAGATGCCCATCTCGAATGCTTGTGGACTAAGGTATCTACTTAGGCTGGCCGGCAGGCAGCTGGCACAAGCAGGCTCTCGAGGCCTTGGCTTTATCCGTGTGCCCTAAGCCTCGAAATTTACCGTTTCTAGTCACATCGAGCCAAGACCAAGCGTAGCTCGGGCCGGTACGCGTTCATACGGGTACGCCGACCACCTCTCTGAGTACGTGGAAATTGGGTCATTCGCTTCAGGGACAGGTGATGCGCAGTCCTATGCATCAAGCACACACCGTTCGAATTCCGTGGGTGCGTACAGCAAATGATGGACAGCTCGTGTTTCTTGCCAACGTTTCGACAAGGACAACGTTTTGCCACCCAGCCGGGTGGAAATCACCCACCATACGCGATGTTGGGGCCCTGCAGGACTAGCATGTGAAGATGCAGTATTGCGCCGACATCGACCAACTTGAAGGTCTCGGCGGCGGTTTGAAGCACCAACCGCAATGACTGCCCAGCATGACTGCCCAGAAACGACCACCTGCATGGTTGAAGTCGGCCGACCCGTTTCCCCGACTTGATATTCGGTCCGCCTAGCATCACCTGCTGTTGGAGAGACCCAGGCCGCTCAGTTCATGCCAGGCCAGAAGACCCTGAAATGTCCCCAGAACGTACGGCATACTGCTAGTCGAAGCGCGGTCAGTCAGATCGTTTTCCCCCTGCTCTGGTGCAAGTGACTTCCCCCGTGACACGAGCGCGAGACCGGTACTGCACCACACACTCTTCTTGGTTCGTGGGCGACGTCGAAGCCGCACGTGCAACGATATCTGCAATAGTATCATGGTCGCCGACCTGGGAATCGAAATAGGCAGGAACTCAGCTGGGTCCAGTGTTTTGCAGGAGAACCAGGTGCCATACTGATCGTTGGCTACCGATTCTCGCGCAACACCTGCCGTACAGCGACAGAAAGATGTCGAAGGATGCACTGCACCCTCTTTACGCTCCTGAAACAGTTCCAAGATGGGAGGCGGTGGGCAATGTCTACCCTCATCCTCCGCCTCAAAGACTGACGAGAGCATGCCGGCATGGCCTCTGGCTGCCATACGAGAAGCCCCAACATCGTTTGGGGAAAACAGGTAGCCAGACCTTCGAACCCTGGCAGGTCCCCGCCTGTCAGACTTTTGCGGAGTCTTGCGACACCCCTCCAGAAAGGGCAGGGTCCGAAATGCCTCCAGAGCATCTCGGAGCTGAGGAGTGCAAGGGTCGTCGAGGCTAGCTCAGGGTTTTGCAAGCCATCGCGGACGTTGGTACCGCCCCCTCAAAGTGGCTGAGTCGATTCACCAACGGCACGCTTTGCCCAGACTTTACCGGACAGAAGACGATGGCCGTGTGTTCTGCACCATGCCTCTCGTCTCGGAGTAGAGAGCAGGAGGGCACGACGCGCAACGCATCTTGCAAACTCTAATTATTGGCCAATTCCCCTCTGTTCGAGGAGGGGGGGCATACCTGCTGCAACCCCAACCAACCGCATATGCAACCGTCCCACCACACTGCTTTCCGGGTGCTACCCCGTACGCTTAGTACAGCAAGGCCTTGTGAATGCGCGCACAGAGCGAGCGGTTTCTGCAGGCCTGGGAGCCGAGGAGCTTCCAGAAAGATGCGTGCCTGCATCTGGTGGGTCCCCGGGCCGGCGACAGTTGCAGAACAGGTTTAGTCGGGATTGTGTGGCTGGGTTGGCAATCTGCCCACGGACAACGGGTCGCCGTTCACGAGCATCATCAGCATCCGTGTGGGCTTGCATGACCTGACTTGTACGGCGAAGTATACCATCCATGTATACGCTGCAAGCCTGGAGGCATACCCTGACTTGCCTAACCTGATGAATGTGTCGATTACTTGACGGATACCTTGACGTCGTCGTGCGACAAACACGGTTTCCGCGATACGGGCCCGAACTGCCAAGAGGTTGTGCTTTCTTGCCGCGTCTCAACAAGGCGGCATGGGAGACAGGACGGGATGAACTTGACAGGTTGCGCAACTGCCAAGCCAGTCCATCTTATGGTTCTTCGATTGCTACTGTGCTGGTACGCGCATTTCGAGTCTTGCTTTTGATATGCGGCCGTTTCCGCCGCCTCCGCCAAGCCGAGTCAGTCAAGACGGGAGCGCGTGATGGTGCATAGCGTCTCTCTCGCATGCACACGCTGATTACCTTATTCCAGCACTGCGAAGTTGATGTTCCCACAACCTTGCTCTGTCTGCCTGCACCATTGTCAGCACATATCGCCACCCCGGGCTGCCTTCGTGTCCGACAGCGCAGAGTTTACCCAAACAAGTAAAGCAGACCGAGAGAATAGAACATGGAGCGACTGATCCAGGCTGACGTGATGACGGAGCGAGCGAAGTAAGCAAACCCGGGGCCTGATGTCGTACAGTTAGGTACAACTGACGCAGGCACGCCGAAGAGGCTCGAGTCTTTCTTGGCTTTTCCTATCGTCCCGTGGTGTCATTGCTTCTAGCATGGAGAGGGCTCGCGCCAGGTCCGCGCATTCATTGTCGAACAGTCTCTCCTCGCGGTGACGTTGCAGCAAGGCAGCATCAGGAGTTTAGCTGACCGTGGGGCTGAGGGTTGACAACCATGTTTCGAGCCTGGAAAGGATGGCGCAGAACCCACAGAACAGGGTAATGCGTCCCAAGAAAAAGCTCCTTGAGCTGTTTCGTGTGGTCTGTCGGAGGGCGGCTCCCGAAATGCGTTAGCAGCTCCGTGATTCTTGCACGCCAGTGGAGTTCGACCGCCGACGCGACGCGGAATGTCCTCGTGGGTCTCTACCGGCCGTGCCCCTGAGCGATTTCTTTAGCGACACCAGCGGCGTCAGGGATAGCGGGAGGTACATCGATCCATCGATCCGCGGAGCCTTCGCTGTAGCAGTCTCCATGTAGACAGACAACTAACTTTTTCCTCCGCCCTCCGTCGGTCTTCGACTTGGTCCAGAAGCGCCTCACCTGCCGTTGCGATCCGGGGTAAATTGGCCCAAGATGAAGAGGCGTCGAACGGTCTTCATTAGGCTAGCTATCTTGGACCTTGACGGATATCCCCTTGGAACAGCTAGCGCGGGTGCCGCGATGTTGATAAAGTCAAAAGGCCAACGGGGTTTAAGTATATCTCGGGAGCATCTGTTTGAGCTGCACAGACTTCGCTTGGAGAGGCCAGCACCACGACGCAGATAAGTGACCGCATCATTTGGTGCAGACCCAATGCTCGGCCTGTCAAGTGGTTGAAAAGGCAGTCGGCTGGCTCCGCGAAGTCGACCATGGTTGTCCGAGCCGGCCCCGTCGCCGGGCCAGGTGAGTACTAACTAGTATGTATGACGATAAACGACACGCGGAAGCCTAGCCCGATCAACAGACAGGATGCCTGATACGCTGACCTCCTGGGTACACATCGCCTGACATGCATGCGAGGATCATTTCCACATCCTGTCAGCGACAAAATGATCGCCTCTGTGTCGGCCCCCTAGTCACTGGAATACCATGCCTGCCTGTGTCGTGCTTCTTCATCGCTTTATAATGATATCCCTTCAACGGAAGTGGTCGTACATACGAATGCGTCTCTTGGCACTGGTTCAAAGTCAATCAGTCATTTGGGGAAAACAATTGCTGAGCTCTCATCCTTTGGAAGCCCAGGTCGTCAGCAGGTCTTGCTTGCTTCCCGCTCGGTTTATGTACCCTATGGCGATCAGAGCTGGCCTAGACATCAGACAGGGCGTCATATTGACTGCGTCGAGTGTGACAGGTCCACGCACAGATCCTCAAGTTGGGCATGTTGTGCGCCATGGGCGGCGATGTCTGCCCGTTAGCGGTCGGTGAGCTGAAGTTGGGTGTCTTTGTACTGCTGGCTATGGGGCGTTCTCTCGATCTTGGACATGGCTGATCCATCAATGGCGGGAAGGTCGCGTCGCCTCCTTGCGCCCGCCGTCGCTTGGTGTGATGGGAAGCTGAGCACGTCCATTCGATACCAGAGAAGGATGGCCGGCCAAAATCTTTCTGTGAATGGACGGCGCAGCAACAAATGAGTGAACCAGTAAAATCCCTTAGAAGACGTCTATAATGTGACAGGTGCGGTGAGGACGCCAGCACGAGCGGCTGGCGTTTAAAGTGGCCTCTCAGCGATGCCGATCAGCGCAGGGCGTCGAGGCCCCCCCAAGCTCGCAATTGGCAAGCAAGCAGGGCAAGACAAGTTCCTATCGCAAGCCAGTCTGACCAGCAAGTCTGATACGTCGTCTTTACTGGCTTCGACTGTGAAATTGGCTCGAGGCTGCGGGGTTGATGAGTGGCTCCTCGGTGGCCCAATTCAGTAAGAATGTCAGGCCTGCTGTCGGGGCGCGCCTCCGTCCAATTATGGCTGTACATTCGAGGACAATCCGATGTGGAGGTATCTTGTACGCTTTGTGGCATATTCTGGAGTGAACAGTTCACTCGAGATGCCAAGAAGTGACACCAGTTGTGCGGCGTTCGAACCAAGTGACATGGCTACTGTGAACCGAATACAGTCACCGTCGAAGTTGGGCCATGGCTCTTCAGAACGGGCCGCCCCCTGTGGAGGTGGTTGAGCGTTCAGCCCTAAGGTAGGATTTGGTAGCCCGCCCCAGATTCTCACCAGGATCCGGGGTTCCGCGGCAAGGAGTGACAATAGCTACCCAGGTATTGGGAAAGGAACTTTGGTCGTTGTTTCCTTCATGAGGCTCGGCGCCCAGGGCGGTCAGCAAGGGATGTAGTAGAATCGACGGATACAGTATCAGCAGAGGTGCCAGCCATTGGTCTCGGCTTGAAGCGAGAGCTGCAAAGCCTAAACTGACAATCTGTATGACGGCGTCGGTTGCACGGCCTAGTGCGGACTTGAGGGATGTGCAAAAAGCCATCCGGCCGAGCCATAATGGTAGGTGGAACACGTACAGCACGAGAAGGTGTATAGCCAATGCTGCGTGCGAGCAACAACCGCGTGATGGAACTGGACGACGCCTCTTATTGTGCGAAGCCCCACGGAGGACGATCGGCGGCACCAGCTGCTCCTGTCGACCTGAAACTGGCTTCCACGACCGTCGTTCTCGGGCTCAGTGAGGCTAGCTCCAGCGAGCTTGCCTCGCCACACATGGTTAGGCGACAGGCAAAATAGCCTGAAGGAGACCGCTGGGGTGATGGCGCGATGGGTAGCCGGAAGCTGTTGGGACAACCGAACGGTAAGGTACAGACACGCAAGAGGCGGATGCCGCACTAAAAGGGTTGACGAAGAAGGCTGTGGAGCCTCTGGGACGCAGCCAGGGAAGGTTGGCAAAACGCTCGGTCTCTTGTCGAACCGAGGAGGGGGTTCCAGGAAACGTGCGGCGTTGCAGTCGTGACCCTGTCTTGGGACCCTTCAGCAAGTAGCGACCTGTCTTGCGTGAGCGGTGGCTTGCTGTGCCCCATGATATGCCGATTCGTCATGCGATGCCCTGGACGGGGCTGCTGGTCTTAAGAGGGAATCGTGGGTAGCACCAGATCGGCGTTCAACTACCAAGACCTTGTCGGAATGAAGGAGGAGTGATGACTTTGACGAGTCTGTCCTTATGCTGGGGAATGAAGGGAATACCCCCCGCGGATTCCGTCCCGTCGTCCCCGTTCTTTCCTGAAAGTTTCCTTCCAGGAAAATTCCCAGTGTAGCGGTTTGAGCTAATGATCAAGTCGAGGCAGTAGCGGCCCGCCCAGCACCTACCCTAAGGAAGTAGGCGTCGGTAAGTCAGGTACCTGAGTACTTCAATCCAGGTACTTGCCCAAGCCCAACAAGCGTCCTGGATCCCCTCCCCGCACTTCCTCGCCCACCACCATCATCATCCGTGAACGATGCTCATTGCCCTCGCGAGTTCGAGTTCCCTTTGTGAACGGACTCGGTGCAGGCCCAACTCAATACAAGCCCGGACACTGCTAGATTGTCATCTCGAGATCAGACTGAATTCATTGCCTCAGTTGGGTAGAGGGGCCAGAGCCTACTTGGACGAACTGTACCCCTGTAGGTGGTCTGGTTGGGTTACTGGAGGGGCGCCTCAGTATCGACCGACGACGGCTCACTCCCCCTCCCTCCCGGACCCCTGTCATCCTGGTCCCTGACGGAGCTCTCAGGGGTCCAGGGGTGCGGCCGGCAACCATCCAGACGTCGTATCCTCGCACGGCCTGCATGACCGACGTCGTTGCCCCTGCAGCCCAGGTCCCGCCCGCCATCAACATCCCCTTGCCGCCCTCCGGTAGGCCGACGTTGCGGTGCTTTGCGCCCACCGCCTCGCCAATGATGAGTGCGGCCTGGCTTCAGCTGCAGTCGACACCGCCCAGGCCAGAGCCAAAAGGGCGTCTTACTGGTATCCGCCTACCTGCGGAACGGCGACCTCCACCACAAGACCGCGCCGGCATTGGCCCTCTCGCAATCGCCGCCTCCCGCCATCCAGCTCGCATAATACCAGTTCATACGCTGCCGAGTCCACGTCCCAATCATTGCATCTCACTGCGTGGCTAGTCCCATCCAGGCCATCCTTGGCCCCTGTCGTACCTGGCCCTTCTCTGGAGAAATCTCCCGCCGCGGGCCCCACGGTCGAGGCATGGTTGGATTCTTTCGACGTGTGGCACCCTTGTCACCTCCCCTCTGCTCTTGGGTTGGATGTCACAGAAAGCCAGTGAGAATCGCCGAGGAGCCTACGATTCCATCCTCTCTCCAGTCGCGTGCGTGCCCGTCGTGCGACTAGTGTAGCTGCTCTTCGCCTCGTGGCTGGCTTGTCCGTGGATCGGTATACATACTGCCCACCTCCCCATACCCTCCACATCCTGTTCTCCCCATTGCCCTTCCCCTTGATGGCACAAACGACGTAGATGTGTGTCGACAGACATCTACCAATTCATGTATCTTGCGCACACTAGCACGTCCATTCTTTGCCATCGACACGCAGCTTTCATACATTCCCACAACCCTTAAACCGGACTGCACAACTACGGCATTCAACATTACGACCACAACGTCTTATTCAACCTCCAGCACCTGCGCAACCGTCTTCGTCCGCTTGCATACCTCCGGCTGCGACCCCGCTCGGGTCGTTTCCCCAAACTCATCCAGATACGACGGACTTCGTCTGATTCCTCAACTATCGACCTGCACTGGACCAAACGGTCTTGAAACGAGCACTGAGCGACCCATAACAGCCCGGGGCCGCTTACCAAGCCCAAAGCACCACGACAGCCCGGCCTCGTGTCTCGTGATTCCCCGGATCAGCGAGCCTGCGTTTTTCAGGTTTTCAAGCCGTTGAGACGGAGTCAGTCCATCAAAAGATTAATCCTCTTCCTGGCTTCTGTGCCTTTCCGACATCCCTCGAACCGGGCGCAAGAGAGACTCGGTCTCCTTGATAATCGTCATGGCCGTCGATCCCAACCGGGGCAATTGCCCTCTGCCTTTCTTCTCTCCAGATAACTTTGATGATACCCAAGGCTGTAAGTAGATGTTCTACCTCGCCATCACCACTTTTGCTTGGCTGATCACGTCCAGTCCTCGAAGGAAGGATGTGCGGGGAGTATCCCATCATCGGAGCATGTTGCCTGCCCTGTCCCATGGCGGACTGGGTTTACCCGGACTATTTTAAAACTTTCACCGACATCGTCAACTGGATATGCGTGGTTGGCACGATATGCTGCGTATTCCTCCTTCTCTCATGGGCCTTCCTTCCTGTGGAGAAGACCAACAGGCACTACCTGAGCATCAGTCTCACAACGGCCGTCTTGCTCATGAACGTGAGTGGACCTCTCCGGTGGCCTCTGTGGTGCTGGTGGCTGGACAGGACTGACGAAACTCACAGCTGGGCTTCGTGCTCCCTCTTGCAGCCCGACCCAGGGAGTGTGCCAACTCCATCACGCCCAACGACATGTACAGCAGTCCCGTCTGTGGCGCCTCCGGAGCCTTCCTCCTGTTTGGTGGCTTCGCTGGAGTCATGTGGGTATTTCTGCGTGCCCTATCTCTCCACCTCCAGATCTGCTGGCAGGTTGTTGTAGGCCGGAACTTCATGTTCTTCTCACAGGCGAGTGGATGGGGCATTCCAATTCTCATCATCATCTGCGTCATGGTTTTTAGCGGCGTCTCCTTCCGCCTGAGCGCCACCTGCCATATCAACCACGAGAACAGCCTGGCAACCTTCTGGATTCCGATTCTTGTCTTCGCGGCCATTACCGTCATCATACAGTTTGCGACTTTTGGATACTGCATCAAGGTGTATCTGGCGTCGCTCTCGGACAACGCTGCCTCGACTGAAGGCTCTAGCCTGCCCGCATACTCGGCCAGCGTCCGCACCATGACGCCCCGCCAGGCCTACCGCCGGGTGCGACGAGTCATTGCCCTGCAGTGGAGAGGTATCGCGATCGTTCTCATCATCATCGCCGATGTCATATTCTTTTCCGTTATGTTCGTTTTTCAGGACTTGACAGTTCATAACGTGGAGCTGGACGGCACGGCGGCTGGCGCAACCGATGGCTCCGACGTGGAAAAGAGCAGGAACGGTGCGCTTGAATGGATCAAATGCCTCATGGAAAAGAATGGCGACAAGAATCAATGCCTCGACCAGGCGAAGGAGCTTGTGGTCAATGAAGCCACCATCATTGCAGTACTTATTCTCTTGGCGGTAAGTGGTCCTTGGCCCGAGCCTGTGCAGACCTGCAATTCTAACTCGTTCCCGTACAGATCAACGGCATTTGGCTTCTTCTCCTTCTGGGACGCTGGTCGATGGTAACGGGCTGGGTGGACCTATTCAAGTCGGCCTCCAGCAACCGGAAGAAGGAATTCGTGTCGGTGGACGCCCGATACGATATCAAACAGGACAGCCGTGCGTACGAGATGCTCTCCAAAGATTCGAGCGCCGCTGTAACACCGATTGAGCCAGTGGTCACACCAATGAGCGGCGGTGACGGGCGTCGCACGCCCGACTTCTTCGGGCACACAGCCCGGTACCACGCACCCGTGCGGTCCTTTTCGAGCCCGAGACCGCCGCCACAGAGCCCCCCGAGCAGTCCGCCGCCTGGATGGGATGTGAGGGCGACGTATGCCCGACCTGGACACGACAATGACGGCAACAATTGGGACAACATGAACCCGCTCGGCATGAACAGAATATAGGAAGCTCGACGACTGAACTGGTCAATGTTGATCTTGCGAGCTCGGCAACGGAAACCTCGTGCTCGAGGAAACAAAAATGCCAAACGAAGACTCCAACGCACACGCGTGCCTACATACAAAAA
The DNA here is from genome assembly GCA_037042015.1 of Furcasterigmium sp. R96-07A1. Lineage (NCBI taxonomy): Eukaryota > Fungi > Ascomycota > Sordariomycetes > Glomerellales > Plectosphaerellaceae > Furcasterigmium > Furcasterigmium sp. R96-07A1. The sequence continues at coordinate 237,287 of JAXQJP010000327.1, read as the reverse complement.
AAAACGAACTCGGCTACACGAAAGCAAAAGCCGAGCAAGCCAGCATCCCTGCGGTAGTTTATTCTTGTTACATTCTTCCGCAAGGGGCTTTTGGGGTAATCCCAAGATTATCAGTAACATCCCCGTACATACTTCGGAAGGGAATCCCACACGGGCTTGACGAGCGATGTCGTTTTGACTCGATGCATTGAGATGGGTGGACATTATGGGACCAGCGCCGGCGTCACGGATCTTTTTTTCTCCTTTTGCGAAGACTATCTTCGGCCTTAATCTTATCGGGATGAGGATTGTTATTCAGGCAGCATCCAACACCTCGCGGGAGCAAGACGAACATGTTGGTACTGGGGGGGCGGAAGGCACTGGTAGATACCCAGCAAAGTTGGCTGAAGACACTGTCGTGAATGGACACGAAAGGGTCAATGAGGAATATTCATTGACATGATCTCTTCACCTTATGGTACCTACCTGCGTGATGGTCCTCATTGTCCTAGAAGATGCGTTAGGTCCAGCGCAACTGTTCAAGGTTGCCGAGAGATCGTCGGTTATCTGGCTTTGAATATCAGTGTTTTCCTTATTCGGCCGAGCATGGGAGGACGGCCGTACCATCTGTTCAGCCGAGGTGGGAGGGTACTAATTACGCTACCTACGCACCTTACTTAGGTACCTGGAGGCCAGGTGAGGTTGGGGTAATAAGTACCTACTTACTAGATGAGGCCCTGCAGACATGACGAGTGGGGTTCACCATGTTCGCGCGTGCCTGTAGTGTCACCAGAGGCATAGCAGCCTGGCTATCAATCCAGTAAACAGTGTAAAGCGATATGCTAGCGTAATCAAAAATCCTCCAGTCAGTCACTCCAATCGTGAGAATGAGGCTGCATGGTTGATTGATAACAAAGAGCAGAAGATCGACTTCGTCGGTGCCAGTAGTACTTTATCATGCTTGTTAGGTACTACCATTGCTGCTGGTGCTTCGGAAGGGGCGGATCACAGCTCAGAAATACCAGCCAACGAGACGCCGGCTTTCGGGATCCTCGGACTTGACCATCAGAAGGATATAAAACACGGACAATAACTTCTCAGGACAATGAAGTCTTGATTCTGGAAAGATTACTTCGTCAATCAAAAACAGAGTCGCAAGTACTCACTTAAGTACTAATTGGGTACTGGATGGATGCCCTGAGACAGTCGCTTGTGACGGGACCAGGCCCGGCCTCAGCAGGTCGATCGCGCCGTAGGAACAGGGCGTGGGGTCTGAGCTGGCAGGAACCACTCGCCACGCAGCCCTATTTTGGTATCGACGACGATGTTGAACAGCCCGGCGCTGTAGGTATTGGCAACTACTACGACCTCGACGACAACGCATCCGACGATGGCGACCTTTCACTAGCGCACTGTCTCGATTCCCGTCATCCTGCACGACTCTCGGCGCCATCCCGACCAGAGCAGGCTGTTACTGGAGCCTACACAATCGGGATTCATATTGTGTCACTGTTGAACCGTATCGCAAAGTCTGCAGCCGCCCGAGCGAAATCGATACTGCGGCCGGCCGCTTGGAAGATGTTAGTCATTCTGGCCTTTCTCCTCCTAGGGGTCTATTGCCACTATATGTGGCAAGCCGAGGCTGCTATCCAGATCCCATGGGTACCGGATCCCGAGTCTCGCATCTTCAGCCAGCAGGAGCTGCTACCGCCCTTGCCCGGCACGGACATGGCCTCCTTCGAGATGCCGCTCAGGACGAAAGGTCGCAACATTGTCGACCAACGAGGACGCAGAGTCAAGCTTCTGTCCGTCAACTGGTACGGCGCCAGTGACGAGCTGTTCGTGCCTGGCGGGCTGGACGTGCGACACCGAAATGACATTGCCTCTACCATCCGCCAGATGGGCTTCAACAGCGTCCGCATGCCGTACGCCGACGAGCTCGTTACCTCCAACCCGCAGGTCATGCCCCATCTCGTAGCGGCCAATCCGGACTTGGTCGGTCTTCGCGCTATGGACGTGCTTGAAGCCTGCGTCACGGCACTGACCGACGCCGGCATCGGCGTCATCATGAACAACCACATTACTCATGCGACGTGGTGTTGCGGCGCCGACCCTTGCGATGCAGGATGGGCCAACGACCACCTCGGGCCGCTCTGCCGCATCAGACAGAGTGAGGAGGGCTGGATGAGGAACTGGGAAGATGTGATGATCCGGTTCGTTAACAACCCGCTCGTCATCGGGGCCGACTTGCGCAACGAAGTGCGCGGCGTATGGGGTTCCATGCCGTGGGACAAGTGGGCGAGCGCCGCCGAGCGCGCCGGCAACCGCCTCCTCCGGCTCAACCGGGACCTGCTCGTCATCGTCGGCGGCACCGAGTCGGGCAACGACCTGCGCTTCGCCGGCCGCCGGCCGGTCGTGCTCGACGTGCCGAACCGCGTGGTTTACTCGGCCCACGTCTACGCGTGGTCGGGATGGGGCAGCCTCGATGGTCGCTTCTCGAAGCGTGGCTACGCATCTTTCGTCAGGACCATGCGCGAGAACTGGGGGTACCTCGTCGAGGGTGATCACGCGCCCGTCTGGGTCAACGAGTTTGGCGGGTCGCGTCGACCCTCCATGGGAGGTGCCAACTATTGGCAGAATCTGCTTAGGTATCTCAAGGTGATTGATGCGGACATTGGGTACTGGGCTATCAACCCGAGGAAGCCTAAGAATAACGAGGAGGAGTCGTATTCGCTGGTGGAGGATGACTGGACGACGCCAGTGTTGGATTACAGAATGAAGGATATGACAGAGATCATGAGGGCGCCTGTAGAAGGGTACAAATTCAAGGACCAGTCGACATGAGCATGCTGGTTTTGTTGCTGCCAGATTTTTTAGACCCAGTTAGTTAAAGTGAGGCACTTGGAACCTGTTGCAATGGTTTGTTCGCGATTTTGAGACATAACCTGAGGCGGCACCCAATTAGTACCTACCTCAAAAGTCTTAGTTAGTATCTCACCACAGCGCTGTAGGATGCACATCGAAAAGCACTTTCATCGGGGTGCTATCAGTGCTACCTAAGTATGCTCAGTGAGCACACGCCAAGTTACCTAAGTAGGTACCTATCCACCTTACACGCGGCAATGTGCCAGCGGCAGGGGTTCGCTAAGGGAGCTTATCGATAAGGCAGACAAGGCGGGGCGGGGAGCTTTGCTAGGACAAGCTGGTCCAGAACAATACAATGAGTCCAGCTTGAAAAGTCCAAGACAATCATCAGGCATAGCGATTCTGCAAGAGCACTACGCGATCCTTGATTGGTGACAGGGAATCTCAGTAAATCTACATATGGCCCCTTTCACTCTGTCATGACCCCCTTCTCTGGCCATATTTTGCACGTCAAGAACGACGAACCAAGCCACAGGCACAACAAGCATATGGTCTTATCGATAAGGACGGCAGCTCCATGTTGGGCGAAGCTCCCCTCCAACATCGCCTGCCGCAACATCCTCTGAACACACATCACGTCGCCGGCGACACAAGAGAAGATGGCAGCCGAAAGAAGAGGCGGAGGCGCGCGCGGGTTCCGCGAGGTGACGGTAGGCCGTGTCTCATGGCAAACAACCGCCGATCGATTCGGCCACGACAAGGCGCTTCCGCTCGTACTCTCCAACGAGAACGACTTGTTCTTCGGCAACGACGACGATGACGACATGGAGGACGAGGACGACCTGCACCCGGAGGGCGTCATGCCGGATCTGATTTCTGTCGACAACCCCTGGCCTGGTAAAGACTACCTGCAGATCCCACTGGAGATGAGGGTGCCTTCGATGCAGGCTCATCGGAACAACCTGACGGCTCTTTCGCAGAGATACAACGTAAGCATGCCTGGAGCTCGCCAACAGTGAGAACATGTCGCTGATTCACTTCCAGCTGTACTTCGCTGCCTACGGAAACCGTATCTTTGCCTACCGCCCCTGTGGCATCCTGCAACAGCGCCTCCCGCAGGAACCGGCCCTCATCCTCGCCACGAGGCCCGGCTTTGAGGCCAAGGTTGTAGGTGGATACCAGAACAGGGATCTTCACCATCAGTCCAACGCCATCCAGATTGGCTTTCTCGGCCGCAAGGAGGTGCTCGTCCTTGTTTACGACGATGGCTCCGTCATCGCATACGACGTCGACGACATTGCTTCCTTCATTGAATCCGGCAAGGAGAATCGCCGACCCATCCCTCGGCCTTTCTTCCACGACAACGTGGGAACTACTGCATGGGGAATTGCCATCCACCAGGCCTCACGGCTCATAGCAGTGAGCTCCAACAGGCGCGAAGTCACCGTGTTCGCTTTCGGTCTCACGTCGCCTCCGTCACCCACTAGTAACATCCCCAAAAACGAACGAGCGGCTACCTTTGTGGCCACGCGGAGATGCACTTGGCGCATTATCATCCTTCTGGGCACCGGCGGTCACAACGTGCCCAATATCTCCTTCTGGGACAATAAGGACGGCCAGGCCGAGAAGGTATGCGCCATGGACATAACAGGTTCCACTTGGGTCCTCGACATCTGGAAGCCTCACACCGCACCACTCAAGCTCCGATCCTCGGATGCGCAGCGGGTGGTTCAGGGCTGGGGCGTTCTGGTTCTGCCACACACGAGCTTCATGTCGGCCAACAACACCAGAGATGCTCTCGGATTGCCCACGACGGAGGTGAGGCTCGACAATCAAAATTCCACCAGGCTGGACATCACGCAGAGTTTGCGGCTCATCCGTGACAACCCGACGGCAGCTGACCGCGACCCTCCATGGGCTCGAAGGGGAGGGCAAATGCCGATGCCATCGACCATATTTGCTCAGGTCCTGCTTGCTGCGATCTCAGGCTCAGGGCCCATGCCCCCTGGGATCATGCCTCCTTGGCTGCAGCTTGCTGAAAACGACTTGGCGGACGTAGACGAAGAGTTGATAGGACTCGATGACGACGAGGACGGAGAAGACGAAGAGGGTGACACGGAGGATCCGCTGAACGATCCTTTGCATAATCCCTTGAACGAGCCTTGGCCTAACATGTCTGAGCCGGCGCTTACCAATACGTTCAACACTAGCAATCCGACACCGCAGTTATCGCCGGAAGCCTACGAAAGCGATGAGAGCGAAAGTGCTGGGACATTTGTCATTCCTAACGTCATGCCGACCCTGCAGCCCAGTCAACCGCACCAGTGGAATTGGGGGCCCCCGCCACATCTCATGTCCAGCAACCCACCTGGGTCTCACTGGATGAACTGGGCAACAGGAACAGCCTCATCGAGTTCGGAATCAGACGTTGATCCCAGAGAGCAGCCCCCGCCGCCGCCGTGGAAACCATCCGGCGAGCGCCCGTATCCAGTTGGGCTCGAGCCTTTGAGCCTGGCAGAGTACGACAGACTCGCCGACTGCGACGCTGGGTCTGTTCAGAGCGCAAGTGCGGAGGGATCCCTCAATGGCGACTTGGTGTATTTCCCAAGCCGAGGCAGCATATTCAAGCTGCCCCTGGACATGAACGCGAGGATATGTTTCTTCCGACGCTCTTTCGACTGTAGCCATTACCCTCCTGTGCACAAGCTGGACGAGCAGGCGCTCCGGCCCAGCTGCCTCTTGCGCACATACGCTGCCGACGTGGAGCTCAGCAGCCATAATAACTCCCATCCTCGAGTCAACGTCGTGTGCCGCGATCCTTTGGGACTGCCTGGGCCGAACAGGACCGTGCTCATGCCGTCCAGCCGCCGACTGGCCATGCTCCTGCACGTGCCGGAGCTGTCACTTGTGGTCATCGGCGCGGGCATCGGCCGCGTCCTCCTCATGACGCCCACTCGGGTCCGGGGCGCCCCCCTCAAGGTGGGCCGAGAATCCAGCCCCCAAAATCTCAAATACGGCTACCGAATCGACCATGTTCTGCCCCGTGCGAGGGAGGAGGCGAGACGAGAGTACAAGACGGCGCTTTACGGCGTCGCGATCGGCCCTGTACAGGAAGGCAGCGGGGCCACGGGGCAGGGAAGCTTGTTGCTCCGCCCATCCGGCCCGGCGGGCAAGGTGGCCTCGGGGCCGGGGCGCAGACGGTTCCGGCTGATGCTGCACTTCCGCGACCATTCCATTATGAGCTATGAGGTGGGCCGCGACGAGGAAGGAGGCCTACAAATCATGTAAGAGAGGTCATTGCTTGGTGCCATCCGGGTAGTTTCCCGGCTGGAGGTGTACGGCGCATTCACGTTTAAGATACCCCCGAGTGAGGTCCGCGACAGACTGCAATAGCGTCTGATACAACGAATGGAAAGGGGTCTGGGGCTTCGGACAGACGTGGAAAGAACGCACAAGAGGCAGGGTTACCCAGGGGCCAGAAAGAGGTAGTCTTTAGACGATATCCAGGTCAAACACCATATGCTTTACCCGACACCTATGCGCGCGCTTCTGGAGGTGCTTGTTCGACCACTGGTTCAGCGCAATCACCGGCCATCATCTCAGGATGGATGGCCATGTTCTTCTCTTCCTTATGTAAGTGACAACACGTGGTGATTTAGTTACGCGTTAGACGCCAAGGGAGGAAATATAATGCATTTCGGGGCCCAGGTATCGTACCCATGAAGCCGTGGTATCAATAAAATCAAGCATCTATATGCTACGCTAACGCTCAGGACTTGTTGTGGACGAGTCAACCGCCTTGTCACCATCCTCCCCACGCGCCTCCACGTTGATGATGGCGCTCTGCAGAGCACTCGTCAGATCGATGTGGAATAACGGCCTATTAAGACCGTGAACCACAACACCCCTCCTCCGGGCCGAGATGTCCTGCGCGTTTTCGTCGTCGGCCGAGCCACCGCCGGCGTGGCTAATCTCGTCCTCGAAGTCATGCACCTTGCCCGCGACCTCCTCGTCAGCAACGCGCTTCTGCTCGTAGCGCTGGTTGGCCTGCTTCTCGGCGATGGCAGCAGCCGAGTCAGCGCCGCCCATCTCGGCGACGCTGAAGATGCTGCGCCACCTGTGCTGCTGTTGACCGTGGCGCGACTCGGTCGGATACCCAAACCCAGCGGCGGCGAGGGCGCGCTTAGACCAACGGTTGTTGATGCAAGCGACGTGCCAATCGACAACGTCAGGGGCGGCGTAGCGGTCGAGCTGATTGCGCACATCGATGAGCTGCTGGACGGACGTAAGGTCGACGTTGTTGACGGAGGAGAAATCGAGGATGATGGCCTTGAGTGTCGGGCGGCCCTCAACAGCTTGGCGCTGCGCAGCAGCCTTGGATGCCTTGCGAGATGGGCCCGGATCATTCCAAGGACGGTCGCCGGGCTTTGAGAACGTGGCCAAGTCTGTGCGCCTGGTGCGTTGGAAAATGTAGTCGGTAAGGTGCTCGAGGGAGCCGGCGGCATTGGGGTAGTTGAAGCCTTCAGAGAAGCGGTAGATGAAGATGCCGGGATAAGGCTGGTCGAGCTCGACGTCGGGGTTGGTGCCATCCGCATGGTCGACAGGTAAGAATACGTTGCGGGAAGCATTCTTGTCGTCAGGGAAAGTTCCATACTCGCCACGAATGTCGTGGTGATCATCGCCAATAACGTGGTCGCCAATGACGGAGTGGATCTTGACCTTGCCGAGGACACGTCCAGTGCCGCGAAGGATGCGCCACAGCAGTAGGACAGCGGAGATGATGACCGTGGCGTAGATACCGTTCTCGATTGATGAGAAGATGGTGACGAAGACACCAATGAAGAAGATGATGACCTCGAGAGGAGATACGCGCCAGAACTGGTAGACGGTGTCCGGGGGTGTGATGAGATCGCCGACGGCGTGGATGATGACAGCCGAGAGGGAGGAGCTCGGGATATAGAAGAAGACAGCAGTCAAGGCGTAGATGGCCAGCAGCACAATGACACCCGTGATGACACCAGCGAAGGGGGTCCTAACACCAGCCTTTGATTTGATGGCAGTGCGACTGAAGGAGCCAGTTGAGGGAAAACCGCCAAGGAAAGGGGCGAAGACGTTGGTCACGCCAATAGCGACAAATTCTTGCGAGGGGTCGATGGTGTAGTTGTTCACGCGCCCGAAAGACTTGGAGATGGCGATGTGCTCGATGACCAAGACGATCACAGTTGCAGGCAGGTCAGAGGCAAAGGCTGAGATCAGCCCTGTATCCATCTTCGGGACACCGACGTCTTGGAAGCCTGTGGTAGGTCAGTATAGTTCATTGGGGACTGCAAATAGGTGAGCTCACCTCGCGGGACACTGCCCAGAATCTTGAAAGCAGGATCGCTTCTCCTGTTCATGTTGACCAACCAACTGATCATGGTGTACAACAAGATGGTGAAGGCAGTCCTCAGGGTCGACAGGAAGAAGAACAGCTTTTGACGAGCCGGCCAGCGCTTCGCAGCGAAAGAGCAGACGGAGCGAATGAGATAGAGCATGGTCAGAGCTGATAGACCCATAGCTGCGTCGAGCTTAGTTCTGCCGAGGTGTTTGAGGATGTTGATGAAGACCTTGTACGTCTCCTCGCGGTTGGAGAAACCCGTGATACCCATCATGGTCGGGACCTGGCCGACGGCAATGGAGATGGCGGAGCCAGTCATGAAAGCAGAGAGGGAGACGAGCGAGATGATGTTAACGATCCATCCCATACGAATAAGGCCGATGAAGAGCACAATAGCGCCAGCGATGATGGCTAGTGCAGATGCGATCTGATGGGGCGCATATTGAGGAAACTCGTCTCGTGTATTGCTGATGACGTTGCCGACGACGGTCGATAAGACAGCGACGGGCCCGATGGTGATATCCTTCGAGGTGGCGAAGAACCAGTAGATCATGACGCCCATGAATGAGGAATAGAGACCAAACTCGGGGTCGAGGTTGGCCAGGAGTGCGTAGGCCATGCCTTGGGGAACGACCACGGCGCCCACGGTGATGCCCGCCACCAGATCACCGATGAGCCATTGGACGTTGTAGTGACCGATCCAGTGCACGAAAGGGAAGAGACTCTTGACATAGGCGCGAGCGACTCGTTTCGTCGGCAGAAGTTCCCGGAGCCATTCTCCGGCGGTGGGAGGCTCTTCGACAAAGCTGTTGGTGGACGTGACAGACTCTCCTCTTTGAACCTCATCTGGATATGAATCGTCCTGGAGCTTGATGCCAAGGACCTTGGCCAGGCCGTGGCCGATCTTGGTGCTTGTGCTGGGCATGATGGATGTTGATGTGTAGGGCCAGCAGCCAAATGATTGTGTGTTCGCCTAGGTACGCAAGACAGGAGCCCAGGCACCCTAGGGGACCTGTGAAGGCCTTGACTAAAGTGACAAGATCGCTCTCGGCGAGGGAGGTAAGATGCTTTCGTGTGCGACTTAGCCCAAGATTGAAGATGACAAATCGGGGAGAAGCCCAAAGGGTGGTTTGATTAATGAAGAGGGACGAGGTCAAAAAAGCCGAGAGCTGCCAAGGAGTCTCCCGGTACTTAAAGGTAGGTGCAATGGTTATCAGATGGATAAAAGCTCTCTGCCGACTGAGCTAGCACCGCGCGATGAGGTTGTGCTACACACAGCTCCGGTGATGTAGAAGACCTTGTGCGTGAGTGTCGAGATTTGAACTGGAGCTCTGTCACGATGTCGCCATCGAGACTTGCCCGTACCAAGTTTAGTCTCACGAGGAGAGCACGGGGAGATCGGAAGACCGGCACGGAAGTGCTTTAAGCTCGCGCAACACTCCCCACAACCGCGGACACGGCGGTCGAGGTGGGCGTGATGGGTGGGTATCTGGAATGGAGAAGGGAGGAGTCCGAGTTGCAAATGAGCGAAAGCGGTGGAAGAGTGACCTTGCGGACAGATGCCCGAATGTGTGTCAGGTTCAAGAGACAATGAGACGGAATATGAGAGCCATGTCTATAAGCCAAGACATGGCGAAGAAGTTTCTTTAATACCAGTGATCAAAATCGGATATTAGGAACATCTGAAGAGCAAGTCGACGGGAAGAGAATGTTAGCTTGTGTTTAGGTTGTGTCCAGAGGCGAAAGAGACCCAGAAATGGGCGGGAAGCTCAGGCGGAAGCGGAGCAGCCAATGACGTTGAGCTTCTCCAACCAAGCCGAAGGGGACGAGATGGTGCCATCGCACCCTGGACTTGATGCCATTGCACTGGTTCAACTCCCGTGGATCGAGCTGAACATGTGCGAGCAAGGGCAGTGCCGTTCTCCCGCACCTTGGCAACGGTCTTGTCGGGTCATGGCGTCAGAATACTCTCCGGCTCGCGTCTCGACTGAGCTTGTGGCTTCACTGAAGCTCTTGCGTGCTGGGTTGGATGGTACGCTGGATCGGACTGATCGGCATGGACAGAAGCTTCGGGCCTTTTGGGTATGATGATGTGTCAATATGTACTGTACCTTAGGCTCAGATCCGCTTGCAAGGTTTTGTGGCAGGCCAAAGGGGAGGCTAGCTGAGCACGTCATTCACCCATGCGCCAATGAGCTGGAGCACCTGACTAGTGCAGCGGCGCGCACTCACAGCCACAGTCGTCAAGATTCTTATGTTCCCAAAAAAGCACTTGTGGCTGAGGGAAGATAAGGTACAAGATAAGGTATACCTGAGCCACACCTGCAACACTGAGCATGGGCCCCTGTTTGATAATCAGTCCGGGGGCAGTCTAACCGCAGCACCCCTTTTTGGACAGATCTGGTGTCCGCCCTATCCAATCAAACCTGGCGTTCCTGCTCTGCTCGCCAAAACTTTCCTGACGGTCGCTTCTTCTTCCTCCTCCTCCAACCACGGCACCGCTCAACTTCAACCCATCGCCTGGCTGCGTCTTACACTTACACGGACGAACTCTGACCAGGTTCGTCGCCCGTCACCAGCTTCTTTCAGATCTGATTGCTTGCTTGCTTTTCATTCCACCTCCGCCCCAAATCCCTGGACAACAGAGCGGCCGCTCCATGGCATCCTCGCGACCGTCCTCGCGGCCGTCGTCTGTGATGCATGTGAATGCTGCCACAGATCCAGACCCTTACCCTTATCCTTATACACCTCATGGTACTGGTGCTCTCGCCACACTCATTCGAAACCGATCCGAGACGAACACGCGAGAGGCTCACAGAGGACATGGTCACCTTCATCATGGCGGTGAAGACGTGGAAGATGGCGACGACGCCGACGAGTCGACGCGTCTGCTGCGGCATCACTCCGACAGTCCTCGCAGACCGACTGCCGAGGAGCGTCGATTGAGCCAGATCATCTTCAGTCCTCAGATGCGCAGTATGCGTCTCATCGGCAACAGTAATCCTCGGTACCAGTGGGATCGATACTGGAGAACCCAGGACCAGCTCAAATCCATGACCAAGCCCCTGCGCGAGTACTACGAGCGCAACAATGACCTCATCCGCATGTATCTCTACATCGACCAACTGCTGGACTCATCCGTCCCACACGACCTGCTCAATGAGTACTCAGAATCTCTCGATGCCTCTGCCTTCCGCCCCGTTGATGTTCCCGGCACTATTTCGGAAGAACCCCCTACTCCCCTGGAGGCCACGCCCAACGGTCCCAGTCCTTTTGGCAGTCTCACGGCCCCAGAAAGCACTTCCGGTGGTGCCAGCCCCGATGCGGGCTCCACCAACGGTGCTATTAACAGCAAGAAGCTTCCCAGGCGAAATCCCAAAGAGATCTTCAAGTCATCCGAGACGACGCCTCTGCTCGGTGCCACTGATCGGGACGAGGTCTTTCACGACGAGGAAGCAGCTTGGCCAGAGGACGATTGCCCGAAGCCCGAGATTCCTTGGCTCCAGGACTCCGATCTCGACTCGGACGATCCCATCGTCACGCTGGCAATCTGGGTTAATTTTGTTGCCAACGGCATCCTACTCATTGGAAAAATCCTCGTTGTCATCTCCGTTCCTTCGGTCTCTGTTCTCGCCAGCTTGGTTGACGCCGCCCTCGACTTTCTCAGCACCGCCATCGTATGGATGACTACACGCCTGATAGCCGCCAGCCAGAACGATCAGCATCGCTATCCTGTCGGCCGTCGGCGACTCGAGCCGGTCGGCGTCCTTGTTTTCTCCATCATAATGGTCACTTCCTTCTGCCAAGTCGCTCTCGAGGCCATCTCGAAGCTCGCTTCTCCTGAGCACTCCATTGTCCAGCTGTAAGTGAACACCATCCCCAAGTCGTAACCCAGCATCTGTACCTGACTTTCCCTGAATTCAGTGGCATCCCGGCCATTGCCATCATGGTTGGCACTGTGGTCATCAAAGGCGCCTGTTGGTTCTGGTGCCGCATCATCAAGAACTCCTCCGTCCGTGCCCTCGCCGATGACGCCATGACGGATGTTATCTTTAATGCAGGCTCCATCTTCTTCCCCATCGTCGGGTTCTACGCCAGGATCTGGTGGATGGATGCCCTCGGTGGCCTGCTTCTGTCGATGATCGTCATCATCAACTGGAGCGGCACTTCGATGCATCACGTCCGCAACCTCACTGGATTCTCCGCCACATCTGACGAACGAAACCTACGTAAGTTCCAACGCTCAAATGAAAATCACAGCGTTGCTAATCACCCTTCAAGTCCTCTACCTCACCATGCGCTTCTCCACTGCCATCAAGCAGATTCAGAACCTCCGCGCATATCACGCAGGAGACAAGCTCTTCGTCGAGGTCGACATCGTCCTCTCTGCCAACATGCCCCTCAAGGACAGCCACGACCTCAGCGAGGTCATTACGTACTTCCTTGAGGCTGTGCCCATCGTAGATCGCGCTTTCGTTCATGTTGACTATGCCACATACAACCTGCAGACCCATATCAACACCTAGGAGACAGGACACCTCAAGGACGAATGCACTTTGTTCCACCATCCCTCTTATCATCCTAGGGCGCAAGGCCCTATTTCATTCCAACGTGTGTATTCAAAATCAAACAGCAGCGTAGAAGGAGTGGAAATCTCGGTCATCTCATCACGGCGTTTTCAAGACGAGGCGGGGTCAAATTGGCGCACGACAGTTGTGTTGAATAGTTGCATAAGGGTATCCGTACTGTGAATTTAAGGGTGATTGGGAGGAACAGCAAAAAGCAGCAGACGTTTTGGATAATGAAAAGACAGCCATAAGAAGCAGCGTTACAGCTGGTGAAGGACGAAGGCCCTCCGCCAGAGACATGATCAACTACCTAGTATGGTATACCGTTCGTGAGCAGCTGGAACTGATCGTACACGCCCGTCGAGTAGCTCCCCGCGCTCTTCCTGATGAGATCCTTCATGAAATCGGCCGCGTCACGCTCACTGCGCTCCAATACAAACCTCTGCTTGAAGTGCTTGACTGTGTCAGGCTTGAAGCACGGCAGCCCGCTGTCCATCATGAGAAGGACTATCTGGCTAAGCTTCTCGCAGTACTGCCGCGAGGCAAGGAATGCCTTGATGCAGAGCTCCTCGAACCACTTGAAAGCCTGATGTTCCGTGGACCCGCCCATGACGGCCATCATTTCTGTCGTGAGCTTGAAGGGGGCGCGCTCGAACTTGATGCCGCCCGGTGCGATGTCGAAGCAGAACCCAAAGTCAATATGGATGATGTGGCCGGCGTCGTCGATCATAATGTTGCCGTTGTGACGATCCTTGAACTGTAGCAGGAAAGAGATGATGGAATAGGCGGCCATACTCTTGACGAAGTTGGCACGGGCCTTTTGGAAGCGCAGCGAGTCTTCGTTGCCGTATCTGGAGATGAAATAGTCGTACAGTCCATTGACCGCCTCGCGGCCCAGCATGTCGCGTGAGATGGAGTTGGGGAGGACCTCGATGATACCACAACCGGGCGCGGTGGCGGTGACGCGGTATGGGAAGACATATGCGTCGAGGCCGACACTTTGGAAGATGCCGCGGAACGCACTGATCATTTGGAGGGCCAGGACGTCCTGGCGACAATCATCGCCCACCTTGAAGATGGCTGATTGCCATACTTCAATGCTCTGCTCCTCATCAGGCTCGGCACCCTTCCGGCCGACATCTTCGAGCATTTCTTGGCCCGCTGCTGTGCTGCTCTTGTTCTTCCTGACGCGGAACGTGGCCATGTATGGCGCCTTGGCGTGGCTCTGGAGGGGCTTGCCAGATTTGCGATCAATGCCGATGACGACCCCATCAGAGCTAATGGGCAGGTACACGCCAACATCAACCTTGATCTTACGGAGTTCTTCTTCGATCTTCTGCTTCTTCTCTGGCTTTGGTCGCTTGATGAATGGTTTGAGCTTCCCTGAGATGCCGGTGACCTCGTCAAAGAAGGCAAACTCGCGCTCATAAAAGTCGCGGTCAGTGTCACTGAAAGCGGAGACCATCTTTCCCATAACCTTATCCAAGGTGGGCTTAATGTCATCGGGCTTTGCAAGTCAGTTGGTTACAGAGCCATTCCGAGATAGAGATCAACTCACAATCGTGCCATCGTCATCCTTGTATGCATTCGCTTTCATGTTCCAGATAATCTGGTGGGCAAAGAGCTGCGAGAACTGGGCCGTCTCAAGAATGTACCGCTCCACATAACCCAGGGCGTCATAGCGAAGCGTCTGTACGATCTGAGGGACGTAGAAGAAAGTGACATCACTCGAGTGGCTTTCCAGTGCCCTCATAGCGTACTGGATCATGTACGGATCATTCTTGTACGCTGGGAGGAAGTATGTTGCTGCTGTGAGGGGGTTCACGGGAGCCCAGAGGAGCAAGTGCTAAATTCATCAGCATGAATCTGGATCATTGTGAAGGGCAAAATCACCTTTAGTTGTAGAGCATTGACATCTGACGGCATCGAGCCGCCCAAAAGAATAGGCAGCGCGTCGGGCTCGGATACCGCCTTAGCTGGGAAGTTGAGTAAAAGCCAACGGACCTCCTGCTGAAGCCTGGGGATCTGGAACCGGGTAGCCAATTCCACAGCAATGGCAGGGTGCTCTGCCCAAGCCGTCTTGACAAGTGGCACAAGAGCGTTCTATTTTGTCAGCATGTCTGGCTGTGATAGCTCTAGCGATCAAGACTTACCTCGACGGATCCCTTCTGTGTGTGATGACTAAGTGTATGTGACTTGTGAGGCTCAGCAGGATGCGTCCAAACCGACAAACGGCCATGCTCGTTCTCGAGCAGAATAATAAGGAGCTGCTCCTTGGCTTGAAGTGTCTTCGTGTTTTGTGCAGCCTGCGACCCGACAGCCGAAACCTGTTTCAATGATGCCAACACATCCGTAATGAGACGGAGCTCCGTTTTGAGCTGCAGGTTGTTGCTGCCATACGACCATCTGGGGGCGGCCTTGAACCAGCTAAGACCCGCCGACACGATCTTGTCTTTGAGGCGCCCCTGCGCGATGTGGCCGATTGTGGTGCATACGCGAAGTACCTTCAGGCCAAAGAGTACGATCTGATATCGAACCTCGCGAGCCATTGGATGATGATACGCGGAGCGAACAGCATCAAGAGTCACATCAAGAAGACGCAAGAAGATTTGCTGAATGTCGGGGCTTCCGAGACGCGTGGCGTTGAAGTGGCTGGCAAAGAACTGAATCAAACGCATGTGAGGGGCAAGCAGATTATGCATCTGTTGACGACTCTTCGCGATGCCTTCAAGATCACTGGGGGCGGTCTCCTCGCGTAAAAAGAATGGATCAGGATGACTGCGAAGGTTAGCTGTTGTTTTGCTTATGATTCAAAGTAGCTTACTTGAGCACGTGGCTGAACAGGCCCTGTCTTTGCTGGATAGACAACTCGAAATGCTGGGCAATCTCGGAAAGAAGCCGGGGCTCCAGGCGAGGATTCTCATTCATGACGCCAAGCCAGAGGGAAACGCCAAGCTTGATCGATTCCTTCGTGAACATCGCGAAGGGAATGCTGACCAGATAGTGCGCAACATCCGCCTCGTCACGGCTACTACGGCACAAAAGAGCCGCAGCTCTTCTCAGTATGTCTCTGACCTCCGTGAGTGTAGCAGCCTTCTTCGACCTCAGTCGTGCCTCAACGTGGGCCAGCGCCGTTGCAGCATTAGAGCTTTCGGATGCCGTAGACATGGAGGATTTGATGAACGAGGACCTGCGATTAAGCTGCATATAGCTGACGAGCTCATTCGCTTGGTCAGGCAGAGTTTCGCCGTAACGATACTCTTGGCGCGTGGTGTACTGGGCGACAAAATCTGAGGCAGTGTTGATGTGCGCCGAACCAACCTGATCAATTGATTGCAGCCGCTGATCAGTTGAGGGAATCAAGCAAGATAGCTCCAAAGCAAAAGATCGGCCAAGTGAGATGTGCCCATAGGCACCTTCGTCGTTGTACTCTGACAAGTATGTCTGTAGATGCCCCTTCACATCCAGGGGTGCCACACCAATAACATCTTGGACCCATGCCTTGGCTTTGCGGTGCAGGACATCCAAGGTGTGACGGCGGAAGTCGTAATCATCGGAAAGCTCGACACTGACATCGCCAAACTTCGAATGGAGGTTGGACTGGGGCGAGTAAACGTCCGTCTCCGCTTCCAGGCAGCTCGTCCACATCAAAGACAGAAGCTCGAGCAAAGCAAAGATGGATGAGCGCTGGCAAAGCGCAGATGGTACATCTCGAATGATCCTGTCCGCGCTAGCGAAAGCCGCTTTCTGAACACGCTCAATGCGATGACAGCAGCTGCAGAAGATGGCCACTAGTTGCGTCGCGACGTAGGGTGCTGAGAAACTCGAGTTTGTGCCGGCCAATGTTTTGCGGAGATACTTTTCGACGACAGCGGCGCTGACGCCGTCCATGGTACTGTTGATGTCGTTGCGCAGCATGCTCGGCTCAAGGTAATAGGACAGAGCTTTGGTACAGTCTCCAGCATCCGCTCGCAGGCTTTCCACGAGATATGCGGACTGGAAAAAGATGACCTTGCGGTAGCTCAGACCCTTAATGTCCGCGCCCTTTGAAGGAATCAAGTCACACAGATACTTCTTCTGTAGCGTTTCTCTGTCTGAGCTCATGCCGCGACGTAAGACGGTGTTGAGTTCAATATCGCTCTCTATCTGCTCGCCTCGCTGCTCGGCTACTAGGGGAGGAGAATGGATTGCGATTAGTCGAAGCTCGTCCAGGTACTGTTTGCCAAGCTTGGTCGAGGTGGTGAAGCCATGGGCCACAATATTGAACCACGCGTCGCGCAGCATGGAATGAGACTCGTCTTCGACAGACGAGTTGAAAGCGAGGTCGTGAGTCGACATGAAGACGGCCAATGGCCGGAGCAGCTGGGCGATTTCTTGAGCGGCCAGCTGGAAGTCGGCTTCCTTTGTATGCTGCGAATGATGAACATCGCCAATAGAAATGATACTCTCCAGTAGGTGCTCCCAGTATATGTCATAGAGGGCAGTGCCTCGTCGCAGACGCTCTGAAAGATAAATACGTGCTTTCATGACCTTGTACAAGTCAGCCGACGCGTCTGGCGGGTGACGCAAGTGCGAATGAACCTACAGAATCTAGGAGGTAGCCCTTGTTGTTGGCCAGTCCCTCGTGTGCAACTCTGGCGTATGTCTTGAGGAGGGAACGGAAATCAAGTTGACTGCCCTTTAGCGCCAGAGCCGCAGCTCCGACGATGACCTGAGCATCAACATTGTGGTTCACCTTGTCGACCTTCTGCATCAACATCGATTGTGCAAGAGCAGTGATCTTCTCGTCATTGCGAGCAGCGGCGATCTCGCAAACGGCCTGTACAACATTGCTCCAAACGACAGTGGTTTCATCATCGTTGGCAAATTGCAGGGAAATGCTGCTGCCCACGGATTGCCGGCGAGGGTAGATGGCTTCGTCAATGCTGGCGTCACCATTCAACTCTTTGTCTATAACCTTGTCTGAGCCAGGGCTCAGCACGTTGCCTAGAGTATACAAGGTCGAGATGACCGCGTCAGGAGAAAGGTCTTGAAGTGCGAATGCTAAACTCCGGGAAGCAATCAGTACTGTGCCCGCATCTGGAGACGCCTGAACAATGAACCGAGGCAGGAGACGGCTGACACTAGTCGCGTAATCAGGGTTGATTCTGCAGGTCAGGGCCAGCGCCCGTAAGACGACAGATGCAAGATTCTCGTCAGCCATCTGATGATGGTCGGCCAGAGCGTCTTCTAGCCACGAGGCTAAGACGTCAACATCTGCGGCATCCTCGTTGAGGAACGAACAGTTGAGGTAGCTGACGAGGGCAGCGGCCTTGACCCCGAAGGCCACACTTTGTTCTTCAGTTGATCCAAGCTGCATGTAATCAGAGCTGAGTTCGAGATAGTTCATCTGATCTAGCGCCATGGTGGCAAACGAATCGATAGAAGACAGATTCCCTTCGGGTCCCTTCGGCGAGCCCGGCTGAAGGTTTGCATCTTTTGACATGAGCAGGTCGAGAATATGAGTGTTCTGGAGTAAGGGCGCTTCTGCCACCAGCAGCGATGTACCTGCCACAAGAAGCCACATGAAGCTCCTCTGGAGCAGCATTGCTCCAAGAGGCCGGCTGGCAGCCGCGTACTGGCGGAGATATCTCTTCCATTCCTTCGTTTGGCGGTCCGGCGAATGTGACGTTCGAATGGTGGAGAAAGCGGTCTCCGTTGCGACAAGGAAACGTTCGGAAAGCAGGTCGTAGAGTCTCTGGATCAACGCAAGCCTGCCTCCGGCCCTCCAGAAATCAGCCCCGGCCGCGGCAGCATCGAGGAAGCCAAGAAGTGAAACGGCAAGAGTGGCCGTTCGGATTGCATCATCCAGCGATGGATCATGGGGAGCATCGGCAACGTTAGGTATCAGAGATTCGGCCGCTCGAATGCATGTGTTCAGATATCCCCACAGACTGTCGGCTATGTGTTCTTGGAGGTCTTCGTACTTGGAACCGAGGGAGACGAGGGCAGAGGTCACATGGAAAGCGAGGGCTTCGTTGGGCGAAGGCACGACCTTCTTGAAGAACGGAGAAGGAGAGAAAGCCTGGGTGTGGGCTTCGAGTATGTAGGGGATGAGCTGATGGGCGAGTCGCTGTGCACTCGCGGTTGTCTGTACGGATGGCGCAGCTTTGCACAGAGCAAGGAGGACTTCGTATTCGCGTATAGTCTGTAGACAAGTGTGTGAGCTTCGAACCTGAATAAGGCGCAAGAATGCTCTACCATAGGCACCCGCCCGAGTGAAGAGCCTGGAGCTGATGCGTGGCCATTGGCTCCTCGTGTTGCCGAAGCACAAGCTGTGGCCAGTCGATCAAGGTCGGATCGGTCGAAGGTGCTAGCTGTCGCAGCAGACAACGCGGCTATCTTCTGCAAGGCTTTCTGTCGTATATTGCGGGCCATTGCTTCTTGAAATCGAGGATTGAGCTCCCCGCAGCAGTGAGCCGAGTATTGTGCGCACGCCTATGTCGCGTAAGAGCGAAACAATCAAACAGGCTACCCCTGGAATTCTGGCTCCGAGGCCATCGTGACAATGCACAGTGACGACAAAAAGATTCTCCACTTATTCTGACTTAGTCATCTAAGCTACCCTGCATGACAGCTGCGAGCAAGGCTGCCAGCTTGACGCGTGCACCAACGACCGAACCTCAGAGCTCAGTCAACGTAAACGACAACGCATCCGCAAGCATCTCGACAGCCTCCTCCCATCAAATTCATCCCCGATAAAGGGCACGTCTACCCCAGCCACCGCCACTGGTACTTCGCAGTCATGGCCATGTTCAGCCAAAACCCGCTCATGAACGGGCCCAACTACTCCTTCTCAGATGCGCCCAAGACCGCCAACGGCGAATTCAGGCAGCACCGCTTCAACCCGTGAGTTCTCTCCTGCGTCTCGTCTGCATCGAGTCACCAACTGATTCCGCCAGATACACCGACAATGGCGGCTCAACCCTCGCAATCGCGGGCGCCGACTTCGCGATCGTAGCTGGAGATACCCGAAGCACGTCCGGCTACAGCATCAACACTCGCTACTCCCCCAAGGTCTTCAAGATCGGTGGCAGCACATCTTCGCAAGATGACGCAACAATCCTACTCTCCGTCGTCGGTTTCGCTGCCGACGGCGAGGCCCTTCGCGACCGTCTCGACTCCATCTGCAAGATCTACCGATACCGCCACGGCAAGCCCATGACCGTAACAGCCTGCGCAAAGCGCCTGTCGACGATACTCTACCAGAAGCGGTTCTTCCCCTATTACGTCTACGCCATTCTCGGCGGCCTCGATGAGGAAGGTGTCGGCGCCGTCTTCTCCTACGACCCGGTGGGCAGCTACGAGAGGGAGCAGAGCCGTGCCGGTGGCGCCGCCGCTAGTCTGATCACTCCGTTCCTCGATAACCAAGTCAACTTCAAGAACCAGTATATTCCCGGAAGCGGCATTGGACATGACCTTAAGGAGCGCGAGAGGGTACCCCTGGAGCGCAAGCAGGCCGAGATCCTGGTCAAGGATGCCTTCGATGGTGCAGTTGAGCGACACATCGAAGTTGGTGATGCACTGCAGATGATGATTATCACTAAGAATGGTATCGAGGAGGTACTTCTGCCCCTCAAGAGGGACTAGAACGGTTTGGCTTTCAGAGGGTGGAAGAGAGGAGTAGGCCGGAATTGTACCAACATACCTCGAGACTTGCAGCAAATTCTATTGCGTAAACCAACCCGGGGTACTGAACAATCTTGAATGCACGATGGTGGTGTCCGAGCGTCACTTTTGGGGTTATATCCGAGTGCTCATGAGTGTTGTTGACCGCGTTGTCGATGTCTGTCTGAAAGCTCGAAGCTCTCGATGCCGCGGAACTTCAGGGCAACGACAGGCAAAACACAAACACCGCAGGTCAATCCAGAGCTTTTTGCCGAGTAGCGAGCTTCGAGATGACGGGCTTTCCATAGGACTCTTGCTTCCACGCCAATGCTTTGCTCACTCAAGTTCGATCCAGCTACGCTGTAAATAGTGGTTATAGCGTGTACGGATGGGCCGCCACTACCACTGGATCTGCTGGAGGAAATCGGCAACTAATCGTCGGTCCCAGATCAGCCACTCTGTAGCAATTTGGACGGAGAGGGTCCGACAGGAAAGAGTCATGATACACATCAAGAGAGTCTGTCCAATGTACCGTTGCTCCCAGCAAATGATACGCTGCTCCAGACAAAGCTGGCGAGCGAACATGAATTCGGGATTAGAGGGTGCAAACTTGCAGAAACTTCTTCCTGGCGGTTCGGCCAAGCCGAAAAATTGCCTTGGTATCCTTTGTGCCCAGCGACCAACAGACGTCCGTGACGAGCCAAGTCCAAGCACCCTTGACGCTTTTTTTAAATGATATGCAGCATTAGCGCGGCACTGTATGGCTGTTGTGCACAGGATAGCTTTGACTTTACAAGTTCCTGAAGAACGGCGAGCTGTCAACAATCCATGAGCAAGTAGATTGACCCCTGAGCACTTAGGAGTCCTTGCAAGGGCCTCGCTACGGGCGTGACTGGTACTTGCCGAGAGCTGGCTGGTATGAGACGCGATTGGCTTGTCAGAAAGTGTGCTCATCTCAGAAGAAGAAGACCATAGCTGATCCGGCCGGGGCGTGTCTTTCTTTTCTGGGAATAGAGTCAACTGAGCCGAGGGCTTGGACGTCGTATCACGCCCACTAGCCTCGGGGCGACGGCGCGAGCTAAGACCGACAACCCGCCCAAGATTCAAAAATGATTTTGGGCTGCAACGTCCATAGCTCGCAGCACTACAAGCACTCTACTAGTAGCTTGGAAAAGTCATGTGATAGCTCTCGAAGCTCTTCGTGTAAAGCCATTAGAGGGCCAAGGCACGACGGTCGAGTACAGCTCTTCATAATCGCAAAACGAAGTGATGCTGCGATCAGGTCGTCTGCCGTCTCATGCCACCCTGGTTGAGGGTCTGGGCTGCACTTCGCGATTGGGAAACGCTGATCGCGGGAGCGGCTACTCCCGAGAACACGCCATTGGTGCTCGGGTCCTGTGGCTGAGGTTATAATTTACTTGGGCATCTCATCAAATGATGGGTGGCCGCGCGGTTGCAGTGAACCTCTCTGGCATCCAGTGAGACGGCATGGCCCCATTGTGTGCAAGAACGACCCTGTAGCAAACTGGTGCCAAGCAAAGACTAATACAGCGTCACCCCAACTTGAAGGTTTTGACATCGTATATGGCGCTAGAGATCAAGTACAGTCCCACCACCGGAGGGCGTCTGGCTGTCCGAGCGTTTCTGCACCATCACAGTACAGTAGAGAATGGCGAGGTTCAAGTCCGATACCAAGCCAGCAAGATGCTCGGGGATTTGAATCTGTGGGTCTGGCCAAAATTGGCTTGAATTTCATTCTCACGAACTACTAAGTAAGTAAGCTGATGAGAACGAGAAACAGATCCAGGCTGGTGTGCGTAGTAGTGACCTGCCAGTGATTACCGGGAACAGGAGCTTGGCAGCGCTGTAAACATGCTGGCGATGGTAGTAGATTGCTAGGATTTACAAGTCGCTACCCTGTGCGTCCGTCCAGAGAGCCCTGGAAAATATTTGAAGGAGAATCATCCTCTGGCCTACACAATTGCGCCGAACCGCCACTGGCATGTGGCTTGGCTAGTTGCGACAGTCCAGAATACTGTTCGTCGGCTGAAGAACACATTTTTGCATATTACTATCATGGTGCAAGCGGGTCAGACAAGGAAGTGTTGATGAGTTTCACTAAGCCTTAATACTCTCATCGTGAGCAGGCCGATAGTCATAGCACACTAGGGCCCTGTATCTGCTTATCTTCCTCACATAAAGCGCTGGTACAAGCCATGTGCAGTTAAGCAGGGCCGTAGCCCAGTCCATTCTGCCAGCTATCGTGACTTCTCCGGTTTGCGGTGCTGTAACGCTGACTGGAAATCAGCATGTCAGTGTCAGCGACTGAAGATATTCTCAAGCAATTACTCAGGATACTTCTGCAAAATACGGCATGAAGATACTAGTAAGCTCGCATGATCAAAAATGGGACGAGCAATTTATCCGAGCGGATTCTTGACCCGTCGAGCCACGAGTGGCTTGTGTACGTTGAGGGTGAGTACAACTTGGGTTCTCTTCAGTCGGCCACAATTTCACAGTTCATCTGATGACAAACCTCATGGCATTGTCGGGTTGGTTTATCTAAGCAGCATAATGGGTTGCCCTGCGTCGCCTACCGCCTTGTTTTGTCAGGCCGGCCCCTGAATCCATCTGCTTCCTGCGCAAACGTGCCGCCATGACATGACCCTGACAAGGTTTCCAGACAGCATCCAAGTGGAGAAGAAATTGGGTCCAAGTCGTTGGAGCGGAGGAAAGCGTCCGGTAATGGGGTTGTATCCCTAGAGAGGAGTTTCTGATTGGCTTTCGCAAAATTGTGCGGCTCGGGGTTCTCTGGATCTCCGTACGCAAGCTCGACAAGGGATGAACGTCTAGCACGCAAATAGTAGACAGTACTAGGATAGCCATGAATGATACTTTCTAGTTCAGCCCCTAAGATCGAGGCTCTCCGCGATCGCTTTCGAGCTTTTCAATTACCATTCTCGAGTTCTCGATGTGTTCTTCCATCCCTCCTGCATGATCGCCCGCCTGACGAGAATTGTTGATCTCGTGGTATTGCGGCGCTCTGCTCTACCAAATACGTCAAGGACAGGGATATGGCTTGCTCCTCGCAAATCGAGATGATGATTGGTTCGCACGGGAAATCATCTGAGAAGAGTTGGGGATCGGGAACTGAACAATCCCATCATCATCGTGACGATAAGACGCAGGGATCATCAAGTCCGTTTGCCCCACCCAAGCTGCCCCCACAATCATGGCTTGCCTGGCAAGTGGGTAGAAGTAAACAGTACAGTCGAGCGCAGCCAACTCAAATGGCTCCGACTGTACTGTATTATTCGACCCACTTGCCTGGCCACAGGTCCAGGTGGCAAACTGCCTATTCAGGTCCATCGCCACAGATTCCAGCCACCTCTTACTCTTGGCGGATCTTGGCCACCTGCCAATGAACAAACAGTGTTCCTGGTACGAGGGGGGGAGGCCCACCTCACTGGGCTGGCGGCTTGGCCAGGGCGCACCAGAGCTCCGTCGATCACGGCTGGCTGCCCCTCCCGGGCGTAACCGTAGTGAGGAACGGGCGGCTTCGACTTCCTGGATCAGACGGATATGCTTGACATGGCAACATGGATAGACGCAGACGCGCAAGTCACGCACCAGCAACTCAGCTCACAACTCGTCACACAGCGAGAGTGAGTAGATTGGCATACTACGTGACTACTACCGCCCGGGGACAGTGATAATTAATCAATCCGCCCGAGACATCGAGGTCTTCGGTCGCTTACGGGGCGGCATGGATGTAGGCGAAAGTTCTGGAGGGCCTAGACCACATGCTTAACGAGCAGCCAGGTTTTAGGGGTCACCCCGCTGGGACTTCTTTTCTCCTCATCCTCGCGCAGTAAGAGACATCGCCCGCGCGGTTGGAAGACGGACCTAACCAAAATAGAGCCCCTGATCCGTGATGCTGCAGTGCTTCCGCGCCATCGACGGTCGGCGTCGACCTCCAGGGAATGTATCCGATCGCTCCTCATGGTCTCTGCGCCTCTGACGATCGTGCGAGATGTTGATCTGAGGTCGAGTTGTATGGAAAGTTAAAGAAGGTACCGTTCCTCCCGAAACCCCAGAGCGGAACTCATTCGATAACGAGGGAGTTGTTGTCGACGAAGGAGGCCGATGGCTGCTTAGAATCGGCGATTGTCTGCCCAGACAGCGTGTCCTCGAACGGGCCAGATCCAGGCCCTTGGCGACAGGATGGTAGGATGCACCTCACGTTTGATCGCTTGATTGGAGACACAATGATCCAGGGAGGCTAACAAAGCTAAATTTAAAAAAAAAAATCGGCTCGAAGACAATGTACAGCAGATGCCGAGCGGTTGACATGATGCACTGGTGGCCACTAGTTCCACGTCAATGGATGTGCCAGACTAAAGTTGACAGCATTCGAAGAATTCGGAGGTTGACGGCGGCAGCAAGGGGAGGAAGAAGCAAGCTGACAGCACGTGAGGGGCATATCACTAGCCACCGGTGGCACATTTAAGCAACCCCACCCACCGGGGCCCGCACTGCCTAGACTCACACGCCCCCTGCCTTCCCCCGGAGACGCCCCTCCCACCCCTTTCTTGCTAGCAGCCCCCAAGCGAAGGCCCCTGGATCTACCTACTACTTACTTAGTACTCTCTACCTTCCATCAGGAGTACAGTACCTCATGGCGGACCTTGACGCAAATCCTGTCTCCCAACGCC
The DNA here is from genome assembly GCA_037042015.1 of Furcasterigmium sp. R96-07A1. Taxonomy (NCBI): domain Eukaryota; kingdom Fungi; phylum Ascomycota; class Sordariomycetes; order Glomerellales; family Plectosphaerellaceae; genus Furcasterigmium; species Furcasterigmium sp. R96-07A1. The sequence continues at coordinate 212,136 of JAXQJP010000327.1, read as the reverse complement.
ACCACAATCGGTATTTCAGAACCCAGTTCGAATATCCGGGGATCCGCCTACAAGCCACACTAGAGCTTCAGCTCGGGCCGGAGCTAAGATGCAACGACCAGCCTTTAGAGAAGAGACCTGGTCTTATGGTCCCAACGGCCATTCTGGCCTTCTCGATGGCGGTGCCACCGTCGAGTGCCATGTGGCACCTCTCGGATCGACCAACGCTGGGCGCCATGCCTTGACCACTATCACTACCGCTCGAACAGCCAGAGACCGGAGCACATGGGGTGGCGAAGGCCAGGCGGCCAGGCTAGACTCGACGGTACATGCTACTTATTACCGTTCCCACCACTGCGCCCACACATACCACTTCACCTGATTTCGCCATGGGTTGACGAGGCCTCAGTTTTCTTCCCTTCGGAGCCTACCGATCACACCAGCAGACACCACTCCTCCAATCCTCGAGCCCCTGCTTTGAGCCCCCTGATTTCCCCTTCTTGCTCAGCCAGCTCGCCGACTCTCATCTGCCCGAAGCCTCGCGTCCCCACGCTCGGATGTCGTGAAGGCCGTGCCTCGTCCCTACCTTCTGCCTTGATCCAAGAGTATCCATCCCAAACCCCCTTGGACTGCAAGGACCTAAGTCGCTTTCTGCTGCCGAGGTATCAGCCTCGAACAGCCCAGCGAGGTTTGCAACTCACCGGCCATCTGCAGCGAAGAGGCTGATACCCTTCACGCCTCCATTGTACTGGGTGAACCGGCAGACCGGCCCCGGATGTTCTCTGGAAATTCGGGTTTCCCCACATCGATCTCCAATTTCTCGTCTGTCTTCTGAAGATCCCGGGGCCTGTCCAAACAGTTTCCTGGCGTTCTCTTCGATCGATTCACACAGACTGATCCAAAAACCACCTGACAAGCTGGCGACTGGGTCGTTGAGCCGCGCGCACTGATCCGGGGTCCCCTACCGCGGAAACATCCACTTGCAGCACGCGCCAACAAGCGGGCTGGTTTACTCCTCCGGTGGCAACGGCACGGTAGCCTCCCATAGGCCGTGGCCTACACTGCCAGACTGCCTTACAGGCCATACTACAAAGAAGTTCACCAATCGGCCGTTCGTTTACAGGCCGGCCACCTCCCGCTCGTTCTTCCCGCTTCTCAGCCGCCGTGCCTACTGAGTAGGAAGCTGTGACCTTACCAATCTGCTCTGCTACCACTACCTGCACCTCTTCCCCGAACCCTTGCCTGGGGTGTCATGAGTCTCTTACGACATTGACCAACTAGCTATCAGATTTGGTCCCTTCCTTCAAAGCTCACAGCTACACGAACCGGTCCTGCCAGGGAAGCCAGGGTGCCCGCATACTGCGGACACATATCATTCAGCGTCAGACGCCCCCTTTCCTTCTACTATCTACTGGTAGACTTGTCAGGGTCCAGGAGACAGCAGCCGAATCTTTCACAACAAGTCGCCCGTCCCGAGCTGCGGTTCCCGCAAGCCATCTTGGCCCTGCCCTAGTTCACCTGCTGCAATTGGCACAAATTTGTCGCACCTTGCCGTACACCGTCATTGCCCACGCACCGTTCCCCGGTTTCCTTCTTAGTTTCGCTTCCGGGCCTCTGGGTCACTGCTTTCTTGAAAAGGTATATCCCCTTGCATTCTACTGTTGTCTCCGGTCAACAAGCCCTGCTGTTTTCAAGATCCAGGCCCTCTGACAGATCCTCCGGCAGGAACAGTCCGTCTTTCGGGGTCTTCTTTACATCTTCGTGTCGGGTATTTTGACAACTGTACAACAATGGGAGATGTTCCGGCGCACGTGGGCTCAGAGGAGTACCACAACCAGGACTTGCAACAGCCTCCGCATGCGGTACGTTTCTACCCTCGTACCTCGTCTTGGGGAGAACTGCAAGTAGGTTTGCAAGCCGGATCTAATACAATCTCAGCAATACGTCCAGAATCCGCATGCATTCGCATCGCAACTTGACATGACGACGCAGCCCGCTGCCAGCAATGGCCGCCCCGGAGCATACAACATGGCCAACATGGCTAACAGTCTTCCCCAGACCGGCAGCTTTCGGCCAGCAGGCTATTCCTCCGCTTCCCAGCCGGCGCGCTTCAGTCCTCACACTCCTTCGCCGCCAATGATGCCGCCCATGGGAAACCACTACGCGCCCCAGGGCACCATGCCTGGCCAGCATTACTATATGCCGCAGCATGCACAAGGCCAGCCTTACTTTGGTAGTCCGATGTCGCCCAATCAACACCAGGGCCGACCAAATATGGGGTTCTATCCGAACCAAGTGATGATGAGCACCCAGCAACCCAACCACATGCCCTCTGGCTATTACTATCATCCCCAAGGCGCGCCGGCCTACCCGCACCATCAACATGGCTTGCCGCCATCCATGCTCGGCGGTGGTCAGTTTTACGGGAACAACGTGCCTATGCCAGACGCGAAGCCGCTCCCCATGTCGCCGACGTTTGAGCACCAGGCTGGTCTATATGCCCATGGTTCAAGAGGTAGCTTGCCATGATTTGAAAGACTTGGAGCCTGCGCTAATACAATAGCAGAGCTAGGAGATGAAAAATCCAGTGTTCGCGGCCCCCCGCGGAAACCAAAGCAGAGCGGTATGTCCTGACTTACTTCTGGGCGTAACCGTGGTAATTGACATCCTACAGGGCATGCGATCTGGATCGGGAATTTACCCCCCCAAACCGATTTGATGAGTCTCGTACACCACGTCTGCAAGGAAGCCCCTGGGCTGGAGTCTCTCTTCCTCATTTCCAAGAGCAATTGTGCCTTCGCCAACTTCAAAGATGAAGCCACGTGTATAGCCGCGCAGCAAAAACTCCACGACTCCAAGTTCCAGACTGTTCGTCTCGTCAGCCGCTTGCGCAAGAGCACCGTTGAAGGCGCAACAGGCGTCACGGCCCCAACAGGCCCAGCAGCCTCGGCTTCTGTCGAAATGCCCACGTCAACTGAAAAGGCGACAGACCTTGATGGTGGCGACGTAACTTCAGAGCAGCCCGTCACACCAGCCAGCGAACCTAAGCGCACTCCCGATTTAGATTCTTCAGTTCAGAAGGACCGGTTCTTTATTCTGAAGAGCTTGACCATGGAGGATCTAGAACTCAGTGTTCGAACCGGCATCTGGGCAACCCAATCGCACAACGAGGACGTTCTTAACAAGGCTTTCAACGTGAGTCTCTCATATGTTACCCACTGCCTACCACAGAGACCCTCCATTAACCTGTCCACCAGGCCGTTGATAATGTCTATTTGGTATTTTCAGCGAATAAATCGGGCGAGTACTTTGGGTACGCAAGGATGGTATCCCCCATGAATGAAGACCCCGAGGCAGCCATCGAATTCGCACCAAAGATCCAAGCAGCTGAAGATACAGACCTACCCAAGGCCATACCTACAGAAGCCACTGAATCAGCACCTAAGGGCCGCATCATCGATGACTCCGCACGCGGTACGATCTTCTGGGAAGCCGAGCGCGAGGAAACTGAAAGCACCGACGAGGAAGAAAGCGACGCAAGTAGCGGTAAAGCCGGGGAGCTGGCCGACGGCAGCACCAAGGCTTGGGGTAAGCCATTCAAGCTTGAGTGGCTGTCCACGACACGGCTCCCCTTTTACCGGACTCGTGGCTTGCGAAACCCGTGGAACTCGAACCGCGAGGTCAAAATTGCGCGGGATGGGACTGAGCTCGAGCCTTCTGTTGGGAGAAGGCTGATAGGCCTGTTCAACAGAGTGCAGAGTCCGGTGGTGCAAGCTCATATTCCGCAAGCCATGCGTCAGGGGATGATGCCCGGCTACCCCCCGATGCGACCCTACCAGTGATGGATCCGAGCCTTCATTCCACTTCGAAACGAGGGGATGCTCTCGTGCTCGTCAATGTTGAGCGGGAATCATTGCTGCTCATCTAGCATGGCTATCACTCTGCTGGACATGGATAGCAGAACAAGGACGCCTTGATAGAAATGAGCTTTAGCATCGACACCTTAGTTTGCAATCCGAATTGCAGGCTCAGCCCACCTTCGAAGCCGTTCCCGTCTCATGAACATGTGACGACATCATGACTGCGGACCATGGGCCCAGCGTCAACACGACCAAGACCACGCCTCATAGACCACGCCTCAACAAGTCCAGTGGCAACAAGTGACCTGTTAACATAGGCAGCTACCGCCTCGTGTTCGAGCGGTACATGAGCTCCTTTCAGATAAGTGAGCTACTTGGTTACCTAATTTGTACTGCCATCTCACTCGCTGTATCCAGTCTCACGATTCAACGTTCTGGGCAGCGAGAGAGATGGCGGTCAATTCGAGGAACCCGATGCCATCCATGCCTGCAGCTGGCTGCCTCCCTCTGTACAAGGTACTTTCATGGCCCTGCCCAGCCTTCGTACTTCCAACTGCCGACCAGGTCGCTTAGTCGCCGGCTGTGGCTTACGAGAGTGGCGAGGCGGCCCTGTTTGTGGCTCGGGCCTATGTGTGGGTGGCCAAACACCATGGGCAATCTGTCAATCTGGACCGATGGACATGGCAACCAGGCAACCAGGTGCCAGGGTGCATGGTTGCATGGTAAAAAGCAGTCGGCATGTCGCGTTGCTCCATATTGCCACCCAGCATTGCCCATTGCCGATTGAGGCTCTGATCGACATGCATACCGGCATCACACGCGCGTCTCGAACGCAGACGAGACGGGCGCCCTTCGGTCTCGCCGGGATCTATCTGAACCGGGCCGATCTTTCTTGGCTTGGATGGCGCGTTGACGCATTGGGGCGGGTTTTGATGTACGGCAGTATAGTATGGTATTCTGTTGGCACCTGGTACTGCCCAAACCAAGAGTCTGGTTCTCTTGTGGCCGTGCAAAGTACAGTAGACAGCCACACTGAAAGACCGTGAAAGTAGCGAATAAAGAGCTGCTAAGCTAAGCTGCGGCATATTACTAAGTATGTTTTCAGGGTTGTGGTCTTCCATGTTGCAGAATGCATCGATGGCCTCGTCGTCAGGTGCGCCGGGGTTTCTAGCATGTATTTAGCCGGTCGAATTTGATCCGTGTGAGCAATTGGATCCTGAAGATTCTAAAATTAATGGGAATGTCAACGTCGGTCTTTGGGATGGCATGAGTGCGTGTATTTTCTAATGATACATGCCTGCAACGCCACACGATCATGCCGTTGACGTCCGTCGGGTCGGCACCCGACGCTTGACGTCATGCCGTTAAGCGGCCCCATAATTGTGGGCCCCTTCTCCAACAGTTCATGTCGGTCGGAGATTCAGAGACAAACGCCCCTGATTAGTCATGCTACGTAGGAAGAAGGTCTCCCAGGACTTAGTGGTGCTCATTCTCACGGAAAGGGAGGATCTATCGAATTCAGAAAACACTCGGTAGGTAGTTAAGCTTCCTAGTCAAACCATTGATCTCAAACATGTCAGCCCACGATCTTTACTCTGTACGTGATGCGACATGGGCGGGTTGGTGCATTGATGGCATATTCTGGAAGGTTCCATGTGTTTTGGGGGGCGAACACCAACGTACCTGCTAGAATGTTCGCGATGTCCACAGGACAAGCAAGCATTGCTTACGAGCACTTTCGAGAGAATGCTAGGCACCGCGATTATACATCATCAGGATGGTTTCTCCATGCTTCCCGATGCTTCGGGTAAGCACGTTGCTGCCTGTCCGTCTAGTATAAAGCAATAGCATCAATCACTCACTTTTGCCAATCCTTTCTCATCGGCAGTATCCAGCAACCAAGCAGAGCATTCACCACTCAAACACAACTCAACTTCCAACAAGACCTCTCCAACTTCGAAACAACATTCTTCTTCACTTTCAATACAGCCATAGCACCCACACACCAAACAAGATGGCCTTCTTCCCTCGCAACCACCACAACACCGAGGTCAGCTTCACGCCTCTTTTCCGTCTTCTCGAAGACTTCGACTCCTACGCTCGCCAGGGACAGAATGGCAATGGTCGCTCCTCCCGTCCCGCCATTACCTTCCAGCCCAAGTTTGATGTCCGCGAACTCGACAACCACTTTGAGCTTCACGGCGAACTCGCTGGTCTGAAGAAGGAGAACGTTGATATTGAGTTCACCGACCCTCACACTCTCCGCATTCACGGCCGCATCGAGCGCTCGTACACTTCTGAGTCTCCCATCGCCGGTCTTGTGGAAGGTCACCAGACAAGCCCTGTAGGCGAAGGCGACGACAACCAATCCACCACCTCGGCCAAGAGCCACCAGCCCACGGTAGAGGACGAGGATGAGGACGGCGAGTGGGCGAGTGCCGAAGTCAACATCGAACCCACCACTGGGACCCAGAAGCAGACTCCCCAGCAGCCCAAGAAGCCGGAGCAGCCCGCAGCCGCTGACCGCGCGAAGTTCTGGTGCAGCGAGCGCAGCATCGGCGAGTTCAGCCGGACCTTCAATTTCCCCGGCCAGATCCAGCAGGACGCCGTCAGCGCCAGCCTCAACAACGGAATCCTTACCATTAAGATTCCCAAGGCGCCTAAGCACGAGACTCGCCGCATTGCTATTCTTTAAACAGAGGCAGCAATGCTATGTCTGGACAATCAATATTTGAACACCCGAAACAACTGTTGCACGGAGTTTTGAGAAGGAATCAATTATTCACACTACGGCGTCTGCATTGTCCCGGAGTTGGGGGTGTACTCTCATGCGTCACGAATCCGCTCCGTCTTTCAATTTGTACGGGGTGAAACCCATGACTTGACTTTGACTTGTACCATAGCATAATAACACATCATTTACTACATCAGACCTGAAAAAGATCCCACACTGACTGCACATTTCTCTGACCATCGCCTTATTCTAGTTCAAGGGTTGCCATATCGTAATATGAGTGCGTGAAACTCAAGGACTGAAGCATGATCGTGCTTCTGGTCATGATAGCAAAATCAAACCCAAGGCGTCGTTGCTCTCGAAGAGAGTAGCGTGGAGATCGTGTACATGATTGATGCACCACGACTGCAACCGTTTGAGCTTGGACAACGATGCATCCTGGACGATGAAACAAGCCATGCCTCTAGTAGAGTAAATAAGCACTTTGACGCTTATTTTGTCTATTGGCAATCTGGCCGATAGCGAGGCTCGACTTCTCAGGCAACGTTCGTTACGTGGATGACAAATACCATTCGTGCGTCCAGATCCAAATCATCGAGTCACCTCTCGCACCTGATTACACCACGTGACTTGGCGTCGTTGCCTGGAATCGACCCACTCCCGAAAACGCGTCTTGCCTCCCTCTGTCATCAAACTCGACGCCTTCTCCGCGCCTCGACACTCACGACGTGTCGAATCCTTGTCTTCAATACGTTGATCGCTCAAAACACACAATTGCACAGAAAAGACCGAGCTAGCAAATCTTTGACAAAATGACTCAAGTCGAAGAGTACGACGAGAACCAAAATGTCGACGATGGTGGCATGACAGGCCCCGGTGCGCCTACGCCACTCATGGCGCTCGAGGTAAGTCTATTCGGCTCACCCCCCATCCGACTACGTGCTGACTGCAAAATTTAAGGGCATATCCGGACTCACCAAGCGTGATATTCAACTGGTGATGGATGGTGGTTACATGACTGTCGAGTCTGTCGCATACACACCGAGACGCACGCTCGAGCTCATCAAGGGCATATCCGAGCAAAAGGCCACGAAGATTCTCGGAGAAGGTGCGTATCTGATCATTGACTGACTGAAAGTGCCGTGAGCTGATCGCTGCGTGTAGCCTCCAAGCTTGTCCCCATGGGCTTCACCACCGCCACAGAAATGCACCAACGCCGCAGTGAACTCATCTCTATTACCACGGGATCTAAGCAGCTGGACACGCTCCTGGCGGGTGGTGTTGAAACAGGATCTGTGACCGAGCTATTCGGGGAGTTCCGAACCGGTAAGAGTCAGATCTGCCACACTCTGGCCGTGACCTGCCAGCTCCCCTTTGACATGGGCGGTGGCGAAGGCAAGTGTCTCTACATTGATACGGAAGGCACTTTCCGTCCAGTCCGCCTGCTTGCCGTGGCCAATCGATTCGGTCTCTCTGGCGAAGAGGTACTCGACAATGTGGCATATGCTCGTGCCTACAACTCCGATCACCAACTTCAGCTTCTTCAACAAGCATCAGCCATGATGTGCGAGACCAGATTTTCCCTACTCATAGTGGACAGCGCTACCTCCCTGTATCGAACAGACTTCCTGGGACGCGGGGAGCTGTCTTCGAGGCAGACACATCTGGCCAAGTTCATGCGAACATTGCAACGCCTAGCCGACGAGTTCGGTATCGCTGTTGTGATCACCAACCAAGTCGTTGCTCAAGTCGACGGCGGCCCCAGTGCCATGTTCAACCCGGATCCCAAGAAACCTATTGGGGGCAACATCATTGCACATGCAAGCACCACACGCATCAGCCTGAAAAAGGGGCGTGGCGAGACACGTATCGCCAAGATCTACGACAGTCCATGCCTGCCCGAGTCAGATTGTTTGTTCGCAATCAATGAGGACGGCATCGGCGACCCAAGCCCAAAGGACTTGGAGAAAGACTGAAGGGATTATGCGAAGATGTGAAATGCGACAACATGTCAACGAAACGACTAGTCATGGCTGTGGCGTTCTAGAGGGCTCGGCGTTTGCATCATGGTTTTTTTCCTGTTCTCCATTGATAGGGATTTGTACATCGCAAGTTGCGAAATCGAGACTTTGCAATCGGATATACCAGTGAATTCATCAATGGATCACGCTTTCTGGCGAAATGATGTCTTTCTATGGAGCGGCGGCAAATGCTAGACAGCAGGGATCTGTTCATAGTAGCCACACTGCTTGCCTCGGTGACTCGAGAGACCTTACGTACCGTGTGTAATCCCCACAAATATACTACACGCACTGTAATCTCTCCCTAGCTGGTTGCCGTACCTGGACTAGCGCCTTCGCGTTTTCCCCTTCACCTGGGTTTCTCCTTCAACAACCGAGCGCGACAGCTGCTGCAAGCCAACACAACACAATCTACGCCCCCGGCAACCTGCTCTCCGACGCGAGCGAACAATAGCTCATGGAGGCAGTATGGACTCCCGGAATACGCAGTTTCTCTATCAAGAGACCCGGGTTAACCTAGAGCCCTCCTCGACTGCCGCCGTTGTGAACATCAAAGTTCCGTCGCCGACCACCGGCAGAAGCACTCAACAACGACAGCAAAATGGAGAGAGCGCGACAAGCGAGGATGAGAATACCTTCAAACTGAGAAACCTTGCCACGACTTCTTCAGTGTATCACCGAAAATGGCACGACGCACCGCGCAGCTTCCTCTGGCGGCTGCTCGAGGACAGAACCGTACTGAGCATCCGGTCGATCGATGTCGCAAAACAGGAGAAGGGCCCCGACGCGCCTCTCCTTCTCAACTTCCGATTTTCCGTACCGATCCAGCCAGCTTGCATCAGCTTTGCGGACTCCCGGGAGCACGATGCACTGTCCATGTTCGCCCTCGATGACGCCGACTGTTTATACACTTTTACACTGCGCCCGGACTACTTCAGGAAACGGTCCGCCATTGAGGCCCGGCCCGGCGAGGCTTGCAGAGTCTATCAGCCGTCCGTGTTCAGCTTCAAGCGTCCCCACAGGATGGTGGCGGCGTCTTCCGATCGTGTCGTTGTCGCCCTTCACGATGGAGGCCTAGTCAGGCTTGACAGGAACCGAGCAAATGATGGTGAGTACCAGGTTTCATTGACCCCTGTCAGCTTTATCACTGACACGACTGAAGCCACAGCCAACCCCTGGAAGGAGACCATCTACAACGCGCAGAGTTGGACTCAGGGCCTCCGTAGTCTGATTCCCTTCCAAGGGAAGTCGCCCATTTGGCACGGCAAAATCAATATGGACCCCAGTGCGGCCACCTCAATTCAAGTCACGGATCTGGGAATCGATGGCGCATCCTTCCTCTTCACAGTTTGCCTAGACCACCGCATGCGGATATGGAACCTACATACAGGACAGATTCTCTTCACGGGCGATATTCTCAATGCGGACAGGCACCCCCACGAAGTGGGCAAGTGGACAATCGACCCATCACACAGCAACCTCCTGCAACTTGTTGGCGACAAGACTGGCCAGCGACTTTGCGCGACGTACTCGCCCATCGGCGCTGGAGAGTTCAAGTTTTGGGCTGTCAAGGCGCACGATGCGGAGACCGTGTATGTGGAGGACAGCTTCCCAGACATCTCGTTGGTGCCCTCATCACCCTCACTTTCGGACGTTTGGACGCTGGCCGACTTTGTGCTTTCATTTCTCCCGGATGGTCGCAGCCAGCTTTGGGCGCTTTGGAAAAACAACATGACCTACAGGGTCCAGGAGCTGGAGCTCGACCAGGACCACATGGGCCAGTGCTGGGAGAATGAATGGGTCTCAGTCTCCATCGACAATGCCACGGAGCCGGCCCAGACGTCTTCAGCTTCAGACTCTGTCGATGTGACGGAGAAATGGCTTGATCTCATCCTCGCCCCTGGCCGCTTCACCAAATCAACACTCGATACCGCCCTCTCCATCTACGAACGAGGGCTGGGCGCGGAAAAGGACGGGAATGCACGAGGTCAAAAGGGACTCGCTGAGTCCATCTGCTCGATCATTGCCTCGACCGCGTCTTTGGATCCCAAATCATCCGGCATCATGGACTATGAGCAGTTCAGGGCAAGCAGCGAGATCCAGTGGCGCCGTTTTCACAGGCTTTTACTTGAGCTCGACAAGCAGCGCGGCGAAGCAGTGTCTCTCGTTCTTGACCCTGCAACAGGACTGACATGGATCGTCTGCGCCGACTCCTTGTCCGCCATAAGGGAATGCAGCGGGCTGGAGCGTCTCTACCACAATTTGTCGAAGCCTGAAGATGAATTGGAGCAGGCTGCCACTCTCATTTCGACTGGCCTCGGCTTTCTCGATGCTTTCCCCGATCAGATGCTCCAGGTGTGCGCCGCCGCATTGCGCCCTGAGATCTTTGAAGAAACATCTCGGACCGACTACGAGCGTCTCCAGTATATGTGGGATACAACAGGTTTCTGGAGAACCATCAGCGAAGAAGATTGCAGGGAGGTGACGGACAATCTTGGGCAGAAGTTTGGTGTGGTGAGCGCGGAGCTCTATAGCCAAGTGTTCCAGCTGCTGTCCCTCAAGCTTGACTCACGAACCCGGAGCGTCCGTCATCCCTTGACTGACTTCGGCCGGCGCGTCGTTGTCAAGGCGGTACAAGAGACTATCGAGCTCCAGTGGAGGATCTGTATGAGCCAGCTTATGATGCTGGTCCACATGGAGTTTGACTGGGAACAGGAGGAGGACATGCTGTCTAAGAGACTCGACGTCGGCTCCATTTTCCGGCAATGCCTCGACTCGCTGAGGAGACTGGAACTTTTGCGATGGCTCGCGAATACCGAAGTCGCCGTGCCCCTGCATAATAAGCGTGAACGCTCGGCGTCATTCTCTGGAAGCTCGCCGCTCGCGTCCAGGAAGAAGGACGACGAGACCCAGGTGGTCACCGTGCTCGAAGGCATTGTTGGGCATCTTCTCGGGTTCACCGATGCGAGGCACGAGCCTCTCGCAGAAAGTATCACAGATCTTGTTGGCGGCCTTTGTGCCAGCGACAGCGACATTGAGGTTTCCCCTACGCTTATCCAGTGTGCCCTAATTCGCCAGGACAGGGCCGATCTAGCGGATGAGCTGACGCCTTATTGCTCGCAAACCCCCTTCGCCATTTACGTGCAAGGTCGCGTCGCGTTGACCCTTAAGGACTTCGACACGGCCGCCCTGAAACTTCGGAAGGCCGCGGTTGGGATGAGTGCGTGACCTCCTATTGCATACTTTGACAACTTTGCTGACTTGGGAAACAGGCGTGCGAGATGGCAACCTTGACCGCCATAGTAGTGGCCTCGTGGACGAAACGGAATGGAACCTCCTTCACAAGGGGCCTGCGAAGTACTACTGTCACGTCGTGTCCCTGTTCGAGAGCGCCAAGGCGTACTCGTACGTTCTTGACTTTGCAGGAATCGCTATTCAGTTCTCCCACTCTAGCTCCGAATCTGCGCTCGTCAGATCCGAAATGCTGAGCCGCCAATTTAATGCCGCAACTGCTACGTCACGTTTTGACGTGGCACACTCGAGTCTGATGTTGATGAAAGATAAGGCTCTGCGACATTCATCACTGCGAAAGCTCCTTGACAAGATGTGTCAGTCCTGTCACAACAGGGAGTTGACGACCCTGCCGTTCCCTGGCCTACAGGAAGACATCGACGAGATCCTTGCTCAGCGATGCAAGACGACCATGGATGTACTGAATGGCATACCATACCACCAGATCCTCTACTCGTGGAGAATCAACCACAACGATTACCGCGGCGCTGCGTCCATCTTGCTTGATCGCATCCACAAGCTCAAGCATGCAGGCGAAGGAGACAAGTTCATCGGCGACGATATGCTTGATACGCCCGTCACAAAACAGTACCTGCTGCTCATCAACGCCCTCAGCTGCGTAGACGCTAAGCAGGCCTGGATCTTCTCAGAGGAGTTGCCCTCACCCAACGCACGTGAGCCTAGCTCTGAAGGGAAACGGACCGTGGTGACCCTGGCGGACCTGAGGAAGCAGTACCAGGACGAGCTGGACCGCATCGCCGCCATCCAGAACAACCAGTTCGGTTTTGAGGCTGGTGACGGCGTGATGGACATCCTATAGGATAGAGAGGCAAAGCCAAGAGCACTGGCCGGGACGTGCAAGGGAAGTAGTTTCAGATACCACATGATCGGGATGAAGGGAGCAACTGCTTTTTACTAGAGGTGTAATTGGCTGTAAGGATAGTTGCTTGTCTCTAAAAGGAAGCCCAGAGCACTCTTCATGAAAATCCTAACGCCGTGCCCTATGCTAGAAAGAGAGGAAGAATTGGCGCCCAAATGAGGTATGTACAGAGAATGAACCGCGTCGTTCAGAAAACCCTTCCATCACCTGAGCTATGACTGCGCCGCCTGCAGTGCGGCGGGCATGATCTTGCTACTGTTGTCGGGCGCCGAGGCCATGATCTGCCCCGGGCCGCCGGTGAGATCTGGTGCTTGACGGTATAGGATGATCTCAGACTGCTTGAAGTATCTTCGTGCGTCTGGGGGGGTATTTAGTATATGTGACTCTGCGGTCTGGATCATTGTGCTTACCCTCGTCAATTAGCACCAAACTCAGGTAATATCGCGTGGAGAACTTCTTGTTGACGTCTCGGAATGTGGGTGTGAGGTCGAAACCGCCGAGGAACAGGCGGATCGGGATCGTCTCGCCCCTGGAGGGGGAGCCATCCATGATCTGGCAGCAGTCAGCCTCTCGCGCGGCCATCACGGCGCGGGGGTACTCACCTCGAATCGCACCAGCGTCTCGCTCTCGTTGTACTGATTCGGCGCGGCGCCCGTCGTCTCCCGCCGGATAATGGACAGCTCCATGTGCTTGATCTTCAACCGGACGAGGAGGAAGTATATCCGCCCGACGATGACGTCTTTCAGATGGTACTTGCTCTTGGAGTACTCGAACTCGATGTGCAGGCAGTCCTCGATGCCGACGTCCATCTTGATGGACGAGTTCATCTCGGGCGGGATGCGGTAGCTGTACACCCAAATGTCCTTCTCGCGGACAACGTCGGCAATGCGGCGCGACACGGTGACGCGGACAAAGTAGCGCAGCTTGACGTTGATGCCGTTGTACGACTCGTACTGCTTCTCGACGTTTTTGAAGTTGAAGTCGAAGGTCTGGGGGTGCTGGAGCTCGCCGGGCGCGGCGAGCTCTTGAACGAGCGACAGGAATTCGTAGTGATTACCCCGGTCGAAGAACATCTCTGCCGGGGACGGGGTACAGTCGTCAGCTCACGGTCGTCCGAAGGGGTGCGGGGCAGGCGTGACATACCGATGGTGCCGATGAACTGGACCTTGATGCCGGTATGCTCCAGACGCTTGCCATCCTTGGGCCGAATGGTAACGGCACCCTTGACGGACTCGCCATCCATGTACAGGGGCGCCTTTTCGCGGCGGTTCTTGTCGAGCTTGACATCGACCATGGACCGGTCGTCCGTGTCGTCGAGGACGATGTCGATGTCCACCGGGGTTGCGAAGAAGTAGGCCATGTTGAACGTCGCTGTTGGACACGAGCAATGCAAAGTTGGAGGGGTATGCGACGATGCGCCTCGAAGTTGATGGTGGTTGATTGGGGGTCGCGGAGGGTGTCGGATGGGCCGCGACAACTGACGTCGGTAGCTTGGGGAAACGACATTCGCTCCTTGCACGGACAGATGCCAGCATGAGGGAGCTGGAGGAGCTGTCCAGAACGTGGGCCTCGTCTCATTGGGCGAATCACCCAGGTACTGGAGAATGCGGGTCTACAATACCAATTGGGCAGGTGAGGCGCAGTCTGCACCTCCCTCCCGTGGCTGGTGCTGTGTCACGTGCTGAATAACCCTGAGCCCACCAAACTTTTCGAGCAAAAGTTCGTGGAGCTTGAACCATCAGAACTTCCTCGAATCCCGAATCTCTTCCAACCCCTCCGTCGTCGACAAGTCAGCCATCTCCGCCCACAACCGACAAGATGAAGTACATTCATTCGGCTGAGACCGTGAACATCCCTGAGGGAGGTACGTGAACGACGACACAATCGCCCTTCCAGCGAAGCAGCGCATCGCGGGCGGACGGAAAAGCCCATCGATCAAACATGGGAAGAATACAATACCTTCTTTTCGGGATGGTCGATGAGGGGAATACGTTCTGACTGTGGATGAGCTCGCAAGGAGCAGGAAGTGGCTTGCAATAGAATGCATGCTGACTTGGATTCTCCAAACAGTCAAGGTTCACATCAAGTCCCGCAATGTTACCGTTGAGGGCCCCCGTGGTAAGTTCAATTTCTCTTCGAGCGCATGCCTCCCCCAATGCGCAACGAGCAACAATCTCTCTGGCATTCGCATGCTAACCCTTGCCCTTCACAGGCAAGCTCTTCAAGGACCTGAGCCACCTGGCCGTCAACTTCCAGCTGCCCAAGAAGGATGTCATCTCCATCGAGATCCACCACGGCTCCAGGAAGAACGTCGCCACTCTCCGCACCGTCCGCTCGATCCTCAACAACATGATCGTCGGTGTCACCAAGGGCTTCAAGTACAAGATGCGCTACGTCTACGCCCATTTCCCCATCAACGTCAACCTTGAGAAGAACAACGAGACCGATCTGTGGACCGTCGAGATCCGCAACTTCATTGGCGAGAAGATCGTCCGCTACGTCACCATGCACCCCGGTGTCGACGTCGAGATCTCCAAGGCCCAGAAGGATGAGCTCATCCTGACCGGCAACGATCTTGAGAACGTCTCCCAGTCCGCCGCCGACATCCAGCAGATCTGCCGGGTGCGCAACAAGGATATCCGTAAGGTGAGTTTTTGGCGGCCGCCTACCCGCTCTTTCACTCCACGCTGCTAGGAATTCCCCTCGCTGACCAATCTCCTAGTTCCTTGACGGTCTCTACGTGTCCGAGAAGGGCAACGTTGTCGAGGAGTAAGCGGTGGCCGGACACGGCGCTTTGACGGCGGGGTTGATTTCTCTTGCGTTTTCGGGTCTCGCACGGAGTGGCAGGGTTTTCATAAAAACGACGCATGGCACGTTCGTAGCACGGGGCTACCTGGTATACCCAAAAGCAAGCAGGGCATGGGCCATGACAATTTGAGATGACATGAAGACATCTCGGCCGGCGTTGGCCTCTCCGTCTCCCATCGACTGATCCTTGGACTCGGTGATGAGGTTGTTAATGAACATGTGATCGGCCCCTACTGGAACCTCATAACGCACTCGGTCTTTGTTCCAAAAACCTAGACCGCGCGGTCTGTGTCCCCGTTGTTAGCATATATTTCCCGAGGCCAGTCAACTGGCGTTCACCAACAAGCGTTGGACATGTCACATCAAGTCAGCTTGAAGAAATTCAGGGCTCGGCCACGCAATATCGTTCATTATTTGGGAGCTCTTCCCCAATGCTCATGAAAGCCACATCGTCTATCGTTGATCCATCTCAGGGCGTCCCTCGTGCAAGTCCCTCCAGGCAAGCAAGCAAGTGCATGGCCATAACATATTGTCGTTCTGATTCTTTCCGTCCCGTTCGTGCAAAATCCTGTCCTTTCCTTTTCCTCGGGATTTCGTTTCGATCCCTCCATTTCGTGCTGTATCCTCTTCCTGCTCGGTCTCGTGATGCTGATGCTCTGATGGAAAAGAGAAGAAGAAAACCAAAACAGATGCCCCAAAACGCCGTCGATGCTGCTATATACTGACACTGGCCACACATGATCGCAGGCGCAGGGCCGTCGAGCCTCGAGACCGAGGCTGTCGACATGTACAGGAAGGTTTGTGCGAGTGATTCGGGCCCGACCTCTCCAGCTCCACTGGGTCTGTTGCCGGCAGGTCGCGTGGCTCATTACCTTGCGAGAGCCCCTGCGAGGCCCGGGCAGCCGCGGTTGCGCCGGTGATTAGTACTACCTCCGTGAGTAACGCGACTCTGCGCGCTCCGACCTCCGGGGCGGATGGCTTCGGCCGCCCTGGCTGGAGTTGCCTAAGTAGGAGGTCAGGTCCGATCTGCCAGCCCGAGACCGATTGTCCCTTGGCGCCTGCGACTCACTGAAGTCCGAGTACGAGTAGTACGAGTCCGTGTAGCGGGAGTGCGGCCTACGCTGCTCCGGCTTCTTGTCCTTGCGCAGGTGGAGGAGGGCGAGAAGGGTGGCGGCCGCGGCGCCGAGGCCGAGCCACTTGGCGCCGCCGCTGCGGTCCTTCTCGTCGCGGCGCGAGCCAGCCGAGCGCGGGCGTCCGAACCAGCCCGAGTGGCGGTCGCGCCGGGCGTGGGCGGCGGCGGCGGCGGAGGGGGCGCGGGAGCCGCCGCGGTAATACGTCTCCTCGACCTCGACGCGCTCACGTCGGTCGTCCTTCTTGCGGCTGCCGCAGCAGAGGCCCCAGAGGCCGCGGGCGATGCAGCAGAAGCAGATCATGCCGAGGATGAAGAGGCCGGCGAGGACGCCGATAACGATGCCAGCAATCTCGCCGCCGCTGAGTCCGCCGCCGGTGCCGGTGCCAGAGTCCGAGTCATCGCCGTCGTCGCCGTCGCTACCGATGGCCGTGCCCGTGGCGGCGGTGGTGGTCGTGGTGGTGGCGCTGCTGTCGCCGGTGAACGTGGCGCCCGTTGGCCGGTAGGGGGCGGAGAAGCGAGTGGTGATGGTCTCACCGCCCTGGGTGATGGTCGTCAGTCCACCGCCGCCGCCGCCGCCGCCGCCGCCGCCACCCCAGCCGTCCCGCTGGACACACCATCCATCGGAGCACTGTTGAAAGTCGGCACAGCAGATCTTGCCACAGGCGGTCTCGCCTCTGCTGGTGTCGGGGACGCAGTCAACGCCAGAGTCGTCGCCGCCCTTGTCGGTGGGCTCGGGGAAGTGTGTGGTGACGGTGCTGGTGAAGGTATTTGTCTCCGTCCATGTGGTGGTGAAGATGCCCCAGGCGTCGCCGCCGCCTCGTGCGCTGCAGCCGGCTATGTTGGCGCTGGTGAAGCATTCCGTGTTGGAGTCGCAGCAGTACTGGCCGTCAATGCCACATCGCTGGACGCACTGACGCGGTAACAGGTAGCGCAGGCCAGCATCGTGGTTCTCTCCATTTGTGTTTTGTAGCGGGTAGGGGTGGGCGTTGGCCCCAAGTTTGTGTAGCGGTGAGGAGGCGAAGAGGAGGGCGAGGAGGAGCGAGTTGGCCGCCGCTAACGGTTGGATGCGGCGCATCGTGTCGTTTGGAGAGAGGGGGACGGACTGGCCCTTGAAGTGGTGGAATGCGGGAACAAGCGATCGGGGGAGATCTGGTTCAGTCTCTTGTCTCTGGCGTTGATCGAATGGAATGCGGGATCAACGTGTCAATGGAGACTTGGGAGGGCGATGCGACGCAGTTGGTGGTGCGTGACTGGAATGTCAGGGTCTTGTCTCGATGGATCTGGCAGTTCGCAAGATTGATAGGTAATGTTCGATAAGTAATTTGATGTCCTGGTGGCGATGCTGCGAACAGCCAAGGCTCTCTGTTAGTCGGGCGCTGGAGCTTGGGATGGCGGTGACGATGTCGAGGGTGGTGTGAGTTTCTCTCGGGATGATGCAGGTGTAACGAAAGAGGAAAGGGAGGGAAGGAAAAGCTAGTGACAAGAGTTTATGAGAGGCAGAGGGCAAAAAGAAGGAGGCGGGCTGGTGTTGAGTTGAGATGAGGTTCGGGGCCCGAAAAGCGAACGAGCCCAGCCTCCCGCAAATCCGCGATGTGAGAAGCGAAGCCAGCCACCTCGTTTTCCCACCACACTTACTTACAAGTACAACACAACACGACACGGATCTCCGGTGGTCAGGGTCCAAAATGCGCTTGCCGATCTCTTCTTTTCTTCTCAAATCATCAGCCGCCAGTTTCTTCTACTCGTCCAAGGGGGGGAGGTGTTCAACTGTCCTTGTGTCTCGTGGCTTGTCGCGATGCTCTCTTGGAACAACAACAGGATGTCTTCCCCTCAGCAGGACTGGGCGTCAACGATGGATGGTCAGGTACGGTAGTGCGGGGAGGGAGGGACCTGGAATTCCGCGGTACCCGTCCCGTCAAGATGGCGCCTCCAAGGTTAAAGAGGTGCAGCCTTGGCCCCAGACAGGGATTCGATCCGTTCACCGGGGGATTATCGTCTTCTCTCTTCCTCTCTCCGTCTTATCGGGGGGCCGATGACATCCCACGCAACGCGAGGGCCTTGATCTTGGGAAATGAGAGGGCATCCATCTGGTTTCCATTGGTCTTCTATGACGATGGTTCCATCTCATCTCGTGTTGGTGTCTGTCAAGTGTGCGCCCGACTCTCTCCGCTAGCTGTGAAGCTGCATCGTCTCGAAAACAGCTCATCGTCCGTTGCTCGGCGGGCCCTGACGCCCGACGGGTGTCGCTTTGGGAAGGTGTCCAATGCGACCGTTGATCCAGTCTGCCGGCTTGGGCTTGTCCGGGTGCACAACAAACGACGACCTGGGGCCTGATTGACTTGACTTGTGCCCTCTCAATCCAGTCAAGACCCAAGAAGCAGTACGAGTGGCTGAGTCGTGATGCAGCCACGCTTACCGCCCAACCGCCAGCCACCTCTGCGCTAGTATGTAGTGCACCTGTCAGCGGCTGTCAAAGCCCAGCGAGTGACATGGTCAACCGACTAGGGGCATTTCAGGGGCATCTCAGGGGCATCTCAGGGGTACCCCGGATGACGACCATGGCGAGAAGCAATATAGGATCACCACCGTCCTCCTGGACTGGCTTCCTGCCATGGCATATCACTGCAGTCAAGCATCGGCTCTCTGGAATAAGCATATGCTGGACCCCTACTCCGTTTCCCTCGGTATCGGCACATGTCCGATTTCCCGGTCATCACCAGTTGTCCGGGGTTCGGCCCAATTCCCGACTCTACCGTACGGACGCGGATGCTGAACATCACCCTAACCACCACCCTTTCGCCCGCAGATGACTTCCTTCCGGGGAAATAGCGACCGATACTTCTCATATCTCATACTGTTCTTCTGGCTGACCACCGCGACGAGTCCTTGACCTCACCCACTACGAGCACTTGAGCAAGACCCCAAGATGGCCATCTGCGAAACACCTCTCGAGCTCTCCTCTACACTTGCCGCTCTACCCCCGGCCCCTTCATCGAACATCCGTGCTCCGTCCTCGGCCCCGCCGACGCCTGGCTCCTCTGCCCCTTCTTCCTCCAGGGCGGCCGTTACACAATCGACGACGTTCACTACGTCGCCGAGGCCGACAACCTCATCCCCGCCGCCCAGACCCCCTTCGCCAGGGACGCCACCTTCGGCTACGCCAACTCAAGGTCCTCACGGAGAGGACGCCCACGTCTGAGCTGACCGCCATCGTCCTCGACGTGCGCAAGCTCCTCACCTCCCTCGAGTCCCTCGCCGCCGAGGTGGCCGCCGCGCGGCGCCAGGCCGCCGACGAGATCACGCGCGGCCAGGACGTTCTCGTCATGACGAGCCGCGAGCTGGTGCTCGGCGCCGACGAGGCGTCGAGCCTCGACATCGGCTCCACCGTTGCGAAAGCCCTCGTCGACTTCCTACGAGACTTTGACGAGGCAGCTCGCCCGCGATACTTCATCGCCAAGGGCGGCATCACGAGCTCCGACATGGCCACCAAGGGATTGCGCTTCAGAAAAGCGCTTATCCTGGGCCAAGCGGCGCCCGGCGTGCCCCTGTGGCGCTGCGATGAGGAGGGCAGCAAGTGGAGGGGCGTACCGTACGTGGTATTTCCGGGCAACGTCGGTGGAGAGGATGCACTGTACCAGGTGACCAAGGGGTGGAGGGTATAGCCGGGTGTGTTTGTACTTCAGGTTCCCCGCTAGAATGAGAATTGGCTCGACAGCAAGTTGTACACATCATTTGCAGATCCCGTCCCGAACGCCTCGTACATCAAGTTGTCGTTCATGTCCGCCAGGCCGTCGCCAAACATGTCGGCCCCGGTAGTGCCGGCTGGCGGTTGCCCATATGCTGCTGTCCCCGAATCCCAGGATCCTGGCGTCGGCATGTGCACGTTCATGGACCCCCCTCCCGGTGCTCCCAGGCTCGGCGGAAACTCCGAACTGCCACCATAGCCAGCAGCTGCCGGCACCCCATAGTATCCTTCACCTCTTTCATACTCGTGACCGCCGCTGACCCCCTGCATCGCCTCTAGACCCTGGCTCTCGACTGGGGCGTTCCCTTCCGCCACGCCCTCCCTTCGTGCTCTGGACTCGTCCATCTTCTCCAGCATCTTCTCCAGGCCGGCCGCGATGTGCCGCAGTACATGCCTGTCAGACGTGACGGCGCTCTTCAGCACCCCGATCATTCGACCCAATAACCTCGACACGTAGCCCTCCTCGACGTTCAGTCCGAAGACGCGGTTCCACCGTGTGGCAACCTTCATCAAGAACACACTCGCAAAGGCGATCATGGTGTGCACGTACAGCGGCGTTCCCACGAGTGCGCGCCGCATGTCATCCTCCTCAAGGACGAAGGTGAGTATGCTCGCCGCTGCCGAGATGGCCATGTTGGCGAACTCCTTGCGTTCCGTCGAGAGGCGCCCGCCGTTGCCGCCAGGCGACGTCGAGCGAGACAGCGATACCCCACGGACAGCATGGGAGTTGAGCTGCAGCTTGGCAAAGTACGAGTACAGGATGATGCCTTTAGGCGGAAAGGTGCCAATGAAGTAGTTTGTCGTCTGGCGTGTATACCACAGCATACGCCACTGGTCAATCTCAAGGTTGAAGCCACGCAGGGCATCAAAATCGGCGTCGGTCAGCATCGCTGCCGCGGGGTCGCTGCCGGGAGATGTTGCCATGCCGTTGCTGGCGCTGCCTTGCGGCAGAGCGAAGACGCCGCTGCTCCCTGCATTGGAGTGCGCCGCTATGGTGTGGCCTGGCGTCGAACTGATGCTTGTGTGTGGGCTCGTCGATGGCTGGTGCCCAATAGTTGGCCCCGTGCCGTGAAGGAGGTTGATTTCCGATCCCGTATCCGTATTAGCCGCGACTGAGGTTGTTGTCGTCGCCTGGGGGGCCGATGCCGCAGATCCCGAAAATGCCCCCCCTCGTCCCAGGCCAGCTCTGGCCTGTCCTGACACGGTAGTTCTCTTTTCGCTGAAGCGTTCATAGACCCGGGTCAGTATCTGCATGAGACTGACCTGGCTAAGAATTCTAGCATCGAGGGCATCCGCAAATGGGCTTTGCAGGAACAGCTCATGCTCACGAATCTGGGTGCTCTCTGCAATCATGGGGGGTCGGCCGTAGGCGATGCTGAAGTGGTGGTCGCAGACGTAGAGCATATACCATAGCCTTGCCCTCTGGAAGTGCTCGCGATCACCCTCGAGGGCCCGGGAGAAGGACTGATGGATATTGAGCTCGGTGGCAATGCGGATAGCATGGCCAGAAAGCTTCCAAGAGACTTCTGAGAGCCAGAAAGCGGCAATGCAGAGGCCGCGGACGTCATCGACAGAGTGGTAACGTGAGAACATGGATGATGAGATGAGTGAGAGAAACTCTTTGTAGCAAGCGTCGAAAGTCGCGGCAGACGTTGGTATGTGCAGGGCGGTGACGGTGAGGATGGCTGCCCAACTCACTGTTAGAAATAACTCTTGGTGGGTGCGTGGAAAGTTATTCATGCTGTCTCTGGAGCCGAAAACGTGGCATATACGTGGCATTCAACTCCAAAAACAGCCTGAAAGGAGGATCTTGGACACCAATTTAACGTACTGGCCGTCAAGAGCTCGGAAGACTTCCGAACTGAGTGGAAAGAGGGGTGTGTCTGCTCCAGGCCGACCCAGAGGTAGTGATTCAGAGACTTGTGGAAACTATTCAAGAATCAGTCGGGTGTCGCGAGAGGTTTGACGCGAGTCGACTTGCATTTCGTACAGCTCTTCGGCCTCACCCTCGGAGATGACACCCCGAGAGATAAAGTCGTTGAGCTCACCCTGACTCTCCGGCAGAGGCCTCGTCGTCTTGGACTTGTTGCTCCGTATATTGCGCAGCCTGGTAACCTCGTAGAGGGTCCCCATCGGGTCCTCCAGTGTCACCGGGCCGCTCCCCTGATCGCCGCTCGAGTGCGGTTCCAGAGAGTTCTCCCGTGTCATAGCCATCTGCGTATTGTCTTCCCGGCCTGACAAGACTGCCGGGCTGGCCGTGCTACCGGGAGTCACCGAGGGTGGTGCGTGCTGCTGGTTGACCGTTAGGAGGGTCTGCGCGGCTTGCTGCTCTTCTTGTAAGAGAGACGCTGAAGCTGTCACAGGGGGGCGGCTTGCTTCGCCATTGGGGCCGGGTCCGGCTCGAGTGGTATCGGGGGCTCTTTGAGCCAGGACGGCATCGAGGCTCTGCTGCATCTGCTTGATTTCGGCGCGCATAGCATCGATCTTTTCCCTGGTGATTACTCAGTCGACAGCCCACAGATCGATGCCCTCGCTCTACTCACTCGTATACCTCCATGGCTGCCGAGGCGCTCCTTTCGGCCGAGTCAACATGCGCGTTGTAGTACGAACGTTTGGTGATAATGCAGTCGACGTTGCGGCGAAGACAGTGACGGCATTTCTTGTCGCCCGGAAACACCTCGCACTTCATCTTAAGCTTCTTGCATTCGAGACCTGAAGTCATGTCAGTTTTCGCGCCTCGAGATTCCCGAGCTCATGCTCACACGCTCTCGACTTCCTTCCAGGACCTCCGCCGCCGCTACTCGTCGAAGGGCCATTTTCGCTCCCCGTCGTCTTCGGATCTACCTCCATCTTGCTCCTGGTTCTAAGCGGCGGGTTGCTCGTCGAATGTCGGTATGCTTTTCTAAACAGGTTCACTGAGATTCCCACGTTAGATTTCGTCTCGTTTCACGCCCATGTACACTGCGATGGTCATCCAGGAAGTCCTAGGTTGAACTCGACTCGAACTCGGGAAATCGGGAAATGCCTCCGAGCTCGGCACGCCGCAAATACTTGAAAGACGCCGAGAGTGCTAAGGCTGGGGACTAAACGAGTCCGGGGCTCGTTAGAGGGGCAAAGGCGGAGAACGCCCGGCCTGTGTCAGCCGCTCGTTGCGGGGATTGATGTGGTTCTCCGGCGACCGAACTCTCCCACTCGCCGATTCTGCCCTGTGGAATGGGATGAGACGAGTCTCGGCGGTCACCGGGCGTCGAGTTGAACAGCTTTCCCTGGTACGTGCCAGGCTGCGGACACACATCCGTCACAGGTCGATATGGAGACCCACAAACCTCCCCCCATCAACATCAAACTCCCAAGGCTGTCGAGGAGGACCTTGACAGTGATGATGCACTTACGGGTATGGCAGAGCTCAAGCAAGATTGCACTTGATGCTCCTCCTTGACGCGTGGATATCTCCAGGCAATTCAAGCATGCAATTTTCATCTTGAAGGACTGACAGCCTGCGGAACGTGGTCCAGCTTCAGGATCACCAGCCTTGTAATACATTCGGGTTCACTTTTATTTCTTCAAAAGGAATTTCAATCGACACATGCATGTCGAGGATCCACGATTAAGTTAATTGATACGGGCGTTGGGCAAGGTCCTATAGACCTAGCGGCGTCTGAGCTAAGCAGGCTGCTAAGATGGAAACGCAGATGAGTCTGGCAGGAGTCTCGACTCCGCGCCCACTTCGGCATGTCCTCTAGGTCTGGTACCTGTTCCTGAGACCGGCGTTAGTGCCACCCAACGGCCGCCCAACGGCCGCATGCTCGCCGTGCTTCTCGACGTGAGCGCTGATATCCTTCTTCTCACCTTCCTCGGCCGAAACCTGAGGGTCAAGCTCGTCGAGACGCTTATTATCCCGCTTGAGGAAGTACGAGAGCGCAAAGGAGCTTATGATCGTAATGATGGTTAAGGCCAGGTTGACGGACCATGCGGGGGTGTAGCGAGGTCCGGAGCTGGCCGGATACAGGTAGGGTGTCCAGACCAGAGCAATGTTGCCGATGGAGTTGTTCATGGCGAGCGAAATAGCTCGCTTCTTCTGCGGACGAGCTGCGATGTTGGCCATCCACGCGTTAGACACCTGGAAGCAGCCGTAGGCGCCAGGCATCATAAGGAACAGGGCGAAGTAGCGAGCGGCCATGTTTGTGGTCGCCAGGGTAATGATCATGCCGATGGCGCCGACGATGGATGGGTAGATCATGTGCGGAGAACGTTTCGACGTGCGGTCCGAGTACCACGTGTTGAACAGACAGAAAAGTGCTGTGAACAAGAAGGGCGGTGCCGTCAGCAGTAACGTGGTGATGGTACCATATCCAAAGTCGTTGACCAGCGTGGGTAGGAAGTTAGTCAGCGAGCCGACAGCCTGTATGCACATCTGGCCGACGATGCAAAGCCATACGCGGAAGTCCTTGGCGGACATTTTCAGGGCTGTCATAACGTTGATATCCTCCTCCTCCTCGCCAGCGTCCTCGATGAGCCGGACAACGCCCAGTGCCTTTTCCTCGACCGAGAGCCAAGGGGTTGTGGTAGGCCAGTCAGGGATGAGAAAGACACAGAAAACGGCGCAGAAGACGGTCTACGGAGAAGAATCAGCTTGGGAAAAACTGAATGGGCTCAGTAATCGTACCGATGCTCCAAGGATGATAAAGAGCCAGCGCCAAGCCTCTATGGAGGTGTTGGCGTTCTGAAAAGCTGCCGCAATGCCGGCAGCAAAAAGACCACCGAAAGCACCGGAAATCATAGCTGCGCAGAAGAATAAACCTGGAGAGAAGTAAGCTTCATGGTTAAATTCGGTCATCACATTGAGTGTTGAACAAACGAACCAAGGCGAAATCCAAGCTCATTCCGTTTATACCATCCGCTGAATAGAAAGGCGCAGCCAACAAAGAAGGGGGCTTCCGCGAATCCGAGCAGGAATCGAACCGCAACGAGGCCGCCGAAGCCGTTGACTGCCCCGGCGCAGCCGCTGATGATGCCCCAGATCACCATGCATCCCGACAGATACCAGCTAGGCCGGACCTTGCTCAGGATCATGTTGCTGGGAACCTGACCGAGAACATAGCCGATGAAGAGAATCGAGAGCGCAGTGTTGTATTGCTGGGGTTGAGCATCGGTCAGTAAGGTGCCTGAGGGAAATCAGGGAGAGTTGGGCGCGAGGACAAGGTGGGAGGGATAGAATTTTCAAATAGGGATCGAGTCGACGGAATGCAAGAATAAGCGTGAGTGTGGAAATGAGGTCGTCGAGGCAAGAGGACACCAAGTAGGCAGTAGGCAATAGGTCGAAGGACTTACCATTCCTGTCAAACCGAGGTCCTCCTCGATGCCCTGCACGCGGGCGTAGGGAAGGGCGTTTCGATCGACATAGTTGTTCAGATACATGACAATCTGATCGATCGGAGAGTCAGTGATATTTGAACGATAGGCACTCCGGACTGATCTGGAGCAGAGGAGGGCTGAGCTCTTCTGGGGCACCTCGTGGGAGGAACATACCAGAATGGGGAGGAGACGCCAGTCAATTTTGCGGAGGAGCTTCTTCTCTCGCTCTGCTCTTTCCTCGGGGGACCAGGCAGCAACAATCTCCTGGTAATTGATGCTGCCGGCGTGGGCAGCGACTTCCTCGACGGCGCCCATGATGAATAAAAGGCGGCAGGGTGTTCAAGGTAAAATGGCAGTCGCGACCAGAAGTGGCTCAGGTAGTACGGGGGTAGGAGCACCCGATTCGAGAAGGTAGAGTAAGGTGGAAACAAACAACTCGTCCCTTGAACTGCTGATGTGATGATTTCTTCGTGTAAGAGGAGTCGAGAGAAGAAGTGTTGATAGCTCTCGCACAATCCAGACCATCCATCTTATATCTGAATTAAACGGGCCAGCGCCTGGAATATGTGTCAAGGGAGCCTCCGGGCAACCGGCGGACTTTACCCCAGACGTCGGATGAGCATTCTCTGGGGCCCCGGCAGCAAGGCATCGCGTGTCATTTCGGCGCCAAGTCCCGAAGGCATGATAGTCCGGGGAAGCAGGGGGTCCCAGGCCTTTGGTACCAGTCCAACAGCCATTACCCGATTTCCCGGCCGAGGCAGCAAGGCTAAGCGGACTGATTCCCCATGAAATAGGGAGACGAGGCTTGAATAATCCAGTCATGACAGGGGAAGATGTGGACGCACACTGGTAGCGTGCTTGATAGTCTGACATGACCTCTGGATCCGGGCATGGGCGGCCTTGGCGCGGGGCCGGGAAATCGGGAAATCGGCGGGAGTCCCGTTGATCACCACCGGCTAGGGAGCAGGGACATCACTTGCCGTGATACTCCGCCAGTCGGGAGCTCCACGAGGACTGCGATGAGGGGAATGAGGACCCAGAGCCGTTGATGCCAATGTGATTTCCTGAATGTATTTCAGCAGGCTGCCTCTCACGATTGCCCTTCTCCTTGCTCTTCTCCGACCACTGCATCGTCATCATCCATCTCTACACATCTTCTGCCCTCGAACCCAGAGTGAAGGAAGACTGTACGCCTGCAGAATTGCTAATTCCACTCTGTTCACCTTCATTGCCTCATTTTCCCCTTCACGATGACGTCCCTTTCCACCAAGCTTGCCCAGCTCGAGAAGGATGGCAGGCCCGTGCAGGTTGGCATCATCGGTGCCGGCAAATTCGGCTCCATGTACGTCTCGCAGTCTCACAGGACGCCCGGAATTCACCTGGCGGCCATCGCGGACCTGTCGACAGAGCGGGCGCTCTCGTCGCTGAAGCGCACCGGGTACCCTGCCGACAAGTACGACGCGACTGCCAAGATGTCCGTGTCCGAGGGCATCAAGGCCGGCAAGACGGCCATCACCACTGATTCTGCTGCCCTCATCGCCACGCCCGAGATTGATGTCATCCTTGAGGTCACCGGCAACCCGGCGGCGGGTATTCGCCACGCCCTGCTCTGCTGCGAGCACAAGAAGCACATCGTCATGATCAACGTCGAGGCCGACGTACTTGCCGGCCCGCTCCTGGCCCGCCGAGCTCAGGAGGCCGGCATCATCTATTCCATGGCCTATGGCGATCAGCCCGCGCTCATTGCCGAGATGGTTGACTGGGCCCGCACCGCCGGCTTCGAGGTCGTGTGCGCTGGCAAGGGCACCAAGCACCTGCCCGAGTACCACTACTCGACCCCGGACACCGTGTGGAACTACTATGGCTTCACCAAGGAGCAGCTCGCCAGCGGCGACTTCAACCCCCAGATGTTCAACAGCTTCCTCGACGGCACCAAGAGCGCCCTCGAGATGGCCGCCGTCTCCAACGGCTGCGACCTCAGCCCGCCCACCAACGGCCTCGAATTCCCCCCTTGCGGCGTCTGGGACTTGCCCAGCGTCCTCAAGCCCAAGAGCGAGGGTGGCCAGCTGGAAAAGAACGGCACCGTCGAAGTTGTGTCGTGTATGGAGAAGGACGGACGCTGGGCCTTCAACGACCTTCGATGGGGCGTCTACGTTATCATCAAGGGTGAGTCTCGACTATCTGGGTTTTCTCAAACTGTCAACTAATCGTGTACTCCAGCCCCTGGAGATTATCAGCGCGAGTGCTTCAAGCAGTATGGCCTCAAGACCGACCCCTCCGGCTGGTACGCCGCCCAATACAAGCCTTACCACCTGATCGGCCTCGAGCTCGGCGTCTCGGTGGCTAGCATCATGGTGCGCGGCGAGCCCACGGGACAGACCAAAACGTGGGCGGGTGACGTCGTGGCGACAGCCAAGCGGGACCTCAAGGCAGGAGAGAAGCTTGACGGCGAGGGCGGCTTCACCGTTTACGGCAAGCTCATGACGGCCGAGGACTCGATGGCCATCGAGGGTATGCCAATCGGCCTTGCGCACGGCTTCGTGCTCAAGCGCGACGTGAAAAAGGACCAGGGCCTTAGCTGGGCCGATGTCGAGTACAGCGCCGACGCACAGGCCGTGGCCGTCCGGAAGGAGATGGAGGCCATGTTCAAGAAGGAGTTCGCGACGCGGAAGACCAATGGCGTCAGCGGAACGCAATAGGGGGCCTGGAAACGACTAGATGAGAATACCCGAGATGAATGGAACAATGTTTCAAGATGAGAATAGACGGATCAGTAAAATGCAGCGGCTGCCTTGTTCTGATAATCTGATCGAAGACAGCGACAGCAATGCGGTGCGTCCGACTTCGACCGACAAGACACTCGCCAAGCAGTGATGAAGTCTGCATCGTTGTGACCTTCTCACTAGGTATGCTTGGGGCCCCCAGCATCACCATGTTAGCCGATGTTCCTCGTTCCGTTGTTCCTCTGGAAATGAGGGATTGCGGCCGCGAGGGCTGCCGTACGGTCCGTTCAATTAGTGATACGACGGGGTGAGCTATTGTAAGACTGAGTATTTCAGGGCATCTCATTTTCTTTTTAGCAAGAATATGGCGCATGAATGCCTACCTTCTGGAGGAGCATTACCTCGAATAGTGGCGTGAAGCTGAATGGTGCTTAGTACATGCCGCCGAAAGGCTCATCTGAAGGTGGGTGCCTATGATGGCCACTCATAGATACCTAGTGAGCGATCGGCCATCGCGACGTTCCACTCCCGAAAAGGACCTTCGCAGACAGCTCTTCGAAATGAGAGCCATAATTTACTCAGGCAAAGCGGCTGGTAGGACGGGCAGTTGTGCAAGTACGGAGTGGAGGACGGCCGCCAAAGCACTTCCTTGGTATATGACGCTCAAGACGCTGCTGACTAACCCAAGCCCGCCTGCCAGCTTGATGCTGGTGGATGATGAGGTACGTACCGCCCGTACCTCGCCCAGAGCTAGCTCGGTCCATTGCAAGGTCGCTGTCGACGTCAACCTCCAGCATCCATCTCAGATCCTCATCAACGCGGCCGCGACTTCACCCACCACCCCATCACAGCCGCCCGACCTGTCCTCCCAGGGGTTCTGCCGCAACCCTGCCGCTGCCCGCCATGTCCCTCGACCCCCCGACCTACCTCGCCTCGCTCCAGAGCAACATCCGCCAGCGACCTATTCCCTGGGATGGAGCTGTTCGGGCAGGCACCATCACCGAGGATCAGCTGGCCCGTATCAGGGCCGTCGACAAGGCCAAGAAGCCCGAAGCCAGGCGTGAGATCGTCGAGGGTGATCTCGATGGCTATCGCTTGCTCTTCGTTGGTGAACAGGGCAAGCCCAGCGCTCTGGAGAAGGCCGGCAAGAATGCGCCCAACGTAATCCACTACATCCTCGTCCTTCTCGGCGACCTTTTACAGAGTACGCTCACTAGCCGCTTTTACCCTTCGACTTCTTTCCCCGCGTGATTGCTAGCTATGCTAGGCGTCCGCGCAGCTACCGCGCAACCCTCACTGCCAGTTCATGAACCCTGCTGACTCGTCTTGCCCGCCAGCTGTTCCGTCTCTTTCTAAAGCCCTGTTCAAGGCCGGCGACCCCTACAAACATTTCCTTCCGCTTCTCGCCCACTCTAACAACACGGAGGACCCCATTCCTCTGCTCACAGCCACGGCATTGTCCAAGCTGATGGCCGCTTCCCGAGACGAATCTACCGCCACCCAACGCGCTCTCCCCTTGATGTTTACCTACCTTTCCGGCCTCTCGAAGAGCTCGGATGCTGGCCTGCAGGATATTGCTGTCCAGGAATACTCGTCTCTGCTCTACTGCCAAGCATCCCGACAGCAGTTCTGGGACCAAAGGAGTGAGACCATTGCGCCGCTCATTGAAATTCTCCGAACCGCCGCTGGAATTGACAGCAACGGAAACTCCGCAGCAAGCTTGTGGAGCGGTGCTGGAGGCAGTTTGAGGAGCACTGGATTTGAGGGCTCCCTGGGCGGTGGTGTTGGCCTTCAGCTTCTCTACCACGTCCTGCTTGTGTTCTGGCAGCTGAGCTTTGAGGCCGAAGAGATTGGCGACGACCTCAACGAGTGAGCGCACCCCTTCGTGCAGAAATGGCTCGAACTGACAGACGTGAAGTGAATATGACATTATCCTGCTGTACACACAGCTGCTCCGCCTCTCACCCAAGGAGAAGACGACCAGGCTGATCGTCTCGACGATCTACAATCTCCTCGAGAAGAACCAGCAGTCTCTTCTTCCTACAGCAATGCTCGCACGACTGCCCTCCCTGCTTGACAACATTAGCAGCCGCCAGATGACCGACACGGACCTGCAAGAGGACCTCCAGAACCTCAAGGACATGCTGGACGAGTACCGCAAGACGAAGACGACCTTTGACGAGTACGTGGCAGAGGTGCAGTCGGGACATTTGCGCTGGTCGCCTCCCCACCGAAGCCAGGTTTTCTGGGCCGAAAATGCACGGAAGATACTCGACTATGAGAACGGCGAGATCCCCCGCAAGCTGGCCCAGATCATGCAGCAGCCGTGGGACAGCGACAAGCAGGTTCTTGCGATTGCCTGCAACGACGTTGGCGCCCTTGTCAAGGAGGTGCCGGAGAGGAGACACCAGCTGGAGAAGATTGGCCTCAAGACCCGCGTGATGGAGCTCATGCAGGAGGCGGATGAGAACGTCCGGTGGGAGAGTCTGCGTGCGCTCGGCGGCTGGCTCAAGTACAGCTTTGATGGGTGAAGAACGCGCCGAGCTGTCTTTTTGTAACGTTTTCCCTTGGAGCATCGCAAGCTGTATCTTAGATAGGTGGGCCGTTGATCGGTGCAGCCCGACCTGAAGCATTACTACTGTTGAACTCAACTGGATGCCGCCCTAGGTGTGGCTTGTGAAGAAAGCGGCATGCATGAGCCTGCTCCAACGTCACGCAGCCCCTTGATATTCACGCTGCTAGAGACGCCGGCAGGTTGCGTTGAATAGGTGCATCCGACCGCGTTTTTACCACTGGGTTTGACATTTGCGAGTAAAGGCATTGAGAAGCTACCATACTGGAGCTACTTGTCCTGAAGTCCACAGTCCGGCTCTGATCCCGGCTTCTGTCGGGCCCCATCCGAGAATAATACGGCGCTCTGCAAGCTGCTGCGCCTTATCTGGACCAGCCCCGCGCCTTTACTGAGCTGACTCCCCACCCTTCTGTCTACACAATCTGCTATCCCGGGACAGCAGCTCACCGTACCACTGACCTCACTTCGGCACGGTCCCGATATCAACTGGATGGGCTCCTGACATACCTACCTCGCTCTCTGTATCGAACACCCACCACCTGCTCCAAGCCTTTTCAAGTATCCCACGAGAACCTCACCAATCAATATTAGAATGGCTCGCTCAAGGTTCACAGCAGCGGTCAAGGGCGCTCAGCCTCTCCTGCGCACACCATGTTCGGCATCGCGTCCCTTCGCTGCCGCGATGGCCCGCCCCAGCATCGCCGCACCCAGTGCCCGCTACCGT
Organism: Furcasterigmium sp. R96-07A1; assembly: GCA_037042015.1. NCBI lineage: Eukaryota > Fungi > Ascomycota > Sordariomycetes > Glomerellales > Plectosphaerellaceae > Furcasterigmium > Furcasterigmium sp. R96-07A1. Next base: position 180,312 of record JAXQJP010000327.1, on the reverse strand, counting down.
CACTACTCTACGGGGCCAGCAAAGCCCACGCCCGAGGCCAAGAAGCAATGGCGTGAGCAGCTCACCGCAGCGGCAGCGCAGGACAAGACACCGCTGTTCGACTTCCACATCGCCCACGGCGGCAAGATGGTCATGTTCGGCGGGCACCACATGCCGGTGCAGTATGCGGACATGACGCTCGTGCAGTCACACCACTTCACGCGCGAGCACGCCTCGCTCTTCGACGTTAGCCACATGGTGCAGCACCGGCTCACGGGGCCCAAGGCGGCCGACTTCCTTGAGAAGGTCACGCCGTCGGCGGTGCGGGACATGCCCATCAACTCGAGCAAGCTGAGTACCTTCCTGTGGCCGGAGACGGGAGGCATCGTTGACGACACGATGATCACCCGCACGGGGGAGGAGGAGTACCGTGTCGTCTCGAATGCGGGCACGCGCGAGAAGATCTTTGAGTACTTCACCGAGCAGACCGCGGATCTGCAGAGGCCCGAGGGCGACGAGTTCTGGTGGGAGGTCCTCCAGGGCCTGGGCCTGCTGGCGCTGCAGGGCCCGAAGAGCGCGGGCATTCTGCAGGAGCTCGTCCAGCCCGGGGAGAACGTCAAGCTCGACGACCTCTACTTTGGCAACAGCGTGTTCGCAGGGCTCAGGGCGCAGAAGAACGGCGAGTGGGTCGACTTGCCGGGCAAGGCCATGATCAGCCGCGGCGGCTACACGGGTGAAGATGGCTTCGAGATCAGCTTTGACGCCAGAGATGGCTCGGCGGAGCTCCTGGCCACCACGATGCTCAAGCAGGCCGGTCCCGAGAAGCTGCGCCTCGCCGGCCTGGGAGCGCGCGACAGCCTGCGTCTCGAGGCGGGCATGTGCCTCTACGGCCACGACATCAACGACACTACCACGCCCGTCGAGGCGGCCCTGTCTTGGATTGTCCCCAAGGAGCGCCGCGGCGCCGACGCCGGCTTCCACGGCGCAGAGGTCATTTCGCAGCAGCTGGTGCTCAAGAGCAAGGGCGGCAAGGGCGTGGAACGGCGCCGCGTCGGCCTGACGGTGCAGGGCGCGCCCGCGCGTGAGGGCGCCGAGATCTTTACCAAGGAGGGCGAGAAGGTGGGCGTCGTGACGAGTGGCTCGCCGAGCCCGACCCTGGGAAAGAACATCGCCATGGGGTACGTCAAGGATGGTCTGCACAAGTCCGGGACAGAGCTGGACGTTGTGGTCCGCGGCAAGAAGAGAGGCATTACGGTGACCAAGATGCCATTCGTGCCGAGCAAGTACTTCAAGGGGCCGATGCCTGCGCCTGCGTAAGGCAGACCATCAGCAGGATTCGGCTTTTTTTCTTCTTGTTTTTGTCCATTGCTGCTCGGGGACGGACCGGCAGCCCGGCGTTGTCAGCTTTCAACAAGATTTGAGTGTACCCCCGACGGTGTACAGCAGGAGCCATGTCAACTTGGCTGATTTCTTATTTTATGCGAACGGTTGTACATCAAGTGAGGTGGAATGTCACGACAGGGTAGGACGAGAGGAGATGTGGCCACAAAAAACCATGGGAAGTCATTACGGGAGAGTAAAACCATGACGACCCTCAAACGAGCGGCTGAACGTTCATCTTGCAAGAATCCTCCTGTGGGTCGACCTGACGGGTGCAGGGTCTCTCCGTAATGAGGAAGATCGCGATGCGTAGAATGTATGAAGAGAAAAACAGGAATAGCATGAAACCCGCAGGATATTTTCTGTTCTAGCAGGCCAGGCGGCTTACGTAATAATTATCAGAGCACCGATGGGGCGGGCTGAGGTGGCTTGTGCTAAAAGTAGGTGCTGGAGTGCCACTTGCTGCAATGCTGCAAGACTGCCAGCCTGCCCAAGCAACACGACGGGGTCAGCAGTCGTGCAACTGACTGGGCCGACTGCATCCACGAAGGACTTGGACGGGTTCCGCACAACCGACGAGATGGAAGAGCGGTCTGTCTGACATGCGATAAAAAGTCAAAGTCGATGCAGGTTCCCCAACTGCATCAACTGACTAGACCATTGGACGAATGGCACAACTGATAAATGACCAATGCCTCCAACACGTGAGACTCGAAAAGACGTTGGGCAACCGAACCGGACCACACGTGTGTCGGCTGGACTGTGAGATTGGCCAGGGCGCGAGTCGCGAATGTGCTCAAGTTGGACGCAGGCATAAGTTTCAAGTGTCCATCTGCACCTTGATGGTAGATCGACAGAGCGAGTGATGTGCTTGACGGCATTGATGGGGCAAAGGGTATCGTGGGGATGGATGCACAATGTGGTCGCGTGGTTCGTTTCGGTACTTAACACCAAGGGGAGCGGCTTTTTGGGATCTCGAGGACGCGGCTGATCCTCTCAGATTTGGAAGGATCCGAGGTTTCCATCTCACAACGTCGAGACAAAGAATCGGTCTCTCCGGGTCCTCTGCGATCGCAGTGGTCTCTTGCTCCTCAGGTTCCATTCCTTCCCCAACACGCGACGACCGCCAAGAGCATAAAGTGATCGGAGAGACCCATTCTTCCGGCACAGTGACGTGGGACTTGGCGTTTTCCTCGGGTCCCTGCTTGTTTGCATTCTTCCCCACGATATTCATTCAAACCTACACACCTACAATTTTTTGACCATCGCGAAATCGTTCCACCCTCTGTGATACCCGACTCTCCTCCCTATAGACACCTCTGTCGACGATCTCGCCGTTTTGGGACAGCACTCTATGGCCGCGTATTCCGACACGCAATAAGGAGCCGACCCAATAAACAGCCCGCCACCACCTTCACTGCACTGCCCATTTTCGCTGGCTTTGAGCTCCGCTGAGCTGCAGCGAGGCTGCACCAGCATCTTCAGCACTCCATGGCTCCATCTTTACATCTGCTGGCCCTCGCCCTCGCCGTCGTGGCCCCCCTCGGGCGCATAACCGCTAGCGCATCACCTGTCGACAGCGACCAGCAGAAAGTCATTAGCGACAGCCAGGACCGAACAACGCCATTTGAACCGCAAGCCCGGCGCAAACTGCACGGGAAGTTCCTGCATATAACAGGTACGTACGGCACCCGTGTGTCACGGCGCACCATGTCGTGCTCACCGGTCTCTCGTGCTACGCCCCTGAAGACATCGCTAACACCCTCGCGCAGACTTACACCCCGACGACTTCTATGAAGCTCATACCTCCACGGCCCAAGGTTACGCCTGCCATCGTGGCAAGGGATCATCAGGCTACTACGGCGCTGAGACGTCGGACTGCGACTCGCCCTTTACCCTGCTTAATGCGACGCTCGACTGGATCGCCGAGAATGTCGCCGATGAGATTGACTTCGTCGTGTGGACGGGAGACACGGCGCGCCACGACAGCGACGAGAAGATCCCGCGCAACCAGAACCAGGTTTTGGGCACCAACCGCCGTATCGCCGACAAATTTTTCGAGACCTTCTCCGACAAGAAGGGACACCGACTGAACGTTCCCGTAGTGCCGAATTTGGGAAACAATGACATCCTGCCACACAACATCCTCGTGCCAGGCCCGACCAGATGGCTACAGTATTACACCGACGTATGGCGCCACTTCATACCGGAGGAACAGCGGCATTCCTTCGAGTACGGCGGCTGGTTCGACGTTGAGGTCATTCCCAACAAACTGTCCGTCTTCAGTCTCAACACCCTCTACCTTTTCGACCGCAACGCTGCCGTCGATGGCTGCAACTCGCCCTCGGAACCCGGATTCAAGCAGATGGAGTGGTTGCGCATCCAACTACAGATCATGCGTGAGCGTGGTATGAAAGCCATACTCATCGGCCATGTGCCCCCCGCCCGCACAGACAGCAAGCAGAACTGGGACGAGACCTGCTGGCAAAAGTACAACTTGTGGATGCGGCAGTACCGCGACGTTGTTGTCGCGTCGCTCTACGGGCACATGAATATCGATCATTTCATCGCACACGACACCGACGACATCCAAATGGAGCTCATCAACGGCAAGGACGAGACGCTGAAAACGCGGGAAGCTATGGAAGACGAGTTTTCAGTGTCGTCCGCCGCCGATTACCTCCATGAGCTGCGGGAACATTGGTCGAAGATTCCCAAGGTCAACGTCAAAGCGCTGGACGAGGGGACAGGCGAAAATTACTTCGACGACGCGGACAACATTGACTTTGACGAAGACGAAGAGGCCGACGCTGAAGGAAAGAAGAAGAAGAAGAAGCACAAGGGCAAGAGGAACAAGATCGGCAAGTTCGCTGAGCGATACCACGTCTCGCTCATTAGCCCGAGTATCGTTCCCAACTATTTCCCGACGATCCGCATCTACGAGTATAACACTAGCGGTCTCGAAGACAACGCTGTCTGGAGTAGTTCTCACAAGCCAATGAGCCACGAGACTGTATTGGATGCGGACGAGGACTGGAACGACGAGCTGCGAAAGCGCGAGGTCGAGACAGAGAGAAGGAAGAAGGGGAAGAAAGGGAGAAAGGGCAAGAAGCCTAAGGATCCTAACCTGGTCGTCCCCGACCCGCCCTCCAAGTCGTCGCCTCCCGGACCCGCGTACTCGCCTCAGCCACTGACCCTGATGGGCTACACGCAATACTTTGCCAACCTGACCTACCTGAACAACGACGTGACGCAAGATGACGCTTCCTCGGAGCGCTGGCGTGACGGCATCAACAAGGACAAGAACCCCAAGACGAAAAAGCCTCATCCCCGGCCATTCGAGTTCGAGGTCGAGTACAGCACGTTCACGGACAAGCTGTTTAAGCTGACTGATCTGACCGTGCGGAGCTACGTCAAGCTCGCGCGACGTATCGGGCAGAAGCATGTCAAGGGAAAGAGCATGTTTGAGGGCCTCGAGGGGGACGAGAGCGACGACGAGGAGGATTATGACGAGGAAGACTTTGAAGACGACGACGAAGCCTCAGACGACGAGACGGACGTTGATGTGGATGGCAAGAAGGGCGGGAAGAAGAAGAAGCGCAAGAAGAACAAGGTTTGGCTGCACTTCCTCGACCATGCCTTTGTCGGGACGGTGCCAAAGAAGCGCCTCAAGAAACTGTGACGAGAAAAGAGAGGAGCAACGCGACGTTGGAGATTTCGGGGATACACGATGCTTACGGACAGCGGATTCGAGGGCTGGTTCATTATTCCCCTTTCTCTTTGGCAGCCCGAGTCGGGCTCGCCGCTATGGGTGGGAAAGCCATGGTGTTTGGAGTATTGTTTGACAAGAGGCTTTTGGCTGATTTTGCCTGCTTGTTGGTATTGGATGAGATACATGAATCAATCCATTTAAGACATGGTCGTCTTGACCACTCGAGGTATCCCGATGCGAAAATTTATGCGCCATGCTATATGAAGACAACTTTTCTGTATGTACACAGGTCCATTGGTACAAAGAAAGACCAGTGGCTGGTCTCGCAAAGTCTAGTCAGATTCACTTCCGTCATCGTCCGAGAAACCATTGAACTCCTCTTCATCATCGTCATCATCATCCGCACCGTCCTTGGCGGCCTCGCCATCGCCTGGCGGCAGGTCCTGCTCCTCGACGTCGTAGCTACCAGATATGTCCCAACGGTCGCCAGGGGCCTTGCGGCTGACATACTTGACGAACTTGAGGGCGCCGCTGTCTCGCAGCACGAGGGTGAGCTTGTTCCACGCCGGCGCCTGGAAGAAGAGGATGTTGTCGTCGTCGCCGCTGGAACGGTAGATTGCAGCATCCTTTCGATCCTTCTTGGCCTGGCCGTCCTCGTCGTCTCCTTCGTCGTCTTCCTCTTCTTCATCGTCGCCGGCCATGTAGACCTCGACACCGCCAACCTCCTCAGGCTCCTCTTCCTCCTCGATCTCCTCCACAGGTGCCGGCGTGGGCTTCTGCTTACCCTTGCCCTTGTCTCTGCCATTCGGCTTCGCGCTGGCCTTGCCCTTGCCCTTGCCTGTAGGCCCCTCTTCCTCTTCCTCCTCCTCCTCTTCTTCCTCCTCCCCCTCTGCCTCGTCCTCGTCGCCCCAACCGGAGGTGGGCGTCATGCCGAGGTTGAGCTCGAGGCGGGGCTTGCCGTCATGGCCCGTGGCAAGTGTGTAGTCTGAGCCATGTCGGAAGCGGCGGGCGATGAGGTCGTGGTTCTCGATGACGCAGCCTGTTGCCGTCTGGAGCCACTGACGGAACTGCCGGCTGGGGAGCAGGGTGTCAAGGAGCTCGGTCACGGGCGATTCCTCTTGGGACGTGCGCAGCTGGTCAGGCCCCGTGGGCTGCTGGTACAGGAAGCGGTGCTTGTGCGGGGGCTTGGCGGTGCGCCAGGCGGCGGTCTTTTCGATGGCGGCGCTGTCGTTGAGAGGCAGGGGAGCCTTTTCCTGGGCCTCGACGTAGTCCCTGAGGCGGGCGGAAAATTTGTTGCAGAGGATATTGGGGAGAGTTATGCTCGAGTTTTCGTCAAAGTGCTCGGCGACCTGCTCGAGGGCGTCGGGGGTGAGATAGGTGGGCGCGATGTACTTGACGAGGAAGTCGAGGTCCGACTCGCTGAGGCCCTCGAGCCCGGCGGCGGTCTTCTCAACCTTTGTGGGCTGGGCTGAGGGCGCATCGTACTGGTCTGGGTTGCCCTGGAGCTGCATGAGGGACGAGTTCTTGGCGAGCTTCTCCTCGGCGCCCTCAACGTAGCCGTCCTCGCCGATCTGAGGGATGTGGAACCAGCCGCTGATGGCCATGCGGATGCGGCCGCCCTCCTTTTCTAGCTGCTCGGGGGAGGGGGCGTGGTAGACCTCCTCAACGTCGTGGAAGGACTCGCCGGGCTGGACGGCGAAGAAGGAAAGTTGGTTCCAGGCAGGCGGAATGACCTTTGTGAAGTCGGCCTCGGGGGTCTTGGCGACCTGGCCGTCGGCGCCCTTTTGCTCACGGACAGGAAATAGACGCAAGGCGCCGCCCCATTCGGCCTTCCAGGGGATGTCCGGGTCAGTGAGATAGAGGATGTAGCTGACCTTGCGACTGCCGATGACGTCGTCATGGCAAAGCAAGAAACAGCCAGGGGTGTAGACGTTGATGGCCATGTCGGTCTTGCGGCCGCTTAGGGGACCGCAACCGGTGATGTGAGAGACGTAGTTGCGGAAGGTCTCGGAGTAGATGGCGTCGCGCAGGGCTAGGAGGGAGGGCAGCTTGGAGAGGGCATCGTCGTCGAGGCCATCGAGGTTGGCCAGGTCGCCGGACTGGTGGATCTTGTAAATGTCGGTTTCCTTGGGGGTGAAGGAGACGTTGTCGCGAATCTCGGTGCGGACGGAGCGCAGGAGCTCATCGTTGACGAGTTCATGGATGACAGCATGCTTGTAAGGATCTGACCCGGCGTACTCTTTGGTGTAGTTCTTGAGGACCTTCTTGTCGAACAGGCCATCGCGGAACCTGCTCTTGGCCTCTTCCTGGGAGAGGGCTGTCGCGAAGTCGGTGTTAGTCGAGGGTGGGCGAACCGAGAACGACGAGGTTATGGAGGGGGGCGGTCTAACAGGTCTTGGGCCTCTTCTTGAAGGAACCCTTCTTGGAGGACTGGTTCTCGGCCTTGCGCTTCATTGTGACGGGTTAATTGACAGGGCAACGCTCACTTCCAGAATGTAGCCACGGTGAAAGAGAAAGGTATGGCGAGAGGGCGAGCTTCCAGTTTATCGGACCATGTCATGGCAGCGGTGGGTCCTAATTTTTTCTGCCAGGGCATGCTCGACTGCAATGGCCGTGGACCCTGGACTTTTTGTCGATCCCCGCCTACACCGCCCGCACCGCTGCACACTCATTCATCACTCAGCTGGCATTTCTCGGAGGTCGGCTGCGCTGCAGTCTCTCGACGTTTCCAGTTGGTACTCGCATGAGATACTCGACTAGATGCCGGCGCTTGATCAAACAGATACCATCAGTGCGCAGCAATGCGCCTCTCGTCCCCTGCGTCGTGCATATCCTACGCGCCGAAGAGGTCGCTAGTCTGAGGCATGAGATGCGATTGAACGACATTTCTTCTTGGGCGCCTGCTCCACTGTATGGTATGGCCTTCTATTCTTTATGTTACTTACCTAGGTATCATCATTTGTAGCCCAGTGCCGTCCCAATGCCGCCTAAGAGCTCTCTCTGTATTGCTAGTCGTCTCAACCCCTGACCCCGTCCCCATGGCCAAAGGTGCCCGGCGACCTGCCTCATCTGGGTGGCACCACATCTCAGAACCTACCACGCTGCCCGATAAAAACAGGACAGTCACAACCACCACCTAGACGAGGACATCACTCGATTTGCTTGTTTATAAATGACCAGGTCGTTTGATAGCCACCTCACTTAATAACTGAGCACTTCAGGTATATCTATCTCTAAGGAGGACCCTGGACCCTGATCAGCATAGAGCTGTTCTTACACGCTGCTACTATATAGCTCAGAGCGGTCGTTATGAGAGCTGCCCGCTATTCTTCCACCCAGTTGCTTGATGAAGCAGGTACACAGCCTTCAGTGAGGTCGACATACCCACAGTCACGTAACAAAGCTTCCAAGCGAAGGTGGCCCTCCCCCGCCAAAGAGATCCATGGAAGTGGGTTGGGGTTGGTCGGGTAGAAGCACGTCACTGAGCTCCTCTTACTGTACATGTACGTCGACAACCCCTCACGCCGACCATCTTCAACTAAGCCCTTCCGAGAGAATACTTATTCCATTGCTGGTGCTTGTGGCTTCATCTGTTTCCACCTCGAAAATGTCTTCTGAGCAACTCGACATCTCCGCCGTAAGGGCCAAGTTCCCGGCTCTGAATCAGGATCAGGTCTTCTTCGATAACGCTGGTGGCAGCCAAATCCTCGCGACTGTCATCGACTCGTGAGTCGACTTCCTCGAACGCGTCGAGCTCGATCATCTAACGCCAGTATCCCCAGTATACGAGACCACCTGACCACGGCCAATGTCCAACTGGGCGGTACATACAAGGTCGGTAAGCAGGCCACCGATAGATACAGCCAGGGTTATGAGGCTGCCGCCAAGTACATCAACGCCTCCAGGGACGAGATAGGTGAGCAGACCCAGGCGAGCCTGCCACCCTTCAGGCGCTGACAGGACTCAGTTCTCGGCTCTTCCACGACACAGCTCTTCCGTAACCTTTCTCAAATTCTGAAGTTAGACAAGGGTGACGAGGTTGTTGTTTCCGGCGTGGACCACGAGGCCAATATTGCCTCCTGGGTCGACTTAGCGAAGAGCCGCGATCTCATCCTCAAGTGGTGGCTGCCCGCGCCGACCAACAACCCCAAGCTTACTCCGGAGAATCTCAAGCCCCTGCTCTCAGACAAGACTCGTCTGGTTACGTGCACCCACGCAAGCAACATCCTGGGCACCATCCACGACATCAAAGCGCTGGCCGCGACCGCCCACGAGTTCCCCAGGGCCCTCTTCTGTGTTGACGGCGTGGCCTATGCACCACACCGGCCCATCGATGTCGCTGACCTCGGCGTCGACTTCTATGCCTTCTCCTGGTACAAGGTGTACGGCCCTCATATCGCCCTGTTGTACGCAAGTCGCAAGGCACAGGAACAGCTTGGTTCGCTCGGCCACTTCTTCAACGCTCACGACACGCTGGAGGGCAAGCTGGGCCTCGCAGGCTCGAGCTACGAGCTCGTTTCCGCCCTGCCCGCCGTGCTAGAGTACCTGGGCGCCCCTGCAGACGGACGCTGGAACTCCAAGACGGAGCACGAGACAAAGCTGCAGAAGGCGCTGCTGAATTACCTGAACAGCAGAGACGACATTACCATCTGCGGCGAGTCGAGCTTTGATCCCGCCCTGCGCGTGCCCACGATCAGCTTCCGCATCAAGGGTTGGGTGCCAAAGGACCTCGTCGCGGCTCTGGAGGGGTCAACCAGCTTTGGCTTCAAGTACGGGCACTTCTACTCCTGGAGGCTGTTCGAGTCGGTCCTCCAACTCGATCCACGCGAGGGCGCCATCCGAGTGAGCATGGTGCACTACAATACAGTCGATGAGATTCAGGCGTTCGTCTCGGCCCTGGACACGGTCCTGTCCAAATAAGTGCCCATAAGCTGGAAAGGCCAGAGTCCAAGGCGTGGTGAGGATGGAGATATTCGGCCAGGGGATAACTAGATAATCAAACGCGGGGTTGTTGCCGGAAATGCAAGCAGAAGGCGTGGTTTTTGAACATGGTGAAGATTGACCGTGTTGGTGAGGCTGATAGCGTTCTGCTAAACCGACGCCGAGTCTGCGACCAGGAAATCGAACAGTGGACCGATCCGTAGCCACACGGGGCAAGCCACGAAAGTCTCGATTTCCAGCTGAAGACGAGATCTCGAGGACCGACTCCACAAGCAACCCTTCGTTTCATCCCACATCGCGCAGATCGACCCCAGCAAGCTTACTGAAGGGGGAATCGGGTATTGCCATTTTAGTCTCCATCAATCACCTGCCGGTTTTGTGTCGAGATCTTAGCGTTGCCAGTCGCGACAGGTGCAAAAACTAAAAGCAGCAGCCACAACCAACCGGATTAAGCCTCATTTGCATGTGAGGTGCCCAGAGGGACCACCACCCTTACCGCCCCTCCACCCATTGCGAATCACCAAGAACGACCTGGGACCTGTCCAATCACCGCAGCCAAAACGCCCCCAACTTGCTGCTCTCAGCGCCCCCCAGCGCCCCGAGTCGGCCCCAACCCGCCTAAAACTTCAGTCCAAATGCCCACCCGTGCTGCTCCCGCGCTGCCCCCGCTGCCCGAGCCACGTCCTTTCACAGCAGCTACTAGCGCGCATTCGGTGGTGGGTGCATTGGTCATTTTCCGTCGATGGTACGAGATTGCACATCTTGATCAAATCCAATAGAGTGTCTCCTCGTCGGCTCGTACCTTTCACGACATTGTCTGTTGCAATCGCGACTCTAATGGCGACATTGCAGACTTCTTGAGCTCCTCATCTCGAAGAGCATCATCCGCTGCCAATCAACAAGTCGAACAAACGATAGTCGCCACGCTGGGCAAGGTGCCTCGTCGCGTCACGGCCCCCCGAAGCCCCCGACGGGCTCCTCGAGATCGCTCGACACCAGCATGGCGACCGACCCTTCGCCGAGGACCGTTAGGTTTTCTCATGGCGAAGAAGAACCTCGGCCAGACAAGATCAAATCGCCGCGAGCCTCTCAGGTAGCCTTGGTCGACGACACCACCGCCTCTGCTGATCTGCCTCTGGACGACATACACGAAGCAGAGCGCCACGATGACCTGGGCAATCTCGCCGTATACGAGAACGCCAGCAATGCGGGCTCAATGTCCTCTCTCGTGCAGGCGGCTCTCGCCAACGGTGCCAACAGAAGTCTGCGAGCAACTGAGGACGGCACATACGGCCATCCCAGCACCGTCAAATCGCAGCGACCCAGCGCTCCTGTGCGAACACCATCCAATACCTACGCGCCCCAGCGTCGACCACAGGCAGCGCCATCTTTTGTTGATTCTGTGCGGAGCTCCCGATCCCGCGCACGGCCGAGCGAACGTTTTCGACAGCAAGAAAAGGCCTATGTGCAGCGGCTGCGGCAGGACTACAGCGATGGATATCCGTTTGATGGCTATACCAACGGCATGAACCAGGGCGACTCGGACTCCGAGGGGGAAACACCGTCTTCCGAGGGCCCTTACGATGACCGCTACGAACAAGAGACCATCATGTTTTACGGTAACGACGAGCTGCAACCCACCGACGAGGATGTTAAGGATCCTGCCAACAGAGAACGCCTCGAGTGGTATGGCATGCTGGCCGCCGTGCTGACCGGCGACGTCGTGAAACAGGAGAAGAAACGACTGATTGGATCCACCGAGCAGTCCCTAGGCAACTCGAGCCAGAAGAACGAGCTTTGGCTGGGCATCAGGTCAAAGGTTTGCGGGCGCCACTTGCCTGTGCAGAGGCGCATGGTGGAGGATGCCCGGGCCAACCTCAACACGATTCTCAACGAGATCACAAACTTCTCCGTCAAGGGTGAGAGCGAGGTTGGCAAGCCACCGAACGAGCAAGTTCAAGACGTCGTCAAGAAGATTGATAAATGCGAGAGCCTGTACCCGTCTTGGAGCGCTCTCGCCGGAGAGCATCCGACTGCGAGCTCCCCATTGTTCGAAGAAGCCTACGAATCGATCGTCTCTTGGCATAACACCAACAACCTGATTAACACAGAGCTCGCCATCTTGAAGAAGTGGGTGGGCAATGACGACCTCGACTTCACCAGGACTCGTCAGCGTTCACCCGTTGGGAACGCAATGCCTGACGAGACATCTTTCCTGGACCGACTGATGAAGGAGGACGGTCTCAAGTCCCTATATGACGAGGAGGCCGTGCAGAAGAACAAGGAACCCGAAAAGGGTATGCTTGTTGGCATCTCCATGGTCATCAACAAGTCCAAGGTCACCCTCATTCGCAATTTTGCCGCTTTCCAGAAGAGGCATCTGCCGCCCTACATCGAGGAGCTGCTCACTCTTATCAGCTTTCCTTCGCGACTTATCGAAGAGATTATCAAGATGCGTCTGGCATACGCGAAGAAAGTGAAGGAATCTGCGCAACAGAACCCACTTATGCAGGATCAGATGATCTCACAGTTCCAGACCCTCTTGAAGCTGGCCATCCGTATCAAGCTGGAATACTTGGCCATTGCACAGGCCGAGCCAGGTTGGGATCTGCCGCCCATGATTGACGATTCGTTCGACCAAGTCATCTTGGATGCCCTCAAGTACTACTTCAAGCTGCTTAACTGGAAACTAAGTGGCAACAAGAACACGTTCAAAGAAGCTGAATTGCTGTTCCAGGAGTGGGACTTCGGCAACGAAATCGGAAGCCACTTGCAGGGCGGTGACATAGAGGTCGCAGAACAGTTCAGCTCCCTGACATTCAAGGCCTTCAACCGGCTCAGTGTCACGTTCGAGAAGGAGCTTCAAGTCAAACCGAAAGAGAGCGCTTCAGAGATGAGCAAGCGATACAAGCAGTGCCTGGACTCAGTCCGTGTACGACAGCGCATGCTACAGCGCTTCTACCGCATGTTGAGCGACAACTACGAGAATGCCTCGGACTTCAGCATCGCCTTCGACCACGAGAGACTGCAGGAGTTCTACGACAGACTCATAGCTTCGGGTCACTTCCAGGTCTTTACTGATCTCTACGAGCAGGAAGGCATTTTCATCATTGCCTCCCCGACCCTCTCCGATCGTCAGGAGGACATCCAGGCCATTCTGAGCATCACCTCGGCTGACCAGTTTGCCGAAGACCCCTCCGAGCCGTACTTACTCATACTCCGCCCGGAAAATCCGACTCACTGGTTCGGCGAAGTTGTTCCCATGGCCATTCGCGAGCAGAACATTGACCTCAAGAAAGGTCACTTGCGAATCATCGCGACTGGCACGCAACTGCGACTTGCGAGCGCTAGACGTACTTTCTTGGATGCCGTGGACATGCATGTTGACCTGGTGGTCGAGCAACGTTCCAACATGCACAAGGTCAACACAAGGCTCATGGAAACTCGCCGTGTTGCCTACAAGTTATCCAACACTTTCATGGACAGCGTTGAGATTATCAGGAAACAGTCTCGAGGAAAAGACGTGCAAGATTTGGTTCAAACCTGTTTCGTCTTCGCCACCGAGTTCGGTCGACGCTCCCTGCTAAACATGGACAGCAATCGCAAGCAGATGAACAACCTCAAGTTGACGAAATTGGCACTCGACTGGGTCAGTTTCATCTGCGATGATTGCGTTGCATCGGACCGCAAGACGTTCCGCTGGGCGGTCTCCGCCCTCGAGCTCGCCATGGAAATGACGAGAGGCCGGCATATACTGGCCTTGGACGAGGACGAATACGCGAAACTGCGCACCAAGGTCGCTGGTTGCATGTCCTTACTGATCTCGCACTTTGACATCATGGGCGCTAGGTCTAATCTGGCAGCTCAGGCAGAGAAGGAGCGCATCGAAGCCTTGGTCGGCCAATTCAGACGACTGGATAAGAATCGGATGCTGGATGATGAGGAAGCCACCAAAGCTATCACGGAGCAGCGAGTCGAGGAGCTGGAGAGGGTCGATGAATTCAGGAAGAGCAAGGAGGCGGAAAGGCAGGCCCTCGGTCGGGTGCTCGAGGCGAACAACGAGGTGGACCGATCTCTGGCCTACTTGTCGTCTTCGGCGACCAATGTGACCATGCGTTGGCAACAGGGTCATTTCGTGGGCGGCGGCACGTTCGGCAACGTCTACGCCGCCATGAATCTTGACTCGGGCCACCTCATGGCCGTGAAGGAGATCCGCCTGCAGGACCCCAAGCTCATTCCCACCGTGGCGGAACAGATCAAGGATGAGATGGGTGTCCTCGAGGTACTGGACCACCCGAACGTCGTGGCGTACTACGGCATCGAGGTGCACCGCGATCGCGTCTATATCTTCATGGAGTTCTGTGACGGCGGCTCCCTCGCATCTCTTTTGGAGCACGGTCGAATCGAGGACGAGCAGGTCATCATGGTGTATACGCTGCAACTATTGGAGGGTCTTTGCTACCTTCACGAGAGCGGCATCGCCCACCGTGACATCAAGCCGGAGAGTAAGTTCTCCCTCCCCAGCGTGCTCAGAAGACGTGAACAAGGCCTGACAATTGACAGACATCCTACTCGACCACAACGGCATCATCAAGTACGTCGATTTCGGCGCGGCCAAGGTCATCGCACGACAGGGCAAGACGCTGGTGCAAGGGATTACCTCAAGCAAGCCGAACAAGTCCATGACCGGCACGCCGATGTACATGTCCCCCGAAGTCATCAAAGGTGAGAACCCTGGCCGGGCTGGGGCCGTCGACGTGTGGTCTCTCGGCTGCGTCATTCTCGAGATGGTCACCGGCAGACGGCCCTGGGCAAACCTCGACAACGAGTGGGCCATCATGTACAACATTGCACAGGGAAACCCTCCTCAGCTTCCATCCCCCGATCAGCTCAGTGCTCCGGGTATCGACTTCTTGAAGAGGTGCTTCACTCGCGACCCTAAGCAGAGAGCGTCTGCCGTCGAGCTTCTGCAGCATGAATGGATCATGACCATTAGGAGTCAGGTAGTAGAACCCCCTACCCCCAGTGATACCAGCTCCATTGCTGCGCAAACGCCGGGCTCGAGCTCGGGAATGTCGAGGTCCAACACCGGCGAGGGATTCTATTAGGTGCGGAATTCGAAGCTGGTCGCGGGGCACTTGGCCGTACCAAACTACCGACCGCCGCCTCAACAGCGTTCCGCAAGCGAACCGAATTGTCTCGTCGTATGCGAGAACAAAGTATTATGCGGGTCTGCACCGCACCCATCATCCATCGCCAGCCTTTTGGAGCACGAGCCCCAGACTCCTTGGGGCAGGAAGGAGCTCGCCGAGGCTTTCAACGACACGCCTTGCCCGGCTGCGTTACCAAGGCGTAATGCACCAGAGGCCGAGGAGCGGCCGCATCACCCCACAACGTCACAAATATCCCCATCCACCTCATCCGAGGGCACATAGACGACATGCCCTTGTACACATACTCAGTTGGCTTGCTCCCGGCGCGCACACGCACACGCACCAAACTTGCAACTCGACCTCTTTTTTCTTCACACGAAAGCAAAAATTGCATCAGCGAAGCGTTCGGAGTTGGCCGGATTCCCTTTGTAGACAGGCTGGACAGGCCCATGGACTGCTTCCGAAGCATGCATGCCCCTCGCTCGCACTGGAGACAGCGGCAGGCAGGACGGACGGGGCTGCTCTAGGACACGGTCGGATTTTGTTGCATGTAATGATGGTTGTAATTATCTAATACCGATGTAATGAAAAACAGAACATTCCACATGCGAGACGTCTCTCCCACGTGTAGTGAATGGCCACGTGTCCGCCACCGGCTTGTCTCGCCGTGCCGGGCGCATTCCAACATTTGACCTGGCTGACCCAACAGCGTGGATGGGCGTTAGCCGTTAGCATTCCACTTGACAATGACAGGAGCGGCCAGTAATCGCGAGGCGCAACGGTCGGCGCCCGCCGCTTTCGAAGTGACGTTCCATAGCTGCGCACACATCAGTGTAGCGAACTTTCACCATCTTGAGGACGATCGCTCCCCGATCGCATCATGAGCCCAGGAAGACGCTGTGGTAGATGTTTCTCTCCTCGTCGGGCTCGACAGACGGTTCCTCCGCATGATCCCCGCCCGCAATCGGTCTTCGTCCGATCCAAACTGGAGAAGCATGTGCGCGATCGGCGCCGACGGCGGACGGCCCTCCTCAACGGCCTCAACGGCCGCCTGGGCGTCCGTCCCCCCACGTGGGCCGGCGCCTAGTCCGCATCGGACCCGACTGGAAGGGTGGCACAGCCTCGGGCCGCCGCGGGTGGAGTCGCAGCCCATCAGGGTTTGAGATCGGCGACCATTCATAACGGCGGCAAGCCAAGGATCATACCCCCGGGAAGGGTCTGCAGAGCGCTCATGGTTGGCATGTTTTGTCTAGTCGCCGGATCCCTAGAGGGGGTTCACGTGGCTGGCCACTCACGTTGGGGTAGATGCGAAGCCATGCATAGACATGGCGCCTGCTTGTCACGGCATGACAGTCCTACCAAGACATGCATATTGAGACATTCCGTCAAGTCCATTTATATTGCTTTTTGTATCATTTGACCATCGTCTGTGTTATGTTTCCTCGCCCTTGACCTCCCATCTCTGCCGGTATCGTCACCCCGGCATTTCGTTTGCTTATGATCATGTCGTCTGTAAAATAAAGCCAGGACGGGAATGTTGGCTGCCGGTGCGGCCTCGTCCCGCCCAGTGTAGACCGTAATATGTCCTCCATCCTATATTCATGGGGTATTGCCACAGGACTCGAAAAGTTCATGCTGCCACGCGCCGTTGCCTGCACCCCATCTCTCGTCTGTGCACTTTGGTGTCATTACTTTGACTTGAAAGGAAAAATCCGATGCCGTTTTGTGGCATGCAGCATTTGCTGGTGTGATTAGATTTACGCAAGAAAATGGCTCTGCATGATGTCGCTGGAATATCAGAGAAGAGATAAGGAAAAGTTGCGGTATTGTACAGTGCTCGCTTGGGCGAGAAGGGGGGGTTTCCTGTCGCTGCTGCATCGCTACGTTTGCTCGTCGGCGTTGATAAATGTGTTGGTGACTTGGGACCTATTCGCCGTGGAAGTCCTGAGCTGTCATGTTGGTGAATTGAAAGCACCTTGCTCGGTTCGCTTGACCAGGTGAGGATCGCGTTGACGCATCCGACCAGTTGTACTCCGGGTTCCCGCCGGACAATGACGGGAAGAAGGTCGGGCCCATGGTCGCGCCTGGATAGACAGGTGTGGAAGGGTGGCTGCCGCAGTTTTGTGAGACATAGCTGGGCAGATCCGGGGGCAGCAACGGGAATTCGTTCTCAAAGCTGCCAAGTCCGGGGGTGATAAGAGGCCCGTCAATCACGTTGTAGTCGAAGGTGGTCGACATGTGGCTGCTGGGGAATATCGCGCTCGAATAATTGCCAATCATACCAGGTGTGTCAGGGGGCGTCCGCATAGTGGGATCCGTGTTGAATGAAGCCGACAGCAAGCCCGTTTGGAGCGTGTATGGCTTTTCATCCTCGGATGACACCGTGAGTTCTCGCGCCTGCTGGCTGATGATGACGGGGGTGTTGGGCGTCGGAGGCGCTACAGAGCTGCATGGGCCCTGGGGGATCGGGGTCTGCGAAGCCATCTGCAGGAGCAAATCTTGGTTTCGATCGAAGTACAGAGGTGACCGAGGACCCATGCCTGATGATCTTTGAATCCCGCGATGCATTGGACCTGTTGCGGAGGCAACCCGGCGCATGGGGCTTGGGGCATCCATCCGACGGGGCATTTCAACACCAGTCTTCATGCCAGGGTGATTGTATGAGTAACTTCGCATGCAGCCGACACCAAGCTGGGCCGGTCTCTTGGTGTTCCGACGAGCAGCGATATCAATGGGCGGGGACCTGAAAGCTAGCCCAGAGCCGGTGGACATTGGAGATTCCGCGGATTCAGGAGACAAGTGACTGAGCCTTGCAAAACTGGCCCTGTTGTCATCCTCCAGGCTCATCATGTCGACACCATCCTGGCCGTGCCGTGATGATAGTGGCGCTAGCGAGTCCATGTCACCGGGGCTGGCGAGGGCATGGAAGTGGCCGAAAGACTCTGCACTCGTAGCAACTTGAAGGCCGCCGTCAAAGTGACTGGGTATCGTCAGGGTGAGTGGCCCTGGACCCATCTGGCAGGTTTGGTCGGATACAGAAGCGACCGACGAGAAGTCACAAGGCGATTGTGAGGGGAACAGCATGTCATCCACGGACGGGAAGTCTTCAAATGCCGGTTCCGCTTTCATGTTGAAGCTTGCTGATTCCGAAGCAGTCTCGTCATAGTCAGTCTCCCTTTGAGTCGTGTCGTCCATGGTCAGGGCTTCAGCGCTCGCTTTCTTTTCCGGCACGGCATTCGACCCCTCCAACGGCGGGAAGGGGGCCGCCGACGGGCGAAGGTCGTCATGATGGTTGCCGTCTGGGTAGTACTCCTTGACCGTGTCCAGCATTAGTGTCTCGTTCGCTTGTTCCGACTTGCGGCGGGCCTCGTTCTCCTGGGCTCTTTTCTCCTGCTTAGCCTTTGCGCGTCGGTTCTGGAACCAATTCTAGTATGGACCCGTCAGTATTCCGGTGGTAAGGTTTTCACGCGTCGGGAGGGTATTACGTTGATCCTAGCTATATCCACTCTCATTTCCTCAGCAAGGGTCTTCTTGAGGCTGCTGTTAGGCTTGTGGTTTCTTTGGAACTCGCGTTCGAGCTTGTCGACTTCCTCCTTGGCCAATCTAGGCTTGGAATCGGTCCCCCGAGCCCCGTGATGCATGGCGGCGTGGCGGCGCCACGAGTCGGCAGAGTGGTTGATGCTGTACTGATAAGCGCCATTGTGCTGGAATTGGGCGTTGTTGAAATTGCTGTACTGATACAGCGGGTAGTTGGAGAAGTAGTCCATGGCCAACAGACCACCCGATCTAACGTGTGGCTGCGTCCTTTAGATGGGTCGTTCAAGGTCCAAGATGAATCTGATTGGGCTGCGAAGCAGGGCTCCTGTGCTGGTCCAGATAATATCAACGGCCGGTGCTGGATGTCAAATGATATCCGTTCGAGGCAAAGCGAGTGGAGTGCGCTGCATAGACCAATCCGTCGAGAAGTGACCGGAGTGTCGAGGAAAAGAGTGACTGGGGTCGGAGGTCAGACCCGTAAGCGAGGTTTGCTGCTTGGGTCGATGGTGGGAGAAACGAGCGTGGGTGGTTGAGGAGTCGACGGAGGAGGGCCGAGCAGCAAGGTCTCAGAGGGCGGCTCGCCTACTTTAAGGCCCGGGGCAGAAGAGGCTGAGGAAGGGTGAAGAAAGGATCGAAGCAGCGAGGAAGGGTACAGGATGGGTCCGGGTGTGAGACAGAGAAAGCCGAAGGCCTCCTCTCCAGGTCGGGGAAGAAGTTGACCCTCGCGAGAAGCTGCAAGATCTCAGACAGGAAAACCAAGGAGGAGGAGGAGGAGCAGCGCGCAAGGACGGAAAGGTCGGCGAGAAGGGGGGTGAGCGGAAGATGTATCACGGATGTGAGTCTGTGGGAGGGACTGTGGGCGTACAGACCCGACACCTGCTAGGGGGGGCGGCAGGGCGGCACCAAGGGGGAAAAGTAGGTAGGTAGGGGGCCCCCCCTTGACGGGAGGAGATCAGGTTAGATGAAGGTAGCCGAGATGTACCTGGGGACGCGGTACCTCGAGGTGACCGGTGGCCCCAGCAGCAACGGCAGCAGCAACGGCGGCAGTAGCGGACAAAGTCCCAGCGCGCGACAGCACACAGCACCCGACCTCACTGCACAGCTCAAGCATCAGGGCCGGAAGATTACCTAGGATTAGGGTGCAGAGCGCGTCCAGGGGTGGCCCCGGGTAGGGGGTTGAGCACACTGCCTTGATCCCTGTCGCCCTGGCTTCCCGGGATGCCAGTTCCCCGTTGACTTGGACTGTGCCACATGCGGAGCTTGGGGGTCGGGTCCCCTGCTCCTAGCTGAAGATAGGCTGAGCGACTGGGCGAGGGGAGACGCCCTCTTCGGGCCCCCCCCATCAACATCAACACCGTGACAGAGGGCACGAGGCCGGCGTAGCTCGCGGCGAAGGTAGGACATGTGGATGGAAGGGTAGGGAGCTAGAGTCCTGGCACGCCGAAGGTCAATTCCGCACGTTGTCGCGAGCCCGGCACCGTACAGAAGAGGGAGAGGCCCGCTTGGTTGGCAGACAGTTTGTAGAGGGCAGGGATTCATCGCGTCCGAGAGCGGTGGTCCCACGCCGCGACGCACCAGGGACAGCCATAGCCTGAGAGGGAGAGAGCGCAGATTCCCAGGGCTTGCCAGGTTGACAGATGACAGGGTGGCGGTCGATGCTGGTGACGAGGGAGGCAACGAGGAGAACAGGAAAGCCCGGCCGGCCAGAAGGGTGCCCGGGCATAGGCTACTTACCTTGGAGAAAAGTGCGTCGCGCAGGATGCTCTTCTGGGCCCAGACTGACGTCGACGATGAATGATCCTCAACGGCGGGCGATCATCTCTCCTGCTGGGACCAGCATCCGGTCTCAGTGCAAGCCAAGCGCAGCCGAAGGGCGGGCGCTGCAACGCTGGAAAGGATGTCCATGCCAATGGTCCGCCGCACGCAAGTAGCGATCAGCAAGGAGCGAGGCAGACAACCTGCCAGCTGAGGATGGTGACATGACGTGGGTGATGGGCTGGTCGACCTTTTGGTGGGCGTGATGGTGTAAGTACAGTAAGTGGGCAGGCCCGGAGCCTTCTTCCATGCCCGTCAGGAAGGATGAGGTAAGGTAGGTAGGTACTTCGAGGTAGCCCTTCCACGCGACCCTATTCGTAACTGTGGCCTACAAATTGCGAGGCACGATACCTGTGGAGAGCTAGCTGCACGTACCGCGCCAGACCGCACAAGTCCATCACACCAAAGCTGATAAGTCTGTTGCTCCTGTCATCTCTCCACGGTAAGGTTTCTCGTATGATCCAACGTACATGTACCTGCCTTACGCTGCAGGTAAGGAAGGGACAAATCATGGGCACCTGCCCTCCTCTGGCTTGAAGTGCCGTCAAGGCCAAGGGGCACCTCTGTCGGTGGAGTAGAAAGTCAAGCAAGGGAAACACCTCTCCATCCCAGGCCCCCCGGCTCGTCAGTCGACGGGGGCCTACTTCAGAAGACGGACCTGACACAACAAGGGGCTTCCTTCCCTCCCATCACTCCGCTCCCATCATGGAGCATCGTTCAAGACGCGTTCAGGTTCCATCTTCACCTGCCCCTCGTAGATCAACGTGTGTTCTGCCAATACATTTTCTCTCTCCTGCTTGTCGCGACTATAGCGCAGCGCTGCACACTTCCGCATGCTGTGTCTTACTGGACCCATCCAGAATCCCTCCTATTCGGCCGTTCCACTGGGTTCCCGGGAGTCCTCGTCGCCCTCACTGCGACTCCCTCGGAACGGATGGGTACCTGCAGAGTACTCACCCCCACCGGGTGCGGTGACCCCGCGGCCAATGTTTCCGCGAGGTACTCATCCCTCCTGTTCGCGTTACCTAGCCAAGTTCTCACCGGATCGTCAGGGACGACACCGCCTCGCCTCACACGAACACAGAGACACATGCTCGCCGATGAAAATCATTCGCTTGCTCCTGCGGGTTGATCGCGTATGTGGTCCTCGACCGTCTACGTACCTCGCCGCCACCTGTCGACGGCCTCAGCTGGCACCTTTCTTTGGACGAGTAGCTTCACTCAGGCGCGTCTTGGCCCACCCGGGACATTGGGTGTGCCTTCTCCGGTGACCGCCGTGGACGCGGCATCTGAACGGAATATTTGCCATGCACGCGGCGCGCCTGCGCCAGACTCCCGAGACTACCCTGGTGGAAGTACTTGCAAGCATTGCTGCTCAAGTATTTGACTCATTGGGCCGGGCCCGTTGCAGACGAGGACGCCTCCCACTCTGTGCCTTCCAAACCCCGCCACTTTGGGTGCTCTCTCTGCGCACATGGCAATCGCCTTCCTCATCAGGCCCTGCAGGTAACAGATGTCGCAAGGCCTCGACCCCTTCGAGGATGCCTTCGTGAGCTCCTCCTACCCTTCTCAGTCGAAAGCGAGGCGAGCTAGGAATGTCCGGGCCAATCCGGAGTGGTCGCGGGTGCTGGCCAGCAACCCAGCTGCCGATGCCACTACCGCCCATTGGACCATCATCCAGGCCCCCCTCGCCTTCTCGTCCTCCGCCCCTGTCCCCCTGGCTCCTGAACTGCGCTAATGCCGCCGACGAACCCCAAGAGCGTCCGTCTTGCCTCCAGTTCCAGCTGGGCCCAGGCGTGACACGATACCCCCCGGCCATGCCTCGTTCTCGCCGGGGAGGCCGCATCGTGGGCATGCAGAAGAGTGGGCGAGGCAGGCTACTGAGCAAGCCAGCAGACGCGAGCAGCCCGCAACGTGGTCGGCCTGGCTTGCCCAGCAGGAAGGCGTTTCTGCCCTGCCTTACTAGCATCGTAGCCGGTACCATCTGCCTCCTCTCGGGGGTGAGCTACCTCACCTTCGGGGACGTCGGCGACCACACTTACATGCCGTATAGCTAGAACCCCTTCCCCGCCCTCCCTCATTCGGCTCAGGGCGAAATAGAACACAGCCCTCCCTTCCCAGGTGCATGTACAGTACTGATTGCCAATGGCCGGGTGCTTCCCAAACGAGCCAATGCCTCGTCGGAGCGACGTGGTGGCCAGCGCATTGGGAACTCCCACAGTTGACCGGACTGGGGGATCGACCGTTGGATTGGCGCCTTCAGTACCTAGAATTCGACATTGATAAACGGCTTCCTAGTCTCGCTCAAGGTTGAGACCACGAGCGCCAACGTTCACCCGGCCGGCGTCCCGGTTCATCCACATCCGGTGAGGTGGTTCAGAGCTTAAGTCTCACGCTCTGGGGAGAATATGTATTTCCGCCCTCAGAAGGAGGGCGAAGTACTTCTACGTGGCAGGTGCCATCGCGAATCTGGTCGAAAGCCCCACGGTTACACTACAAGTCGGAGAACTCTACGTCTGCTGGGTAAGGTGGCATGATCGTGCTATTTTCAACAATTAGTCTAACCCACCGTGTCGATCAGTACTGGTACCTGACATTTCCGCAACTTCACTTCAAGACATGCTCACCTGGCATCATCGTCACTTGATTGATTCGGGCAGTCTGATCTCATTTACGGATCAGGACACGGCCATCAGAAGCGCTGAGGACAAGCAGGGTAGTTTTGGTACTGACGCTCTCGACAAGACGTTGCGTTGTCTCGTGCTTCAGCGGGTAAAACTGGGCATCGACGGGAGCCGGGCATGGCCCATTGGCAGATGTCGTGGGCTCTGCGTCTGGCTCTGGCTTGGGCAGCGTAAGGGGTTCGTTCTTGGGCTGAAGACACGCATTGTTGCCCGCTCTGCCCAAGCAACCAAAGAAGTGTGGCAGTGAGGTTTCTCGGCATCTCTACCGCGAGCTCTGGCATCGCCATCCGGGAAGGTTCTTTCCGGCCGCTCAGGATCTACAGCTCGGGACAGGCCTCTGGCCGATCGACGGGGCCTCCGATGTTACACCCTCGGCTCTTTGAGCTTCGCGGCAATGTTCCAGGCCGGCCGGCATGCAACAAGGCAAAAGATCAACACTTTGCCAAATGACTGCCATTCTGCCAATTCCTTCGAGGGCTGTCGAGGGACAGCAACGAACACCAAGGTGTTTGGAGGAGCGCCGGATGTCGCATTCCCATGATCCCAGAGCACCGCTTAGCAATTTTGGGCTTTGGGGGGGCCTGCAGCTTGTCCAACAAGTCACTCGGTTGTACCCCCATCATCGGGTACGAAGGATACAAGCATCCGGACTACGACGGCCAGTTGTAGCCCCGAGATGCGGGTCCTGGCGGGCATCGGGCCCGCGGGCTTCATGGACTGCAGCGCGTGCAGCAATGAACATGACAGGGGCAGGTAGAGGGTCCTGGGTCCTACCGAACCAAGCGCACCCCGGGACCTCCACAACAAGCACCAGGTTGCCTCTCACAAGCCCCTCTTCATCATCAGCCTCAGGCTCCGGGGAGACACAGGCTCAATTCATGCCCTGCTTGATCATCGAGGCTCCTCCTCCCCTTGGGCGCGGTAGCAGGCTTTGGAGGCTATTGTCGATGCGGGAGAGCTACCAGTGGCAGGCCTGCGCTCCAGGACCGTGCCACGGTCTTCGAAAACTGCTACTGAAGCAGGCACAGGCAGCATCTCATCAGTCACAGATGTAGGTCTCAGATGCCATCCCCCCAAGCTGCGGCCAGTGAGAGGATTGATTGGATGGCGTACGACAGCCGAAGAAAAAACAATTGGTGCAAGAGAGTAGGAGGTCAATGCTGTCATCTCATTTCTCGACCCCTGCAGTGGCAGTGAACTGACTTGACAGCCACGAGCTCCGTCACCGTAGACTGACTTGGTACGACGTCCATCCACGCACGGGTCTGTCCCGCCCCGTGCAACCCCACACGGGCCACACCCGTGCAGTTACCCATACCACTGGCTTCTTGGCCGTGGATGCAGGGCATGTTGTTGGGCGCGAGCGAGGGCTACAAGCAGAGGTCCCGGCTTCTCCTGACTCGTGGCGGAAACAGGCGGAAGGGACCGCACGAGCGTCGCCACGCAGGGCAATGCTTGCGCCGGAAGCAACTCGACCTACCCATATAGTCGGTAGTAGGCGCTTGGTCATGGATTATCAACAACTCGAGTAGTGTCCGTGTGCCTCTCCCTTCCAAGAAGCCTGAAAACCTCATATTGTTTTTGCGGCGGGCATCAACAACCACAGCGCCGCGAAACGCACGGACATTTACTTGGTTATTAAGGTACTGTTACGAAAGGGCGTCTACTGCTATCAGTCAAGGAACAGGGCAAGGGGCGCACAGGATTGGCGTCCAAGCTGGTGAGATGTACGGTCCGGTAAATGCGCAGCTCAGCGATGCCCTGCGCCTGTGCCGCAGGCAGGCAGGCTGGTCGACAAGGGGTTGCGAGCTCCGGCTGGGTATGCCACGTGTGGGTGTCTGGATGTGTGCATGGGAGGACTGGGCCTCCCTCCATGGCATCACGCAGCGACGGGGTAATAGCACCAGTCAAAAGGCGGCCACGGAAGCGCCTTCTCATTTCATCACATCACATACCGGCAGCTAGTCGACAGGTGTCGAGCCGCCGGTGCTCTCGGAAGACCCACGATGCTGGCGTCGGCTTCATTTTGGGTCCCACGAGGTGCCCACAGTCAAGTCAATACTTGGCTTCTCTCTCATTTCGAGGTGCAGGAGGCCAATTCACCGGGTCCTTGGTCGAGCGATCTAATCGCCTCCGGGGCTTCGATCGCTCGCTTCCGAAGACCCTGCCGGACAGACACCAGCATTACTATTCTATCTCGAAGAGAGTTTGGTCGCGATCGGCTAACCCATCTTTCCTGG
This sequence comes from Furcasterigmium sp. R96-07A1, assembly GCA_037042015.1. NCBI lineage: Eukaryota > Fungi > Ascomycota > Sordariomycetes > Glomerellales > Plectosphaerellaceae > Furcasterigmium > Furcasterigmium sp. R96-07A1. Next base: position 154,871 of record JAXQJP010000327.1, on the reverse strand, counting down.
GCTGAACGCGATCATGTGGGCATCAGATCCCGATAACTAATATTAGACTTCTTCTTCTTCTTCTTCTTCTTCTTCCTCCAGAGAGGAGGGAGCTGTACTTCCCCAGCCATTTCGCCCTCAATCGAGCCGCAAACGCACGTTTTGCGATGGTCGCTCGCAGATCTGCCGCGCGCTACGGGAATTACCATGTTCACAAAAATAAAAATAAAAAAATCGCAGCCATGGGATGGTTGGACCATGGACCGTGGATCACGGTTGACTCGTAGCCCCCATGCTTGGGTGACCCCTGCCAAGATTAGCTCTCCTCAACCTCATTTTCTCGCGGTGCGTGTCAAATCAGGCGTGGGCATCGCCAGGCGAGGAGAGGCGCTCACGATGTCCTTTCCTTTCGGAGATGGCGCGTTCAAAAGGTCGGGCTGCCGCTTGCGATTGTTGGCGCCGTCTAGTTTACAGCGCCGCCCGTTTCTTCTGTGTGTTCCTGCATTGGGGCGGAGGCAGCGCCGGAGCGTGGCGTTTTCAGAACCGACGACGCCTTCAGCCATGACAATGAATCTCCCCCTATTTTTCCCACCTTGTCGAGCCTTTTGTTTTGGTCTTGCTGGTGGCCGCGCGTTGGATGGCATTTCTTCCTCACGCCCCTCAGTAACACGTCAAACCCGACGGGTATTGGGCCCGGCAGGTGTGGCTCAGACACCGCGACAGCCATAGATCGTGCCGGACGAGGAGAAAACCGACATGGACATGACTCTGACCAGTGGCAAGGGACTTTACGCTCACCCGTCTGCTCGGCGACCAAAAACCCACTGCTCTCGTTACCCACGTCGCCGACTTGAGCGACCATAGGGTTGCACACGGTCGATCAATCCCCATCCAAACCAGGTTCCCCGTGTGCTATGAATACACATCTCTGTGCTCGCAATGCAGCCTGCCGCGTCGAGTTGCCCAACGTCCGTAACCTGGGCTGAGGACCAGCCGACATGGAGGGACCATCCGCCCTTCACTCTCCCGGGACCTTGCAGCTCCGAAAGCTACCGCTGTGTTGCCTCGTTCGTCCGAACGGTCTCCGGCTGCCTGCCTTGACCGTCATGCAAAGTTCTGCCACTGCCATGGTTTCGGTACACATCGGACTGCTAACGCTGAGATCCCGTGGCAGCGGAGCGGCTGAAGAAATGACACGAGAGTCCCTCTTTTTTAATCATCGTGTGACCCGTCAAAGCCCGGGAGGTTGTCATATTCCATGACTGGCAACTTTGGACATGTTGCTGCTGTCCGGCCGCCACTGGGACCGGGCTGCGAGGACTGTCATGCTGTCGTCTTCGGTGTCACTCTCGGCGTTCACCGCTGATGCTCACAGCGCAGGTAATCGTCTGTGATAGGGGGTGCAAATCTATATCAGGCGGAATGGCCGCTCCGAGGGGTTGTGGCCGTTGAAGGCGCCTTTCCTCTGCCTTCACTCTGAGACCCGCAGCCGTTGATCGACTGCCGTGTCTGCCTGCACCGCAGGGGACGGCGGACGCAGGTACCGGACGGAGCACCTGTTCCCTCTTTGGAATCATGGGGACCACACTGACGCAGCGTGGGTTGCGCAAGAGTCGTCCAGCTACTGAGGCGACGGAAATGGACCTGGGCCGGGAGGCGAGGCTTGTCAATCCCGCTGCCTCTGAACTACTACAACGCAAGCCCTCCCCGAGATGTGACAGGATTTCCGCAGGGCTTCCGCAGCTTGCCGATCCCTGCTTCCTGGCGCCGGGACTTGTTGGGGCCGGCTGTCTGTATGACCTCGGGAGACCGTGGGCGTGAGGACATGTCTATCTCTTGCGCAAGCTACGTCAGGTGCTCGACATATTCTTCCAATGCACAGTATACGCACATCGCTATCATCTCCGCCAGATCAAGTCCCGTGCCATGATTTTTCAGATCCAAGTCGATCCGTTGATCCATATCACCGAGCTAGAGCGTTGGTGATCTCCAAGGTCACCACTCCCTTATTGCTTTGCACCACTTTGACTGAGTCAAGGTCCTTAACGACCCAGTCCGGGTTTGCGCCGACAACCTGATCGACCGTGTGACTCGTCACGAGGCCGATGACCTTGCAGCCCGCATCTTTTCCGGCCTTGATGCCGGCGGGACTGTCCTCGAGGACGAGGACTTGCCTGTCCACATCTTGCAGGCCAAGCTTCTCTCTGCCCATCGAGTAGCAGGTGGGGTCCGGTTTGCCATTCTCCACTGACTCGGCCGTCACGAGGTGTTCGGGCTGCGGCAGGCCGAGGGCCTCGAGCCATCCGCCAACAAGGGGCTCCGTGCCCGATGTGACGATGGCCCAGGGAGCCTTCTCCCTGATCAGGGTGTCCAGGAGCGCCCTCGCGCCGGGAATCTCCACGGCGTCCTTGCCGTAGAGCTTCGGCAGACGGCCTTCCATCTCGCGCACGTCTGTGTTTCGGCGCGGCGCCGTTAGCCTTGGTCCATCTTCTCCCTCGGGGTGTCTCGTCTCAGGGGGAGGGGAAAGACGGAGTCGAGAACGCCTGTTCTCTTCACAGGCACACGGCGGGCAGACCGATTGGTGAGTTCGTCATGACCGTTTGCGCTCGCACGCGTGTGTGTGGAATCTGCGGCAAGGGATAGGGGGGCAATTGCAGCCATGTGGCCGTGCCGGGGTGAACTTACAGTCCCAGTTTGCTTTTGCCGGTGCGAGAATCTTCAGGATATCGATGCTTCGGCGGCCGTGGGATGTCTCGAGAATCACCTCAGGGGCCACGCCAATCTCCCCGCCAACACTGAGAGGGAGATGTTAGTCTCGCTTGTAATGTCTGCTTGGCAAGGGTGCGTGTCATGGCCTGTGCCTGGGTCGCTCCGTTGAGTTGCCATGAGGGTCTCCGGGACGCAAGGGATAGGGGAAGAGGGGAGGCGGGTCTGTGGTCTTACGCGTGCCAGTGCTTGACGACTGCCTCTGTGGAGTCGATGATTGTACCGTCCATGTCAAACAAAAAGCCATCGAATGCAACCTGCTGCGGCGGAGCTGTGAAGGATGGGTTGATATCAGCAGTCGTGGATCCCATGATGACCTTGTTTGGAGTGACAGTGCTGTGATATGGTAGAACGTGTAAACATCAAAGTAGAGTCAAACCGAAGAAGACCACGTCTCTTGTTAGTATTATGAAACGCTCGATTTCGGCATCCGGTTTGCTCAAATATCAATGCCGCTGGATTTGTCAAAAAGGAACTTGACGTTTGGGGCGATTTATCTCGATGGCATTTGCCTCTTCTGGATGTTCTCCGACCCGAGCCAGGACGAGGGGCGATAAGATGAAGCGGGACTTCCAGATCGGCTTAGCGCTGAGGCGGTCAATCATGTGGCGGGGTGCGGTCGGCGGTGAAGAGCGGCAGAACAGAACCGCCCACTAATTTTTTTGCCAGGCACTGGGAAATTTTGAGAAGGCGAAGGGTGGCCCGGGGCACGTCTTGAAGGTACCTTGCTGCATACAACCCGACCAAGGATTGACATATTCAACGACGTGTCAAGATGGCCGGTTCAATCAACAAGCCAAAGAGTCAGTACATTACCCTCTCATTACATCGCAAACCCGCCAGGCGAACAGGACTGACCAAAAACAGAGCCCAACTCGAAGCGGCAGACCGTTCGTCTCCGCAACAAGATCCAGAAGGCCTCGGCCGCAAAGCAACGCAAGGACAGGAAGCAAGCCAAAAAGAATCCGGAATGGCGCTCAAAATTGAAGAAGGACCCTGGTATACCCAACCTTTATCCCTACAAGGAAAAGGTTCTTGAGGAGATCGAGGCCCAGCGCATGAGGAAGAAGGAGGAACAGCTGAAGCGCCGCGAGATGGCCAAGGCCGCCAGGGCCGGTGTCATCGAGACTGCAGCGCAGGATGCGGAGCAAGTCGACGACATGGAAGAGGACGATGCTGGCATGGCCATGGACGATGACGACGGCGACGACTCCAACCCGATGGCTGCCCTTTTGGCCAGCGCCCGTGCCGCTGCCGACAAGTACGAGCAGGGCCTGCAGGACGACGAGATGGACGAGGACGAAAGCGAGGACGAACCTATCTACGACCCGGAGTTCAAGAACGCCACATCTCGCAAGGCCTACGACAAGGTTTTCAAGTCGGTCGTCGAGCAGGCCGATGTTGTTCTTTACGTCCTGGACGCTCGCGACCCGGAGGGCACGAGATCCCGCGACGTGGAGCGCAGCGTCATGGCCGCTGCGTCGGGCGGCAAGAGGTTGATCCTGATTCTCAACAAGGTCGATCTCGTTCCCCCCAAGGCTCTGAAGGACTGGCTTGCGCATCTGAGGCGATACTTCCCTACCCTGCCCCTCCGGGCCTCCAACCCTGCCCCTAACGCACACACCTTCACCCACAAGGACCTGACGGTCCAGAAGACCTCGGGCGACCTCTTCAAGGCGCTCAAGGCGTACGCCGCCAGCAAGCAGCTGAAGAGAGCCATCTCGGTCGGTGTGATCGGCTATCCCAACGTTGGCAAGTCATCTGTCATCAACTCCCTGCTCGGCAGGCTGAACGGCGGCAAGGGTGCCAACCCCTCCAAGGCCTGCCCAGCCGGCGCTGAGGCCGGCGTCACCAAGAGCATCCGCGCCGTTAAGATCGACAGCAAGCTCACGCTTCTCGACTCCCCCGGAATCGTGTTCCCATCGTCCACGACTGCTCCCTCGGGCGGTCTCGTCAATCTCCAGAACGCCGCCGAGGCCCGCGCCCACCTGGTGCTCCTCAACGCCCTGACGCCCAGGCAGATCGATGACCCCGTCCCTGCTGTCACCCTCCTCCTCAAGCGCCTCTCTGCCACGCCCGAGCTCATGCAGAAGCTCGCCGACGTTTACAACCTGCCACCCATGCTTTCCTCAGCCGCGAGCGCGGACACCACGACCGACTTCCTCGTCCAGGTCGCCCGCAAGCGCGGCCGTCTCGGACGCGGTGGTGTCCCCAACCTGCACGCCGCCGCCTTCGCCGTCGTCACCGACTGGCGCGACGGCCGCATTCAGGGCTGGACTGAGGCGCCCGTCCTTGCCGTCGCCGGCACCACGGACGCCTCTTCGGCTCCCGTGTCGGACGATGCGCCCATGGCCGACCAGAAGGTCATCGTTACGGAATGGGCGAAGGAGTTTAAGCTGGACGACTTGTGGGCCGATGAAGCGTCGCAGGAGGCAGATGCCATGGAGCAGTGAGCGCCGGGCCCTGTGGCGGATGATACACATTACATTTCTGTTGATACCTAGGAAGATGGGTTACAGGCATTCTCGCGTTAGGCGTTCAGGGCGGTCATGAAAATCAGGACAAATTACACGTTATCAAACCACAAGAAGCAACGTTCTCGTTTGGCAGAAACTGCCGAGATCCGCATTGATGTTCCATGATATGTTGCTCGTAATTTTTGTTGACGGAAACAGTCGATTCTTGCGAGCTGCTCATCCGCCCCCTTGGTCCGTTCTTCAGATACTTTTCAATAAATAAAAAAAGGCCTACCTGACTGACCCTCACAACCATAAGCCTCAGTTTCCTGAGCCCCGTCGATGTCGGATTAAGAATGTCATCAGGCGCTGATCAACTCCATCTTCACACCTCGCTTGCCGGTCCTCTCATCCATATCGTCCTGAACTGTAACCTTGACCTTCTGGAAGAGCTCAACTTTAACCTCCCTGCTTCCCGTCGTCACGAGCGTGTACTTCTCCGCATCGAACGTGCTGTCCGGCTCGGGCGTCGCCAGGTCACGGAGACGGATGAGACCTTCGATACCGAAGCGTGGGACGAGGACCACGAAACCGTTGCTGAAAATTCTCATGACGAAAGCATCCTCCTCGGCCTGCTTACCCTTCAGCGCCTGCCCGACATAGTACGCGATACTAGCGCGCCCAGCCATTTGCGCGTTGCGGTGGCGTACGTTGATGTTTTTACACACAGCCTCCAGACGGCCGCGACTGCGGACGGCGGGATGGATGGCCTCGTACCCAATGGCTGCTGCAAGCTGACGATGGGCTTGCAGATCAGCATAGCGACGGATGGGGGAGGTGAAATGCGTGTAGATCTCCGAGGCGAGACCATAGTGGCGGAATTCCGGGTAAGCCTGAGTGCCGGAGCAGAAATACTCTGCGGACATCATGCATCGCGTTGCCATGATGCGGACTAGCGTGTTGAAGAATGGCTCAGATGGTTCGACGCAGGTGTCCAGAGAATCGGCGAGGGCCTTGCTCGAATCGACGCGCAACTCCTGGCCTTTCATCACCTTGAGCTGGTTGGCAAGCTCGTCGAAGTTGGTCTTGGGCGGTGCGGCGTGGCGCCGAAGGATAGCAGTCTGCGGGAAAGCCTCGTAGATCTTGGCAGCCACGGTCACGTTGGCGAACAGCATGAATTCTTCGACAAGCGAGTTGGTATCCAGAAGCTGCTTTGTCTTGACGTCGATGGGGTCTGATGTCTCGGACTCCATCTGAACCTTGACCTCGGGAGACGACAGACTGAGGGCACCGGCATCGAGACGCTTCTGCTTCAGCTTCTTGGAAAGCTTGAGTAGGGTCCTCATACCCTGCGTCAGGTCATCTTGTTGAGAGTCGTCGTCGATCCTCAACTGTGCCTGCTCGTAGCTGAATGCTTCTCTCGACTTGATGACGGATTTGGTGAACCGGACATCGACAATATCGGCATTCTGGTTGAGCTCCCAAATGACCGAGAATGCGAAGCGCTCGACATAGGGTTTCAGCGAGCAGAGATCCGTGCCAAGGAGCATCGGAAGCATGTCGATTCGCTTGTCAACCAGGTAGACAGTCGTGCCGCGAACGCTGGCCTCTGTGTCCATTGCTGTCGCCGGCTTGACGAAGTTGGATACGTCAGCGATGTGCACGCCAACCTCGTAATTGCCGTTGGGGAGGGACCTGGCATGTAGTGCGTCGTCAATATCCTGGCAGCCGATAGGATCAATACTGCAGATAAGAAGTCCCCGCAGATCCTCGCGATCTCTCCAGCCTGGGTCATCCTGGCTTGTTGGCACTCTCCAGTCATGACCCTCCGGCGGAAGGCAGTCCAGTACGGTCTTGGGGAAGGGCCGGTATTGAACGTCGTATTCAAGCAAGAGGGCTTCGGTCTCGGCAGCCTTGGTTTCAAGCTGCCCGAGTGATCTGACAAAGTGGCCGACGGGGTGCCGTGAGTCGCGCTCCCAGGCGTCGATGGTGACAAGAATACGTTTTCCGAGGAGCTCTGCGGCCTGCCTGGTACGGATCTTGATCTTGGGTATGCACTTGTCCATGGGGATCAAGAAAACGTGTTCCTGGCTCCTCTTCTGGGTGGACGATTGGCTGGTGGACGAAGGATCGATGTGTCCCACGTACTGGCGCCAGTTGCGCTTAATGACGCCAACGACTTTGGCTGTTGGTTGTGCCCTGCCCTCCGTGCTCTTACTCTGCGTCTTCTTCACCTCCTCCTGCAGTGCTTTGCGTTCCCTCTCAGACACAAAGTCTGATCCTTCTTCGTTGTCTGCGTTCTCGTTTTGCGTCACAGCCTCCTCCTCGATGATCTTGTCCGAAGGCTCCTTCCATTGTTCCTTGGGAAGGACTTCAACAACGACAAGATCTCCGTTGACAGCACGGTTGATGTTTTCTCTACCGAGAATGATGAGGGGTTTGATGAAAGTCGGGACCTTGATAGAACCCTCAAGATAGTTGTAGGGAGAGACGTTGAAAATGCCTTGGTGAAGGAGGCCTGCCTTGACACCAGTCATCATCTTCGATATGGTGAAGTACTCCGGGTACAGGAAACCTGAGGATTTCTTGAAACCCCCGGTCCGGATATCGGGAACCATGTCGAGCAGCTTGTCGCCATCTTCGAGCCCAGCAACGTAATCGGAGAGTGAAGAAGCTTCCAAGCCATCCGCCTTTGCCTTTCGCAAGCAATCCTGATCGTCGCTCAACATGACGACAGCTGGAACTTCGGTGGTACCCGCGGCTTGGGCAAGGTGCTCACCATACCACTTGACTGATCTCCTCACAGCACGATCGTTACGGTCGTTGACAGATTCGTTCGCTTCCCTCTGGATGAAAGTTTCGGCTCGGTACTCATTGAAGAAGACATAAAATCGCTTGTCTTCGCTCTTGGTCAATCCCAAAAGCCGGTTGTAAAGTGGCAGTGAGCGATTGCGCAGTTCCTCCATGACTGTCTGAAGGATGATGACATCATAGAATGCCGAGCTCTGCTCAAACAAATCCATGGCGTTCAGAAGTGCGTTGGTGTCTGGAAGAAGGTAATGTCCTTGAGGGAAGGCCTTGGTACCGGCGGGCTTGTCCGAAAGTACGGGTGGCGAAACTTCTTGGTCAACGACTGGCGAAATGAATGGGAGTTTGAGAGAATGCTTACCATTTCCTCCTGCATCTCGAGCTGCCGTCTGTGGGCACTGTCTGCAGAGCTGAGAGGAACATGAGATGTCGTCGCGAAGGTACATCTCCCTCACGATCTTCTGGACCTTGCCGCTCTTCGTGGATCGAACATAGACTTTGTTCGAGAAGCCGGACGCAAAAGCGTCCGACTTGTGACTCCTTTTGACAGTTGTCATTGTGTGGTCCACTGCGGTCGCCTTAGCAGTGTCTTGTTGTGGTGAACGATATCGAAAGCAGATGCCAAGAATGGCAGTGATGGAAAATTGAAGTGAGGTTCATCGCTGACTAAACATGCGGAAGTGCATAACTCGAGACTCCACTCCTGCCCTATCTAATCAACAGGCCGACCTTCATTTCAACCTGGAAGTATTCATGGAACCGTTCGTTCCATGCGCTAGATGAGAATACAACACCTCGCCCTCTCGAACCGCCACAACCTGATTCTCTCTGGGGTTGTATAGTGCGGCGCAATTATTTGTATGTGGCTATCTTTGGGTTCGTAAGAGCACTCGTTCGGGTCAGCATAGGTTTTATTTCGCAAGAGCCCAACAAGGAAGACGCTACGCACTGACTGCCTACAGTTACGGCACTACCGCAAGCATGGGGTCTGAGAATGTCACCAAAACCAGAACGTGGTAGGCAGGCGATGACTTACATATGCGCGGCGGTCGGACGACCCAAGGGAACAGGCGTGGCATACACTGTTGACAACCGCGATTGGCGTCCAAATGCGCATGCAGCAACCTGCCCCTAAAAAGAAAAGCGCCAATGCACACACCATACTGGAGTGTCTTGGGACAGCCGTCTGGCTGTTGCGCTGCAAGTGCGGGTAGCTCCCGTGGTGTATGGTGGTATGGGGTGGGTTGGAGGAGCGCAGTGCACTGAGCCCGCCCGATGATCTGGGGACTGCCCCCCTCCAGAAGACCCCGTCGTTCTTGCGCCAGTCGAGACGGTCGAATCGACGGCCTCGGAACGACCTAGTCTTGTTCCCTAAACGATGCCAGCCTCGGCCAAGCAACCAACTGAAGTGAGCTCCTGGTGGTTCCAGGGCTGCTCGCTACGTAGGGCTCCCCAAACCCAACAGCTCCAGACGTCATGTTGACCCGGGCATTACAATAAGCATGGAGGCCGCTAGCCGACGCAACTACAGCAGGCATCTCTTGTCCATTGCGCTCCCAAGCCCACGACCGGTACATCACGGGTCACACGTGAAGTCATCAAGAGCGTGGCATCATAGCTCTAACCTTACACCATGTAGGGAGGCCGATTGGCTAGAACAGAGAAGACGGAGGGCCTGGAGTTGGTGATGGTGTGCACCGGCCGAACCTCATGATGCACAGCGGGGCCCCTATACACCCCATGACCGCGTGCCCCATGGCCAATCATCATTTCCCCGCCCGACAAGGAACGACCGGTCAGGGGTATCCCTCGTCTGCTTTGGCCCTTGCTCCAACGACACCTCCCCTCTCATCAGACGGCGGCAGAGCCAAGTTCTCGGGGGCACCCTCCTACTGCCTTGTCCCTCCTACGGCGCATGTCAAGAACCAAGGTGGTGGCATACTAGCGTGCGGACGCGCAACTGATATCACGACGCGTCTCAAGATACGAGCGGGGTTCATGGCAACGCGTGTCCTCCCAGACACGGAGTCTCGAAACAAGAGTCGACATGGTCGTCTGGCTGAGCAGGACCTGCTGGAGAAGACTATGAGTCACGGAATGCTCCAGTGTTCCAGATACTGCCCGTTGCTCTCGAAAGCGCAAGCAGGGCCGTAATCTCCCTGTGCTGTGCCGCAGGGCTTGGCCAGCTAGTGATTCGTCCATCTACCTATCATCAAGCTAACTTGCCTGGCTCGACATGGCAGCGAAAACGACCCTGCAAAGCTGCAGCACCAAGCACATTACAATGATGAATGCCCGTTCCTTGCCAGTCCAGACCCCTCGTTCTTGCCGAAGACAGTGCGACACCGTTGGGATCATCCCTCAGCTGTGGCGCATTCTCAGCATGGCTCTACGCCAGTGTCGTGACTTGGAACCAATCATCAAGTCGACGGTCAAGCAACTCGAAGTTCGTGCACAGCCTCCTCTCCGCGGTGCTTCGGAAGGGACGGCGCAAGCATGTCGTTGTCATGATGCAGAAAGCCGCAAACTCAAGCTCTCGGAAGCTTGCAGAGGGAGGGCCGGGTCATTGGCACATCGGCAATCTCGAGCGCATATGTAACTCACCCTCCACAGATCGGGTATCACGCCCATCTTTGTGGGACAGCATTCTCGAGTGATGCAGAAGAGTCTCTGCTGGGATATCTCTAGGATGCAACTGCATCGTTACGACTTGTTCCACGTTCGAATGGACTAGAAGATAGATGAAGGGACATTCGGTCCAAGGACCTCGGTGGCAGGGGCGATCATCTGCCATGGTTGCAGTCCTGCACCTCATCTTCTCGCCAGGCCTTTACAAACAGTACGGGTTAGTGTACCGTCACAATCGTGCGCCCTGCCCTGCGCATCTACATTTGGCAGCCGCAAAGTCTCCCACAGCCTGTTATGGGCCCTCGTCTAGGGACCTTGGAGGTACGGCCGTGCTGTTACATCACAAAATCCTTTCCGGGCCTTCTCTTCGTCCCAGGCGCGCCGAGGCGCACGGGGTTCGAGATTGCGAAACCACGAACAGACCACGTTGTACCCATCATCATGACGTCTCCCTTAATGTCGGCCATGCGCTTGTATCGTGTGACTTTCTTGCAGGGCACAGAATTCGGAACCGATGTTTGCTTAAGCAGACGAATCTGGCATACCGGCCACTGTGCTGAATCAGGGCCCGAAAGCAGAGAACGGCTTGGAGACGAGTGCTTGTAGCGAAGACCATCTAAACTGCAGTGGATGAGACGGCTCCTTAGCACGTAAGCCGAATGTCACGAGGCCCCTTCGCATCCTGTCAGATGTGGGCTCTTGTTGGACAGGCAGGCTCAGCAGCTGATGACATCAAGGCATAATGAGGATGACCTGGGACTCGTTGTGGTCTCAAACGAACAAGAGGCCTATGTTAAGACGCGCTAACACGATCAAAACGCCACAGCTGGCTGAATCAACGATAATGGTTGAGTCATCAAAGACAGGATGGCTCCGAGTTCTCGGAAGCTAGCCTGTGTCGCTCACCACGCGGCAACAAGCATGAATAGGAGGGCGAGTGGAACAGCGTGAGCATGATCGGTGAGCGTCCAAGGGATGCAAGGGCGAGTTGGCGGTCTAGCCCGAGCATATCGCTGACGTTTTGAGAAGCATCACGAGAGGGATACTGGATTTATGCGGGATTAGGTGCGACTGGCGAGTGCTTATCTCAAGGTTGACCGAAGCATGCGGTGAGTGAGTGTATGATCATGGCATCTTCGCGCCGGCTTGACCCACGACTCACCCCCGCCCGCAGGGTCGAGTAATGACACGGGCGCACGACTTGCAGCCGGTTCGACGCAGCAGCTGGGTGGAGAGGGAGCCTTGCCCATGGGCCGACGTTGGCGATGTGCCATTCCTCTTTCGAAACCACGCCGTAGGACCTGTTGCGTGAGGTTCTGGGGACGTCGACGACCACTGGCACGCATCACCAGGTATGGCGCCAAAGGGTCCTTGGTTCACCGCGCTGCTACCGGCCTTTAAGCTGGTATGTCCGTCCGCTACAGACACGGACCGCAGGACTTCGGGCACGCCAGCGCTATTCCGATGAACCGGTGGTGCCATGTTCCGGATTACTACGCCAACAACGCGTACTTTGTCTTCTTCTTTAGCATCAGGGAAATACAGTGCAAGTTCAGTACTAGGACCGGACTAGGTTGGCCGCCAGAGACGCGAAGTGCGGGTCGGTTGAGCTGGTGCAGCAAGGTTGGGAGAGGAGGGAACGCTAAGAATGTAGATCGATGGCCTCCTAGAGCCCTTCCGTTTCCTGGGGTTTACCAGTACGCGGATCACTGATCGTTCCCGTCCCTCCCCTCCTGTATAGCACCCACGAGGGTCCCCGGACGGACTGGGATCCCACCGGTCGGCCCCATACGCAACCGGCGCGCTCCTCAGACGTCGTTGCCTACTTATTGTGCAAGTGGACTATCTATCGTGGACTCAGGGGTCGCAAGGAGTCATTTGAAAGGGATTGCTTGAAGGAACCTAGAACCCGCGGTTCGTCTAAGCAACGGCGAAGAGCTGCTCGGAAAGCCGGGCGCAACTCGCCCACATGGTGCTCACTCATCATGGCAAAGCAGCATTGCATTTTTAATAAGCACGACCCAGGCAAGGTCCTGCAACCAGGCCTGCCAGTCGCCAAGCATGATCCGGTTCCCAGCGTCAGACCCGGACCAGGGGTGTGGAGCCGAGCCTGTAGCATACTACCTACCTATCAAGTAGCTCGTGTTCGAACAACCTTTCTCAAGTTCATTCCGTCGGTTCATCTGCCAGTCCCGCGTACGAGTATTGCTCTCTCGCGTCGGGAAGACATGGCGCGGTCACCCTGGATGACAAGCAACGAGCGGGAGCTTCGGGCGGCCTCGCAGACATCCGGACCAAGCACAGCGGGCGTAATAAACGACAGATGACCACCTCGCAGATGATAGTGGCATAGCATCGCCCGAGGTGTTCGCGACTCGAGACAAGAGACGAGGAGCCGAGTCTCAGACGGGGAGAATGATGAGCAGCCCAGCTTGCTCGAGCGGGCCTAGCGCTGGTGGGAATACTCAGCAACCCGACTCGACGCATGTCAGAAGTGAAAGACCAAGGCCGCCTGGTCAAACCGGCGGGGCGGCCACGAGCTCAAAGGAAGGCCCGCAGCCCGGTCAAAAGTCGAGAGCGGCTGGCAGGCCCCTTGTCCTTGCTAGCCAAGGGACCTTGGCGCTGTCCGTGATTGATGCAGCTGCACGGAAAGAGCTGCCCATGACCCCTGCTCATCTGCCCGTTTCTTGCGCCGGTCCTGCGCCACGGCCGCCGCCGCTACTGGTCGTTCTTGCCTTCCATGATCCCATCCATGATCCAACATGCTCCTGCCTCTCGTACTCTCCTCCCATTCTGTCTCCCACCCCCTGCTCCACTTGCCTGCCCGTTGCCCGTTCTTGCCGTTGCCCACTGCGCCCGTCCGCCGGTTCCCATCTGCTTGCTTGCGCCTGGGCGCCTCCCCAGTGCCCAGCCGAGGGCGCGATCTCATCATCCATCCCAAGCCAGGATACAGCTCCCCTCGTCGTTCTTCCTTCCATCCATCCCGCTGCTGCCGCACCCCCCCCCTCTCCGCCGGCCCAATCTCTTGTCCTTGATTCTTCCAGGTTTGCGCTCGACCTTCGGCACGCCGTGGGGAATCAGGCATCCCAGAGTCCACTCGCCACAAGCAGGCACGGATACACACCACCCATCAGAGAGGTCCCCTCTTCCTGCTGTCGTCCACACACCTCCTTCTGGTTTGCCGGCCCAGGATATCATTGACCTCGACGTCTCAAGATATAGCCACGAGCCAGACAAAATACACGAGGCTACCCAAGTTACCCATCTCGCCAGAATCGCAGTCGTCCGCGTGCGACCCTGGCCCCCACCAACATTGCCGCCGCCTGCATGCTTGGTCCCCTACGACCTGTCCGCGACTGAGACTCCGCGGGGTTCCTGCGACGTGCTACATCCTACCAACATCGCACCGACGAGCATCGCCTGTCGGGGCTTTAACAAGGCTTCAGAGCGACTGCTGTTCTACATCTCCCACGCCGTGACCCAAAGTGCTCTTCTCGCCGTCGTCATACATCGCACCCGGCGTATCCTGAGCACTCCGACTATCACCACCGCCCCTCGTTGTACCTGTCGCAATAAGACGGCCATTCGCGCCAACCATCCAGCCCCGCCCTTGTCAAAGGCCACTCATCTCTGTTGGCACCTCAGCTGACGACTGACTGATAACTGCGGCAACTGAACCTCCCTCTGTCGAAAAATTCAGCCTGACCGTGGCATCCAACAACGCGACGTTTCCAGATCTGCCTCGCGACGAAGCCGCCTTATCTACAGCTCGACCGGCTTGATAGTAGTTTCGGGGTACATCTGCAGTACGAGCTCACAGCGTACATACATATCCGTACCTACACACCTCACGCGCACACCACACACCGGCGCTCCCCGTACATCCGTCTCTCCTCCACCCGCCCACCCACTCCTGCATAGTGCCCCCTCTACCCGGTCACCCAGAGGTACATAGCCAACCATCCGTCATATCTAATAAGCTGCGTCCTTCGCGTGCAGCTTCCTTCGTCGAAAGCCGCAACGACCCTGCGACGGTGCTCACTGCGACAACTTGGAGTTCACCATCTCACGACGGCCTCATCCCGCGCTCAGCAAAGCCTTCGCTGTCCGAGATTGTGCGCTTCGCAACAAATCGCTCATTGGTCCCCCAGCAAGAACGAGCTCGTCATTTTCGTTTTCTGGGTTGCGCCATTGCGCGCCGACAAGCCGACCCTTCTTTGCCACTCACGGGCGAAGAGCATCATACCCTAGGGCCCAGACCACCCGGCCCATTGTCGGCCGTCTTTTCGCATGCTGCCTACTACTCTTGTCTTACACAAGCACAAGCTCTGATTTTCTCTCGGTCGCACTCGCAGCAGCACCTACGTAGACTGCACAGTCAACCTTATTGGCAAATCGCGCCGATCAAAGTTACGTCGGACATTGCTTGCTTTTCCTGCGCGAGTCGGAGAACCCGCAGCGCAGCGACCGTTCGAGGACAAACCCCGTTCACCGTCGACGCCAACGAGGGAGCGGCTGCTTTGCGCATAGCGCCTACCACATGCACCACTAGCCTTGTCAGCACCCCCTCCCGCACCGCCATCCCCAAGTTCCAAGCTCGTTTCGTCGCGACCCAGCCGCAAGGCAGTCCAACAACACACCACGTCGTCGAGCATCTTTTGTCTTGACCGTGCCATCTTCCTGGAACTGTCGACGCCCTCATGTACTCCGCACAACCGAGCGGCGCAGACAGTGGCACAATCAATCCCGCTGCCCTTAGCACTGCTGGTACGTGCCCTGCGCATTCCCGATCGACCTTCACTCGCTCCCCCTCCCCCAAGCCCCCCTCCCACCAGTTCGCCGTCCGTGTCGCACTCCCGGTTCTGATGCCGTCGCTGACGGGCGGGTCACAACAACAACAACATTCCATCACTTCCTGCACTCTCCTGTCTTCGGGGCGCATTCCCGATCATTTTGCCAGATCAAACCCCGCGTTTCCTTAATGGCGCGAGGCTAACCATGATCCTTGCGTAGACCTATTGAACCAGACCTCCCGTGGCATCAAACGGAGTCGGTCGCCTGATCAATACTCGGGCCCAACGCCTGGGAACAACGGTACGTCGCGACTTTCGATCGTGTAGCTTTCACCACGTGCGTCTCAATCTCCAACGTTGCGCCTTTCTGCGCGTGCGACGATTTCGTCGTGTGGACTACGCGCTGACGTCGCGTCTGCTGCGCAGGTAACTCGAACCCCCGAAAACGCGGGAAACCGACGAATCTCAAGAACATCGGGAGCATCGCAGAACCTGCGGGTCAGGCCATCATGTCGAGCGTCCCTCAAACCATTCCGCCGCCGCAGACGCCGCAAAACCCGAACGCGCCGCTGCCGGGTCAGGCCGTCGCGTACGCGCAACCGCCGCAGGCATCACCCCCTCCCAAAACCACGCCGACCAAGCCTCAAACATTGAAAGCCTTGCCTACAGTGAGAGACCACACGACGGACCAGCTCAACGCGACTGGCGATGAGTACCTTCCACGCGAAATCGACGAATTTGGCGAGAAGAAGGTCATGCCGAACGGCAACCTGCTAGGCGGCCGTACCTATAGGGTCAGGACCTTCTTGGTTCCGAACCGCGGCGATAAACTTTTCATGCTGGCCACGGAGTGTGCCAGGGTGCTCGGATACAGAGACTCATACTTGCTGTTTAACAAGAACCGGTCCCTGTTCAAGATCATCGCGAGCCAGACCGAGAAGGACGACTTGGTGAACCAGGAGATCCTACCCTTCTCGTACCGATCGCGGCAGATAGCCATTGTCACGGCCAGATCCATGTTCCGTCAATTTGGAAGTCGCGTGATCGAGAACGGCCGAAGAGTGCGCGATGACTACTGGGAAAACAAGGCCCGAAAGCAGGGCTTCACCGAAGCCGACCTCGCCGGCGAAAAGCGCCCAGGGCAGGCTCGAGCAAGAGAGGCAGTCGAGGCCCAGAACCAAGCCCTGCTGGGGGCTCCACAGGGCGAGATCGTCTATAGCAACGCGCCCGCTCAGTTCCCCGGTGGCCCTCAGCAACCGCAACTCGTCCAGCCAGGTATGATTGGAGCGCCAACAGGAGGTACCACCAGGATGCCCATGATAACCCTCGGAGCAGATGTCAGCGACAACCGGCCGCGGGATTACAGCGTCAATTTCAAGAGCGGCCCCCGCCAGGAGATTACCGGACCTCCGTATCAGGACCAGACTCGGCCGGCACCCGTTGGCGAGGTAAACGCTCAGGCACACCATGCCGCGGAGTATAACAGGCAAGTCAACCAGTCACGGGAAATGCGCCAGGAATGGAGCCAGAACGCTTGGAGGCGGCCTCATGAGCAGCCTCAGAGCACCAGCCTAAGCCAGGCCATCGGCACGACGGATGCCTCGGCTCCGACGAGCAGACCTGCTGCTCAATCGCCTCATGCCACTGCTGGAAGCATGCCCCAGCCCAGCTTGGTCCCTCATCAGAGCCCTCAGATGATGATGACCAACCCCCCATACTCTCAGTCCATTCACGCTCAGAATCCAATCAGCCAGGCACCCATGCGAGGTACGTTTCTAGTGACCTGCGAGCTTCAAGTCTCGAACTGACCAGAGTTTTAAGGATCCGTCACTGCTGGTACGCTGCCGCAGGCTACCCAGAGCTACCACTATCCTGGCACGTCGGGTCAGATGTGGCCACAGACCGCCCAGAACCCTCAACAACATAGTTACTCAGGGTACACCACTCAAGGCCAACACGCCCATCCATCGCAGTCACCAGCGCCCCCATTGCGACATTCTTCCAGCGGGATGCAACCTGGCATGCAGTTCTCTGGCATGCCGGGCATGGGCCAGAGCTACGGATCTAACCAAGGCATGTATGGAGCAGATCAGACACCTAGAGGCTACATGCCCCAGCCAAGCCCCGGCACCTCCACTCAGAGTCAAGGCTGGTCCGGCCAGCAGTCCCCCGCCGCCCAATGGTGGGCAAACCAACCTCAGTAGAGATGCGGTCAAGTCTGCCGCTTGTCAGCAGCATGCTTTCCGTCCTCTTCGGGCCTACCGCCTTTGTTAGCTTGGTCTTGCGACGACATCATACACCTGTGTCTTTTAGCGAAGAGTGCATCGCTTTCTGCGCCCAGCAGGCAACTAAGAGATGACCAGCCCGCCTGGCGTCTAAAACAGGCATCAACTGCGGGCTTTCAAACTACGCGCAGATCCTCGGAATCCACCGCCACTCTCCTTCTACTTTTACGCAATTTGCACTAGGACCGCCCGATACCACTACACTTGCCGTTTTTCCATTCATTTCTTGTTTTGTCTTAACTGTTTCTTGGGTTATTTCGCCCTACTACCTGGCCCGAGGGCTGTGCTTGCTATGTTGTTTAGGTCGAGCTCCGAAGTCTGAGGCTCCGGAGGTCGACGTGTCGGTGGCAGGCACATATCAGGCAGGCACATCAAGGGTTTGGGACCTGGGGTCTGAGGCTTCATCCCAGACTCTTCGTGAATGGGTTATATATACACTCCATGGGTCTGGGCTTCGGTTTCTGGAAGTTGGCAACATTTTGTTTTGATTCTCAGTGTGGGGCCGATTATATGCTCCTATTGAACTTCGGTTCATGGGGTTCAGGGTTTCGCAGCATGGGAGGAGTTGTCCTTTTCTTCTCGCTGGGGAAACTTGGGCGGAACGCCTCGTCTTGCGCATGGGTTTGCGTAGTCCCCTCGCACTTTTTCTTATCTCTTTCTTCGAACTTGCCATCGAAATTTTTTCCCTTGTCTCTTCAGGCTCTGCGTCCTTTATTTCCTTGACCTTCCGTCTCACTTCTTTTCATTATGGGCGGATTCGACTACCAGGCTGCATTGGATACCTCCTCGCTTACGAAATACGTTGTTCTTCCTTTGATCATATGGCCATCGTAATACGTGCCGAGATGTGTGGTGATAGTCCCTCCCTCCCCCAAACCCGCGGATGTGCCGTGCTGGCCGAAGGCACGGATCACCCGATCATGATACTACAATGCTGTTGCCGGAGGCACTGCACGACTTGGCCCGGTGCAGCGCCAACGAGCATGAGCGGCCAAGATTGGCCAGAAGGACCCGACTCCCTGGCACTCCGCGAAATGACTCTGGCCGTGACACGGAAGACGCGCAACGCACCCCGCCAGAGCCGCGCAGCCGGGGAGAGAGGTAGCGCGGCACGTTACACCGATGTACCGACGTTGTAGATGCGGGAGATGCCGCCCAATCGTGAGGGCAGGCAGCCTCGTGGGACACTGACGCTGTTCCCGATTTCGCGGACGGCCCCGCGGGACTGGGACTTGGCTCTGCTGTGCAACGGGACATGACACCAGATGGGGACGGGGGGTTATCTAGCTTGATGCGCTTCGGGAGCGCGCTTGTTTCGGAGGGAGAGACAGGATGGGGTGGCCGGGGCGTGGGCGTGGGCGTGGGCGCGAATAGGGCAACGGCCTCGTGGCCGGGAGTCTGAGGGCCGTCGCGCGGGGACGACGACGATAATCTTCCTTGTCTCGGGCGATGTGAAGGGGGAGTGGGGGAGGACGAGGCGGGCCGAATCTCAAAGGTCGTGCGCGGATCAGGATGGTGGTGGTGTTGCTTTTCAAGGAGGGAGGCGCAGGTTTTGCCGGTTCAGTCCATCAATGTCACGGCATTGGATAGCTGCGATGCTACTGCTGAAGGTGCTTCTTCCTCGTTCATGGTGATGCACAGGACCGCTAGTCGCTCTCGTCCCCGTCGAGAGCCTCATCCTCGTCTCCCCTTTTCGGCTTCTCCTCCAGCGCGTCCTGCGTCTCGTCTCCCTCGCTCTCGTCCCCGTGTTCCTCCTCTTCTTCCTCTTCCTCTTCGACGGCGTCGTCGTCGTCATCATCGTCATCCTGGTCGGCAGCCTGGTCCTCGGGCTCCGTCTCATCCTCATCATCCTCATCGTCGGCCCCTGCGCTGCCGGCGGCACCAGCCGCACCACTCACGACGGCTGCCAGGCCGGCTGCCGCACCGAGCTTGGCCTTCTTCACGCGCGGCTGGTCAGATTGCGCCGCCGCTGTCGACGCATCCGCGCCGGTAGCGGTGGCATCGCTCGCCGCCGTCATCATGGTGTCGTCGGGGCCGGGTCCAGCGGAGACGTCTGCCATCTGCGAGTCGCCCTCCGTGGCGGGCTTCCTGCTAGCACGGTAAGACTTGCGCTTATTAGACTTATCACTGGCGAATTCTGCAGAAGCAGGTCAGCAACAGATCCTCGTCCTCGGGCTGACTTGCAGTCCGTTGATACCAGAGAGGGGAGGGGAAAGGGGGGCAACCACGTACTCTCGTATTCGGCCTTCAAGGGCTCGACGATGAAGGAGAACTCGGTGTCTTCGAGAGCCTTGAAGACGTCCTCCGGCGTGATGGTCGCCTTATTGCGCTCCATCGTGTTCTCATTTGCACTGTCCCGTTCATTAGCCAAAGTCCATACAATAGGTAGCCCTTCACGAGACAGCGCCAGCATTCCGCATGAGAAATTGATACATACTGAGAAGCCAAGTAGCTAATGAATACGGTGGCGCTCTTGCTCAAAGCCATGATGGCATTGGATTGAATCTGTGTGTTCGGCGGTAACACCCCCTTGGCCAGCCGTGTGATGATGGATTTGGGGAGACTCAAATCCTACGGCATAGCGTCAGCTCGCTCCAGGGCCAGAAGTCTAAGCAGGAATGGGGTCTTTGCGCACCTCGATGGCAACTGCGTCCTTGTCGCCCTTGTCCTTCTTCTCGGTCTCCCTCTCCTTGTCGTCCTTCTTCTCCTCGTGGCCGATGCGCGGCAGCACCGCCGGCGGGCTTGCGTCGGGGCCGGACACTACAGCTCCGGCTTCCAGGCCGGCAACGACAGGAGCAATGGGGGCCGGCGCGTCCTCCTCCATCACCTCGAAGCGCGCGTTGGACACGTCGCTGTTTCGGGGCTGGTCACTCTTTCTCGGCGGCATGACGGCGCGTGATGTCAGAGCAAGAGGCCACTATAGACGACGGTAGCGGATCCAGTTTCTTCCTTTCTCTCCGGTGAGTATATACCAGACACCGATCCGTTACGTGTCGTCCGATGAGCACAGACTGGATGTTCCGTGAGGCGTCTGGTATTGACAATATCACGGATGGTGCGGCCTCGGCCCAGACCTTTGTTTGTTTGAACGGCTGTGAAAATTGCAATGAGAAGCAGTGGATTCGTGGACCGGGCTCGTCTTGGTCATGTGTGTGTCGTGTCGTCTTCGGTGGATACAACTTGAAGTGAGGTTGAAGAATCGCGTCGGTGAGCGACAGACGCGACTTTCTCCTGTGGCGCGTTAATTGAGTCCACCGGGGGCGCATGCAGTGTGTCGAGCTAAGCTCACCCCTCTTGTGGCTGGTGACCCCGATTTGAGGCCCGAGCGACACACATCCGATGCAAGTCGAAGGTAGGTACCAACTTGAACCACCTTATTTACCAGGTATGCAGTCCCGGCGCTTCTACACTACATGGATGGCGTCATGGGAAAGAGCCGCCTTGCATCGTCCGTGAACCTCGTTGTTGAACGGCGGACAGAGGCTGACTGCACGCTCTGACACCACTCTACCCCAAACCAGCAGATACCATCCCCAGCAGACGCCGTATGACGTCCGATCTGTGAAATCCCATCTCACCGCTCTGTTGATGCCTTCATCCCATCTTGATGAAACCTTCTGTTCCTCACGATCCTTCCTCGCCAACGTCGCAGCAAAGCCTCACCGTTGTCCAAGTTTCATCTCATCCGATAAGGTAACATTAGAGTTCGGATGACGCGAATCGCCAACGTCGCATTACCCGTCACCTGTCCGCTTCCTCTCCCGCCCTCGGCCCGGTGAAGCTTGGTCCACTCAGCACACCGGTCACCCAACCTCTTCCCATGTCTGCCTGTGGGCGAGTTTGGACCTGCAAAGTCCCCGTGGGTGTTTGCGTCTAGATCTTCTGGGACGGTTCCAAGCTCTCGCTTGGATAGTCTTACAGAGGGGGTCCTGGCACGCGTTTTCTGAAATCCCATGATAAACCACAGATCCGTCAGTAGAATGATGTTATCTGAAAATAATAGCGTCGTTGATTTGTGCCCATCCAGCCTCGTAATGAGAAGAGAAGGTATGTATTGAAAGGTAGAAGGTACCGCTCTAAAGGAAAGCTGCAATGCAGCATCTAGTCATAAGGGAATGTCATCATGATGGTGGGTATATCCAACGCTCATCCAGGTGCCAAAGCAAACTCAACTTCCGCCTCCCTACCCCTCAACTTCTTCCTATCTCTCGCCTTGCTCCCCTCGCAACCAAGGACTGGCTACGAATGCATGACTCTGGGGCATCCAGGGTCTGCTCGTGGTGCCGCAAGCTCAGCCGATCGCGCGGCCTATTTCTGAGCTCGGCACCAACGGCTGCGGTGACAAGTTACCAAAGTATGCCTCGTCCAGGGAAAGTCTCGGTGGAATTGATGATGTGGAATGAATCCGATTGTGGTTGCGGTTTTCATCTCTCCTAGATGACGGCATGCCCCGACTCGCGGCAAAGTCGTCATGAGATGAGCGAGGTGACATATCCGTGTCGGTGCCGTAGCCGTGCCCATACCCGTACCACTGGTCTCGAACGCTCCCGCCAAAGCTGAAGCTGCTCCTCGTGCTGAGTGCTCTCACGTGCCCACGAGTCGAGTACATTGACGCGTTGGGCGGATATTTGGATATACGAGACGGCCGACGCTTCGGGCTCGGTAGGAAAGCCTCATCGCCTTGGACGCATTCATCGGTCAGGCCGGGCCTCGAGTTCGGGGCGCGGGCCAGGACCGGGGTCTGAGGAATCTCTATGCTTTTCTTGCTGGCGTTACAGTTGGAGATGAAAGACCGCGGGCTCGTTTCCTCGGCGGCAGGCCATGCCTGGTGTGGGTTTTGATACACAACGACACTCGGTGGTTTCTTCAGCGATGTTGTCGAAGGGTGTTTCCTGTGCATGCTGGGGACCTTATCGTCGCACGAGGTCTCGACCTCATCCTTTCTCTTCCACGACTCGATCTCCTCGTCGTCGATGGGTGTGACACCTCGTTGCATAAAGGGGAGCCGCCCCTGTCGGTAACGACAGCACAAGAAGACGCTTCCAGCGATGATGCTCACGGCGAGGACAGAGAGCACCGTGCTCAGGGCTATGGCGAGCGTTTGATTGCCGTCATCCGAGGCTGTGTCCTGCGGCGCACTGGTGTTGGTGTCGCCATCGAGAGGACTTGTCTGGTCCGTAGGGGTGTATGTCATCGTTGGAGACGACCGGGAGGTTGGCACTCCCCAGAGATATAGAAAGAGAGGGTGGAAAGTGTCACCGCATACCTGTGAGTATGGCAGCACGGCGACTACGACGGGGAGAGAACCACCGGCTGAGTCGAGTCTCCTCAGGGATCAGATGTCGTCGAGAACGGGGATCCGGCCGGTCTAAAGATGGGTGACTGAACAAGGGCCGAGTCGGAAAAGAAGAAGCTGGGGACGAGGAGCGGGAGTCGTCTATATATCCTAGTACCGTCAAGTACTGTAGGTGCCGGGGTACAGCAGTAGGCTGGGCGGGCAAAACGTGCACAAGACGGCCTTCCGACTGCGTCACTCTGGTACCCTGGCCAGACGATGCTACCTCATCCACGCATGAGCAGGGACAGGCCGTACAACCGTTGCACCGACCTGAAAGATCGGTGCATGGTAATATCCCGCATCCAGGTATGGAGACGGAAGGGATTAGCTGATGCACCATTTCGTGCGGGAGGGTGTGTCGCAGCCTCTGTGCGGCCACGGAGGTCGCAGAGCAAATGGAATGGTGGCCGCACATCGAGGGGTAGAAGCCAAGAGGTTGCGGCACGGTGGATCGCCCAAGAGAGACGGTTGAACTGTTACGCCAGGCACAAGGCACAGAGCGCCCTTGCGGACAGGGATCAGCGAGTTGCTAAGTGGCATCGGTCGTCGGAGGCTTTGGGAAACAGACGTGGGTGGTGTGGAGCCGCTGGAGACATGCGTAGGGGGGCTTGAATTGTGGTGTCCACGCCTGTATCGAAGTCTCGCAAGTACAGTAGGTTCTCACTGAGGCCACAGCAGGCGCAACAGGCGCAAGAACTACTAGTACCGATGTCTGAAAATAATGGCTTCGGTCCCGGAGCAGATGCTGGCGGACGGCCAAGACCGGGCCGTGTCTGGGGGTCGGTCCAACAAACCGTCCACGGATGCCCAACTTGAAGATGTACGCGTCGGCAGCTCAGTGAATGCAGATAATAGGCAGTCTGTCTACCGGGCCCTGACCAACCCGTGCCCCCGACAGGGACAACTGCATCGGTCTGGATGGCCTGGGTGGTGCCATGTGTTCCCCTTCCTGCGTCTGGTCGCCTTGCTGGCCACGCACGTAATACTAGCCAGGCACGAAGTGCGGGCGGTCTCAGGCACGAGGCCGCAGGTACACATGACTGGCGAATGATGTGATGCGCCTGGCCGGTACCTGACGCTTCACTCCTCCACGGTGGGGGACGACGAGAAAGTGTACGTCGTGGTAGTGGGGTCTCGTTGTCTGCAGGCGGCGAATGTACGTGAAACCTGGTGCACTCTAGCCTGAAGTCACTCGTTGTGATCTCCCTTCGACAGTAGCCGGCGGCCGTTATCTCGAACAGATTGTCGACCAAACCAGATCGAGTCTCCAACGATATGTTTGATGGGCCTGCTGGTCACTGCTTGTCTGACGACGCACGACATGTTGACAGTTCATGCCATGTAACAGCACGTCCAGGTATGCAGCGAAGGTTTGGGTCGACTGCAGAACTCTCCCACGCAAACCACATTCATTCCATCCCAGGTTGAGATGACGGGTCGATCAGTGCTGCGGGCTGGGCTGCCAATGGCTTGGACGGCCCTCGTGCTGGCGGGGCCGGGTCTGCGACACCGTGCGCACCGACGCCGGCGTCCGCCCAAGACCAGACTTGAACGACTCCAGTGGTTGGGAGCACGCCGGCGAAAGGATCTGACAGTTTCGGATGGTAGGGCAGAGACTGGCGGTGAGCAGCTCACATCTGGTCCTTCGAGTAGAACATGTTCCAAGCAAGCCCAAGAGTCGACCTCGGTGAGAACTTGTGGCGGCGCTAGCGGGCGATGAGAATAGTCCAGCATCTCCGTCTTGACTCGCCTGATCCAGAGGCCTGGCATGCTTGCCAGGGCAGCAGGCTGATGGGCAGAGGAACAACTGTCGGCGCGTAGTCCAATTGGATATGCCGAGCGCCACTTGAAGGTGTGTCGCTGAAACCAGCGACTCATCGTGGACGCTATTGATTGGTGAGTGTGGAGGGTGGCCTACCTACATGTACGGCCACCTCAGATCCAGCAACAGAAGGTCGGCGTCGGGTGCCAGTGGTGAAGGCGGTACAGGCGGTAAAGTGAGGTGTGAGCGTTGGCAGCCCAGGCCTGCCCCGCCCGACTGACCGCTGTCTCTCTGTGGATCAGCCATACCAACCTCGTCGCTTCTCGAGGACGGGAGCGTGAGCCAAGAGGAAGAGGATGGTGATGGGATGAGGCGGTAGGTACTTACAGCGGTCGGATACTAGAACTGAGGCGCCACCTACCAACCTCCGGGTGGAGGGCCCATTTGTGGTGTAGCGTTCGAGAAGAGCGCCGCTAGTGAACGGGGCCTAGAGGGCGGATCAGGCCCGGTCCGCGCCCATGGCCGACCTCTGATATCCACGGCTTGTGTCGCCAGGAAATTCGTGGCCTGGGCTTGCCAGAAGCTCACCCGGCACTCTGGAGGGTTGCTTTTGCAGGGTGACTGCGTCGACGGTCTGTATGGAGTGTACCTGCACACGCCGTTTCGTCGATCTAACCCATGGAGGGTGCTACGAGTATTGCTTTTTTCCATGTCTCGCCTCCGCAAACAAAAGACGGGGATGCCTGGTATGGGTAAGGTGCTGTTGGTTGGGTGTAGGACAAGCATGTCGGATTCGCGTGTGGCATACTACCTTGCTAAGGTAGCTAGGTGCTAGGTAAGGTAGGTACCTGCCCGATGATCGAAAGCTGAACACAGGAGGGACGTGGGCATGGGGTGAAAGCCTGGACAGCCTTCGGAGCCATGTCGCCTTCCGAGACTCTCTCGTTTGGGTATTTGGCCAGGTCCCTGGGCCAGATTGGGAAGGCAGCACTGACAGCAGCTGTGCGGCCTCGTTTCCGCCCGTACTTTAACGGGAAGTTGCCCGCCACAAAGAAAGCCACCTGAGTGGCTCAATTTCTCATCATGCTGCAGGTGCACTCTCGGCTCAAACCATGGTACACGTCCGCATTACAGGAAATGAGCTTCTGCAGGAACTCGGACGCGAGTGAGGTGTGTCTGGTAAGGGCTGGCTTAGATCTACTTGAGCGAGCGTGTAAAGTGCCTGCATCAGATCACCAGCGCTATCAGATACATTGACCCCCGTCCACGTGAAGTGCTCAAGCGAGATAACGCGGCATCGGAATCCCTGCTCAGAGAGCCGAGCGGAAATCTCTCCGAAGAAACATATGCTGATCATCACTGCTGCAGACGGCCTCTGATAGACATATACAGACAGCGCAATAAGTTACCTGCCTTTCCATAGTGGAAAACGAACATCTGCTTTTGCTTCCTGTCTCGCCGAAATACTCGCGCGCGCGTCAGTCGGAACTTCCAGACACACCCATCACCACCACCAGCTTGCGACGATCAAGGCTCGCCCCGAGACTTCCACCGCGGGCTCTAGAGAGCCAGGGCCTGAACCTGGCATTAGCTTCTCGGGTAGTTCAGGGACAGGGGCTCCAGGTGTCATGACTAGCTGCATCTGCCTGTATCTGCTGACCCTCCAAGGCCTGTCTGGAGGGTCGCTAAAGGGTTGATGGTGGGCACTCACCGCCGATTCAACTCCAGGCATCCTGGCCACCACTTCGATCGTTTTGCCCGCGACATGGACTTGTTTGCTGCTTCCCGACTCCGTAGCTTACCCCTCATCGCCTTTATTAGTGACCCAGACTAAAACGTGCCTTGGTGATCGAGTGTTCCCACCGCGCATGACACGACACCGCGCTTCGATCTTGCCCTTCTGCAAGGTACGAGGGTCCAACCAGAGCTAGAATCGGTTCCAACAAAGCAAGACCCATTCCTCGCAGTCGTGGACGACATCCGTCGGGGGAGTACCATGTTTGCCAGCTCACAAACCCACCAACCGATCGATAGCACCATCGATCGTGCTCTCTGCTACTACCCCTCACAATATCACGATTCTTGGACCCCACCACCCATGTCTGACGCTACTACTGCGCCTTTTGAGACACACCAGGTAGATTGGCCGGATGCTGGAATGACCTGCATACGGCATGGACAGCCTCACTTGGCGGGGTAAGGAGCCAAGCCTTGCTCAGACGCATGCCTTTTCCAGGACACGGGTTCGGTGCAATACTATCGGCTTCGTATACAGCTTGATAAGTAGCTTCAGGGTAGAACTGCCAGTCTTGCTTCAAGGGAGGATGAAGGGACAAACGACGTTCTCGGTATGCCGCTCGCTCTCCGAGCCCGAGAGATATTTTAGCCACTCATCTTACAACCAGACCGTCCATCGTTTTGATCGGTCACTAATCGATCAAGACCACGGGACATTCGATGATCTCGAGGAGTGCCGCATGGTACTCACTTGCGATATTTGGCTCCCTCAGTCATCGGATGGTTCGGTAAGTATCAAGTTGACAAGTGCCACACCGATGATAGTAGGAAGCTGGTACACGAGCTCGTCCCAAGATCAGAACCCTTGTAGATCCATACACCAGCCCGCTTCCCTGCGTTACGAATCGTGAGAATCGGCTAACACGATCGGGGCCCGTTCGGTGGCTGGCAGCTTGAGCGTCGAGAATCCTAGCTGGAGGCGGAGCATACTGGTTATACGTCCAGTAGAATCGCGAAGCTAGATGCCTAAGTGGGTGGAAGAATAGTGAGTAGCTCTAATAACGACCGCTCTGAGCTGTAGCAGCGTGTGAGAACAGCTCGATGCGGATCGGGGTCCTTATCAGAGATGGATGCCCTTGAAGTACATAGCTATCAAGTGAGGTGGCTATCAAACGACTTGGTCGTTTATCAACAGGCGATTTAAGTGATGTCCCAGTCTAGTTGGTTGGTATGACTACCCTGTTTTCATCGGGCGGCGTAATGTCCAAGACGCCCCGGTGCCTCGTTATCCCGAAGTCTTACTCGGTGTCTCGCAAGGCTCCTTCACCGCCAGGCGCTTTGATGTCTAGGACCCGCCCACGAGACACGACGTGCTTGTCTTTCAGATCGGCATCACTGTGTATCAACTAAGAAGCGCTGGCGCTCCTGCCAGGACACGTGCCGACTCAGAAGATCTAGCCCCGACGATGGAGGCTATCTCAGGGAGACGTTTGGGGACCGAGCCGCCTTGAGCGCAAAGAGACATGAGAATTGTAGCCTGCTCGGGTCGAACCTCTAATTTTCAAGCCCATCCTTGACACTTCCCAGGCCACATCGCGGTTAGCCATCCTGGTATATCCATACCCTTACACATTCACCTTCGATGTGTGACACAAGAACGCGTATATGGACTTTGAAACCAGTACCCCAGTGAGCGGTAGCAATATCAGACATTTCCCCCCCCTTCAACTTCACGGGTCTCTACTGGATATGATGGCTGTGCATCTATTTGAATACGGGTGACCCTCCGCTCAGAAACTTGAGTATTGTTGTATGTCTCCAGGCCATCTAGCAGAAGATTAACACAGAAACTATAGACTTCGAGACAGATGACCAGGATGCTTGAGAATTAATGTGTATTCCTACCTAGGACCGCTTCTACTCACAATTGGCGCCTGGGCTTCCTCAGTTCAGAGGGGGCGTGGAGGATGATGTTATCTACAGCCACCTCGCAGTGTCAGTTGGCCTGCATCAGATGTTGAACTAGCTCTGACGCTGTGAAATCTGTCCCGGCACGGATACATGGCAGAAGGTACGCCCTGCAGTAATGCGGTATCTAGACGTGTTAACACAAGCAGTCACCGTTACTGTCACTGACGTCAAACAATGCCAAAACATAGCCCGTCGGTATAAGTACGCTACTTACCGCAAAGGGTCAGCAACGAAACATCTCACAGCAACTGTCCAGTTTCGCTTCTTCCATCGCCAACTCAAGGACAGCTCGTGTAAATGTGGCAGCAGCTCTTACTCTTCGGTTCGACTGTTGATTATTCCGGCAGGCAGTGAAGGACAAGATGACGTTCGTACATCAAGTTGATTGAAGGTCGTGCACGTAAGATGGACCTGCAGCTATATTCATGCCGCCTGTATCACGAGCCAGCAAACCGTGTGGAAACCCCATTCACTCAGACACGACCTTCATTATATCGTCCTCGGCAAATCAGTCGTAGGGTGCACGCACTGGATCGCGGCAAATGAAAAGGAAATCTTCCTTCGACATGAGAAATTTCGACACAAGACACTGTCCACATCAGGCTCAGAGATAACGATCTTCCTGGCAGATCCGCAGGTTCACCTACCCCTTAACAAATTGGTATAGTCGCGTCCCTCGTACTTGAACATCCACAAGAACTGGCTTCAAGTTGCCGACGACTCATCCCTGGAAGCTGCGTCTCTTGTGTTCCTTTTCTGCTGCTTCCTTGACTGTCAGGGTCTCCTTCTGCGCCTTCATCTCGCGCACCTTGGCCTGAACGACTTCGCGGAAGATTGCACGCTTGACGGCCTTTGACATGGCGCGCCCATCTTGCTGGACGGCTGCTGGTTGTCCCTCCGTCGTCTTCTCGTAACGGAAGTCCGTGTCGTCTGGATCGTCTTCCTGGACCTTGAGCGACTCGATGCGGTTCGCGAGCTTGACCATCTCGATACCCCGACGGAGCTTGGCCTTGGCCATGTATGCCTTGATCTCGGGGAGCAAGTTGTGGTCGGTGGCGTTCTCGCCGCTGAGCCAGGGATGGCGCAGTGCCTCCTGCGGGGTATGTCAGCAATTATGGCAGACAAGGGCGTACCGTAGACGGCAATGGGGAAGCAAGGCCAACACGTACGTCGCTGGTCCAGCGCTGCTCTGGCTCTGGCTGCAGGAGCTTTAAAATGAACTCCTTGGCATCCTGGCTGACATCTCTCCAGTAACGCTCGTGGAAAACGACTTGCGAGTTGGTACACTCGTCGATCAGGTCCTGGAGGCTCTCGGAGCGGAAGGGCGAGTAGCCACATAGAAGAGTGTAAGTGATGACGCCCATGGACCACATGTCGACGGGCTTTCCGTGGCCACGCTTGAGCATGACTTCGGGCGCGGCGTAGCCGAAGGACCCAGCCATGGTGGTGAGAACCTCGTCCTTGCGGTCAAGCATCTTGGCGATACCGAAATCGGCCAGGACAAGGTCAGAGTCTAACTCGCGACCGATGTAGAGCAGATTCTCGGGCTTGAGATCTGGGTCCTTTGTAAGCCGGGCACCGTCCAGCTAGAAAGGGAGACGTCTTACCTCTGTGGACGACATTGTTTTGGTGAAGATAGTTGACAGCCTCCAGGACTTGCCGGATGGTCTGAGAGGCATCCTTCTCGGTAAACTTGCCTTGTTCGCAGATACGATCGAAAAGCTCGCCGCCAGTAGCCAGCTGGGTCACGATGTAATACTTGTCCTGGCACGAGATGTCGTCAGTGGGACGAATGTGAATGGGGGGCGAACGATATAGGGTCGTACCCTCGACTCGAACCAGTCAACAAACTTGACAATGTGAGGATGATGGAGGCGCTGGAGCATGTCAAGCTCATCGTATACCATCCTCTCATTGCCCTTGACATTCTTCTTCAGGATGATCTTGATAGCAACCTTGCCAGTTGGGCCGTCAGCCTCGCGTACAATGCCGTACGTGCCTGCACCTAGGGTGCGCCCGAATCGGTACTTGGCTCTATAAACACGTCAGATGTGACATTTCGGTCGAGATCAGATGCCGTACTTCTTGTCGTAGCTGTCGGGTTGGCCATTGAGGCGATTGAGCATGCCAGAGACTGGGGGAGGTTAGCGGCGTGAGGTCAATGGAAGGGGATTGTCTGCAGCACAGCGACGGACTGTCGCGAGTATTCTACAGCGACGTGATAGACTGACAACTCATGGCGGGAAAGTATTCAGAATATGCTGGGGAGGAAATGTAGCGTTCCCGTAGTGCTAGCCTTGCGTGAGATTCGATCTGGAATCAGGCTGCGGGGTGATCACTGTTGGACAGCTTCGTCGCGCGTGTGCCGAGGTCGCAGGCGACTCTAAACAAGCCCCCCAGGAACAGCGGAATGCGGATAGCGCGAGTTGTAGCTTCAAGAGAGATGTGCAAGCTTGCTGATGGTAGTAAACCCGAGTTCTCGTCGAGGTTGTTGTGCGAGTCGTCGTGGCCCTGGGTATCAGCTCGGGTGCGAGGTGGGGTACCAGCGCTTGAGCTGAGTGGGGTTTACTTCTAAGATGGATGGGAGGGAAGGCTTGAAGGATCCGGGGAAAGCGCGCCGGGGTCCGTCAGTTGAATATGTATTGTCTTTGTGCTTAGAAAGACGAGCAGTTTGCTTGATTGCTGAGTCGACGAACGGAATCTCGTAGGATGTGCTGAGGAAGGGAAGCAAACAAGGTCAAGCTGTACCACGTACTCAGCCGCACGTCTGACGAAAAGGAGGGGCAGACGAGAGGATGGTGTACTAAGGTAGTCCGTATATCCAACGTAGGTACCTAACAAGGTAGCGTTGGGTGAGATTTTGAACGGAGGACAGGGGGCAGAGGTACACGATTGGCCCGCAATGAGCAATGGAAGCACCCATCCATGTGTGGCCTGGGCGGTCATTCCAATGATTGGGCGTCTGGAGGCCCCCCGCCAGGGAAGATGGGAAGCATGGAAGCCACAGGGGGCCTTGTAGGGCGGCCAGTGAACTTGAAGCCGGGTGCTTGGGGGGCTGCTTGCCGTTAGGGCCCCCATGGGAACGAGGCGGACAGGGCGGGGCCTGGTGCCAACTCAGCCACTGGAGGAGTTCATGACGAACCTACTCACATGCAATTTCAGCCTTGCCGACTTGCTGTGGTATTTACGTATTTAGCCTTATGTACCCAGCGGTCCGTGTCAAGTGTGCAAGCATACTTGAGCTGGCAACATCAATATTGCACCTGATTTACTGATTTATGCCTTTGGGGGCCGGAGCAGTCGAAAGATCGTGACAGCTTTGAGGTGGAAGCCCATCCAACCCACCTGCCTACCTATGTAGATAGAGGAAAGCCTCTAGACTGTATGGGCACAGTGATATCTCGGAGGATCACATAAGGAACCAATAGTGTTTCCCGCTGCGTATTTTATATATATAGTCTAAGCCTACGGTTCAAGCTTCCTTGAGCCAAAGGGAGATCAGTGCATAGGAGTATACTATAGCACCCCACGAAACTATCTATATCATTTAACCTGGCTCTAACTAAAGTTTAAATTATTTATAGGCGTAAACTAAACCATAAAATAGATTACCTTACCTACCTAACGTGTCTTACTTTTCAATATCCTTGAGGTATCTCAGTATGATACTTAGTTAGATACTAGATAGGTAGATAGACAGGCGAGGTAGGTGGCGCTATCTAACTCCAAGCGCGGGGTACCTACCTACCTTACCAACAGCATCACCTCTCTATCTCCGTCCGTCTACCATTCTGCCCCTCATCTACAAACGACAGCGCCACCTACAGCCTGCCTCGGACGACAACCTACGAGACTCGGCCGCTACGCGTAAACCTCAACACCCACCCAATCTCTACGATCCGCTGCGCAACCTTTGGCCCCGACCAAGACACGACTTTGTACTGCGCATCCTCTCAAAATGGCCACGAGCTTTGCCTCGAAGCGTCTGGCCAAGGAGCTGAACAAGGTAAGTCAATGGCGACCTGCGCCTCCATCGCAATGCCGTCCCGCTCGCTCTTCATCTGCTCACCTCGACCATTGGTTTCAGCTCAAGAATGGCCTCCCGCCTGGCATCGACCTTGTTTCCGCGGACAACTTCGAGGAGTGGTTGCTCGACATCAAAGTACTTGACGATAACCCCATCTACCGCGACCAGACCTACCAGCTCAAGTTCAGGTTCTCGCCCCAATATCCCATAGGTACCATCGCAACCCCCCTTGTTCGCGCCAATGCACGTTATCTGGATATGGCTAATCCGCCTCAGAACCTCCCGAGGTTGTCTTTGCGCAGGTGCTAAACCGACCGATCCCGATCCATCCGCACATCTACTCCAACGGCATCATCTGTCTCGACCTGCTCGGCACCCAAGGCTGGAGCCCGGTGCAGAACGTGGAAACAATCTGCATGAGTATTCAGAGCATGTTGACCGGCAACACGAAGAACGAGCGACCGCCAGGTGATGATGAGTTTGTACGGAGCAATCGGCAGCGGCCACGCGACATTGACTTTTACTACCACGATAACACCGTTTGAGTTTGTATAGGAATGCGCGCCAACTTTCCCGGCCATTCAGTTGGAGCACCGGGCATCCTAGCGAAGCACAAAGCATTCACAGACATGACGATTGGGCGCTATGCATCGAGGCCTTGATGGCCCGGGGTAAACGGAGTTCCGGGAGGCAGAAAGCATGCCCTCGATTTACAGGAAATTATTGAGACAAGCTGGGAGCGTATACACAAGCAAAGCGTTTCTTTGCGCTCAACCTGAAGCACTTTTTGCATGGGGATATCTTAAAAGGCGCGCTTCGGAGGGTTTCTTGTGTTCAAGATCAAAGGCCAGGGTAGGTGCCCACTACAACATGCAATTTTCTATCAGAACGAGCCTCGATGGGCCTTTGCAGTACCTTCACCCTATAATAAAAGCCCACCACCCTGCATAGACATGTTTTAATACCATATCAGCAAGACTTTTGGGTGGAGATGGCCATTCAGACCGGGACCTGTCGTGCTGGGAACGGCTTCGAAGCCTCAGGTGCCCGCTGCGGCCCACTCACAGTGCCCCGCTGACGCAGCTCGCTCGGTGACCTCCCAATGAGGGACAATCGCCCAAAGCTCCCCCAGCCCAGTAGTAAGGTAGCTCCCGCCATTTGGCAAGCATCGTTCATCCCTTTCTCACTCCTTCGCGTCGTCCTCTTGAATCTCTGGATCGCATGGAGGGCCCATCATGGCGCCTCGTCCCGTCTTCAACACGGCTCACATCCGGGATCAAGCCCGCAGGGATCTTTTGAACTTGCTTGAAGGTGTACGTGCCATCACCCCTTCACCTTTGCTTGCAACCTCCCTCCTAACGGCGAGCTTCAGGTCCGCGGCAAGCTCAATATCGTCCTCGAACAATCTCTCGCAGGTCCCATCGGTGCAATCGTCAAAGTCGCTACGCTTCAGGAGTACGGAGTAGACAAGTTCTTCTTCTTGGAGAACGATAATGCCAATACCAGCCAGCGGAACGTTGTCTTCATTGCGAGGGGAGAGTGCGCCCGGAACGCTCCCGCCATAGCAGGTGAGGTCACACCTTACACCTACAGCGCACTTCATGACAGCGTGCTCACAATTCTTAGAAACGATCCGAAGATTACAACGCGAGAGCCAGACCGGTCACGAATTCCATATCTTCTGGGTTCC
Organism: Furcasterigmium sp. R96-07A1; assembly: GCA_037042015.1. NCBI lineage: Eukaryota > Fungi > Ascomycota > Sordariomycetes > Glomerellales > Plectosphaerellaceae > Furcasterigmium > Furcasterigmium sp. R96-07A1. The sequence continues at coordinate 120,631 of JAXQJP010000327.1, read as the reverse complement.
GCGACGAACACTCGTCTCGGACAAACAGCTCGAAGAGGCTGGAGTCCTGGGCGACGTCAATATCCACGAATTGCCGCTGCACTTTTTCCCGCTCGACAATGACGTCCTATCCTTGGAGCTCGACGATTCCTTTTGCGACCTCTACCTCAGCAAAGACGCGACACCCTCTTTCCTGATGGCGAAAGGTCTCATGGAGATCCAGAAACACTACGGCCTATTCCCTCGCATCATCGGCAAAGGCGACAATGCGAAACGGGTGGCGGAGCTACTGTCACGCATGCGGCAGGAGATCCTCGCCGGTACCGATCCGAGCGAGGTGCAGCGAAATGGCGGTCTGGCACCGAGTACTACCGTGGAGAGCGCCATCATCATTGACCGCGAGGTCGATCCCGTGACACCACTCCTCACCCAACTGACGTACGAAGGACTCATCGACGAGGTTTTCGGTATCCAGAACAATCAAGTCGAGGTCGATACGACAGTCGTCGGGGCCCCTCCTCAGTCCACGGCAGCAGCGAGCTCCCAGGCGCGAAAACGCAAGATCCAGCTGGACTCATCTGATAGGCAGTTTGAGCAGCTCAGGGACAAGAACTTCGCCGTTGTTGGCAATATACTAGCGCAGCAGGCGCGCCGGTTACAAAGCGTACAAAAGGACTACGAGGGGGGCAAAAACAACTCCAAGTCAATCGCCGAGCTCAAAGACTTTGTGAGCAAATTGCCATCTTATCAGCAGGAGCATCAGAGTCTGAGGGTGCACACTGGGTTGGCCGAGGAGATCGTAAAATACACCAAGGCCGACCAGTTCACGGGACTGTTGGAGGTGCAGCAAAGCCTGGTCGCTGGCGCGGACGCCTCAACACAGAATGATGCAATTGAGGAGCTCATCGCCCGAGGAACACCTCTGCCGGAAGTGTTGAGGGTGCTGTGCATCTATTCGTGTGTTTCGGGGGGCGTCAGATCCAAAGAGTACGACCACTTCCGGCGGCTCATTCTTGAGGGCTATGGGTATCAACACATCTTGACACTGAGCCGCCTCGAGAAGCTTCAGCTGTTCCTCTCGCGGTCTTCTCCGCTGTCGGCCATGATACCCACGACGGGCTCTCCAGAAGCGGGCACCAAGACGAACTACGGATATTCGCGGAAGCTCCTGCGACTGATCGTGGACGAGGTGCAGGAGGACGATCCGAACGACATTGCCTATGTGTATAGTGGCTACGCCCCGCTGTCCGTTCGGCTGGTTCAGTGCGTGCTGCAGAAGCAGTACCTGCTCACCGTTACCAAGGGCAATGGTGTCACATCAACGACCGGTGCGTCTGCCGCTCAGGGATGGCATGGTTTCGACGACGCGGTGAAGCATGTTCGTGGGCAAACGTTCTATGACGTGCAAAAAGGCGAGGACAAAGCTGTCAAGGCGCGGGCGCTTTTGTCGGCAGGGTCTGAGAAGCAGACCGTTTTCGTCGTGTTCGTTGGTGGCATCACTTTCGCTGAAATTGCGGCCTTGCGATTCATCGCACAACAAGAAGAGGGTTTGTGGCGCCGTATCCCGGGCTTTTTTCGAAATGCTGAATGCTGACCAATTGCGTGAACAGCCCGGAGAACCATTGTCATCTGCGCGACATCGATAATCAGCGGGAATAGGATGATGGACGCTGCAATTGAGACGGAATCGTTTGCGAAGGAAGTCGAGACGTCATCCTAAGCGAGGTGATGGCGTTCAAAGTGGTACTTTTTGGCGGGTAGCATCGCTGAATGTCAGATGTGGGCAGTCCGGGAAAAAAGGACGACTGCAGGAGATAGCAAGGCCACGACTGACAAGCTGTTCGGCAGTTTTGGGATTGTTTTTGATGGTACTTGTAGACCTAGAGGAATACATGAAACCGCCTGAGCTTGATAATGATGAGCAATGAGGTGGTCATGGGTTTTACGGGCAGCTGGCTGGCGCAGACCACGTGATCGGTCTATCCTGTCGGCTTTTGTCCAGTCCTCATGCGGAGACCTCCGCCGACCTTAGTAGATATCAGTCCTCGACGACTTGCTTCAATTCACCGTGTAATCACTAACTCACAATCACTTGCCAGAGCCTCGAAAATCCCTGCCTCTTCAGCCTGGACGCGCTGTACATCAATTGATACGGTATTTGGCCTGCGCGCTGAGGCTGGTGTAGCCGGCTGCCTCATCCATCCCTCGCCATCTCAGACCTCCTGGTAAGACGAGCCACTTATATCGCACACCACACATATCAAATGCCGACGGCATGGCCTCTGACAGTATTTCATATAGGATCTTAATAGCCTCGATCGATAAGGATGCCGTGGCATCTCTGTAGGTAACAGCCAAACGAGGCCGTTGATGGAACATCGATGTCACTGCCCGCTGCCGAGCCTGCCTATCCTTATAACCATATATATCGCCCGCAGTCCTCCTGTCCGACGAACGCACAATGAGGACGAGTCCTCGCTCTAGAGAAAAGCTGGGATTCGGATTCGGACAGGAATTATTCTCACCGGCCGGGCCTTTAACCTCACGTATCTCCTTCGCGCCCACTCACGCAGATCTCGCCAAGACCCCGACATCAGATACGAGGGGCCATCGCATACCAGATTTGAGCAGTGCCGTGTCTTCGAGAGCCGTATCGGAAATTGCCTCTGAAATAATAGTCCAGGGCGACGAAATGGACGTGGACGAGAAGCCACCGCCGGCGTCCGAGGCCCAGTCCGCTGACGGCTCTCACGTTGAGTATGTTATGGGGACAAGACAAACCGTCCCTCGGGCTCAATCATTCTTATCGAGCACCGAGATTATTCCCTCACGGAACACGCTCTAACACGACTATAGTAACAATATGACTGAGGCCCCTTCGGCGATTCTTGCTCATACCGGCCCCCTCCTAAGTGGCCAAGATTCCTTCGAATCGCCCATGTCCCGTATATCAGACCAGTCCGAGCTCTCGTCCTTACCGTCTTCGTCTCGTTCTAGCAAAGCAACGACGCCAGTCGATACCGATGGCGCCAGGGATCCTCTCACGCAACCAGTAGTGCCATCGCCACCACGTCAAATACCGAGACGGACGTTCGACGTGAAGCCGAAATCATCCATACCCGCAGATATTGACGAGCAACTATACGCTGGACAGTGTATTGAGGCCGCCGAGTCATGCCGGCTTGACCCCTTCTCGCTTCATCAGGAGGAATATCACATGCTGCGCCAACATATCACACACCCTCAGGTCACGACCTATCTGAACATCAGGAACTCTATCCTGCGCCTGTGGATACTGGACACGAGGACACCGGTGACCCGTAAGCAAGCCGTCGGCTGTGCGGGTTCCCGGTGGTTTGATGTTGCGAGTATATGCTACGACTGGTTGGTCAGGAGAGGCTTCATCAACTTTGGATGTCTCAAGTTTCCGCCCGCGAGCCCACCGCCGACAAATCACAGTGTAGCAACGAAGCAAAATACGATAGTCATCATTGGTGCCGGCATGTCCGGACTTGGATGTGCCAGGCAGCTCACCGGCTTGGCTGAGCAATACGCTGATCGATTTCGTGGAAGAGGCGAGTTGCCGCCGCGGGTCTTGGTTCTCGAAGGGCGCGCCCGTGTCGGGGGTAGAGTGTACTCCCGTCAGTTCCAATCGAAAATTCCTCGATCGGTACCCGGGTTTGATGGTGAACGCCACACCGCGGAGATGGGAGGCATGATCATTACGGGATTTGAGCGTGGTAACCCGATCAATGTTTTACTGCGTGGTCAGCTTGGTCTTGATTATCGGGCACTGAGATCAGAGACTACAATCTACGACTCGAACGGGCGACCCGTCGATTTCAACCGAGACTCTCTTGTCGAGAAGCTCTACAATGACTGTCTTGACCGCGTCAGCGAATACAAACATAAGACACAGCCGTCGAAGCTCATCCGGGGCAACCAGGACCTCATCGAGCATGCGCGCGACAGCCACACGGATGGAAGCAAAACTATCAGTCAGGCCGAAGAGGCCGCCGCCGCGCTGCCGCATGCCTTACCAGTCTCCCAGCAAAACGTCCCGGAACGCGTGAACCGCGTGCCTGTGTCTTCTGACAAGGTAACGGGTCGCGTCCATACAGAACCCGGCACCCCAGCAACACAGAAAGCTTCGGACAAAGCCAAGGACATGGGCTGGAAAATAAAGAACAGCGCCGCCGCAGATGCGACGATTGACCTGACACAGGCCGTTGCAGAGCCAGACGCCACGCTGGGTTCTGTGCTCGACGAGGCAATCATGCAGTATCGGAGCCTCGTCGATCTGACGGCCCAGGACCACCGGCTGATCAATTGGCACATCGCAAATTTAGAGTACAGCAACGCCACAAATCTACACAACCTGAGCCTTCCTAGCTGGGACATTGATGCTGGGAACGAGTGGGACGGTAAGCACACCATGGTCGTTGGAGGTTACCAGAGCGTGCCGCGGGGACTGGCCATGTGCCCTACACCGCTCGATCTCAAGACGCGGGCTCCCGTCAATAGGATTACCTATCAAGACGGTGATGCCCCAGGGAAGGCCGTAGTGGAGTGTGAAGATGGCACGCGTGTCGAGGCGGACTTTGTTGTCTCGACGATTCCGTTGGGCGTTCTTAAACAGCCTGGCAGTGTAACATTTGACCCTCCTCTACCTCAGTGGAAGCAAGACGTCATCTCGCGCATGGGATTTGGCGTCCTGAACAAGGTCATTCTTGTCTACAAAGAGGCATTTTGGGATCCAAACAGGAACATATTTGGCGTCCTGCGAGACGCGTCGAACCGGCATAGTTTGAACCAGAGCGATTACGCTGCTTCGCGAGGCCGCTTCTTCCAATGGTTCAACGTATCGGACACAACTGGCCTGCCGTGCCTGGTCGCTCTGATGGCTGGCGACGCCGGGTTCCACACGGAGCGTGAGAGCAACGACATGCTTGTCGACGAAGCCACTCGAGTCTTGCGTAGCATCTTCGGCCGCGCCGTGCCACAGCCGCTCGAGGCCGTGGTCACCCGCTGGCAGTCTGACAGGTTTGCCCGGGGCAGCTACTCGTCCTCCGGTCCCCATATGCACCCCGATGATTACAACGACATGGCCCGCCACGTTGGAAACCTCTACTTCGCTGGAGAACACACCATCGGCACGCACCCTGCCACCGTGCACGGGGCCTACATGTCTGGCCTGCGTGCCGCGGCCGAAATTTTCGACGCAATCCTCGGGCCAATCGACCTGCCCAGTCCCCTCGTTCTCCCCAAAGACAATTCCTCCACGCTCAAGCGCAAGACGACGGAGGAGCGGCGCGATCCCAAGCAGGAGCGCGTCGATGAATACGAATTGGCCGCCTGGGACTTTATCATAAGCCGGCTCGGCCCGCGGCCGCTCGCCCCCGTCAAGGTGCCGCCGAACGCGTACATGCTCTACAACAAGGCCACTTACGAGTCTGCTAAGCGGCGTTGCGAGGAGGAGCGGGCGGGGAGTAAGAGGAAGGTCGGCCCGAACGACGTGCGCGTCATGACGTCGCGGTTGTGGAGGGCCGCAGATGCCGAGGAGCGCGCGCCCTTCGACCAAGAGGCGCAGAGACTCCGAGAGGAGCACGCCGCCGCCGTCGCATCGTTCAATGAGCTTTCGGCCAAGTGGGATTGGGACTATGTCGGGTTGCGGGCGGAATACGACAAGGATCATCCATTCGTCCCGATGGGGGAGAGCGAGCAGAAGCACCGCCGGACTGGCAAGACAATCGTCTACGCCGAGGACAGTGAGAACAGCGACCAAGACCTGTAGGCGACCATGTTTTTACATGGACCATTTCCAGTTATGCTTCTTCAAGGGTATTGGGCCGGCGTTGGGGACCTGGCTTGTCTGTAATCAGTTCGCAACCTGGGCCAATTCTATACAGGTGGTACAAGCCTGAACAGGGCTTGATGGTGCTCATTTCGCACCTCGTGTTGTTGAGTCGTTGCTTCTTGGCCGCCGCACGTATGTTTGTATGATAATTCTGAAGTCGGCTTAATGATAAGGGAAGCGACAGAACCGGATAACCGCACGAGCCTACAGTTACTTCGGCTTAATCATATACGCGAAGCACTCGAGATATTTGCACAGCGAGTGCACAGCGAGTGCACAACTAAACGGCCAAGTCTAGGTCGGATCCTCTCATATGTTGGAGAAAAAGGTCTTTGATACACCGAGGCCAGTGGCCATCGTTAGGGGGAAGAGCTTGGTACAAAGGGAAGCCAGAGGGGGTTTTGAATAACGAAAAGGGGGTTGTTTCTCTCTCTTCAGTGATTGTCCATCCCCCGTCCTCCTCCCCTTCCGCACATAATGGGGGTATACCAGGCGAGCAAATTACATATCGGCCGAGGCGGTGGCACCAGTGATGATCTCCACCAGCTCGCCAGTAATGACGGCTTGACGAGTGCGGTTGAAGAGAATCTGGTACTTCGAGATCATCTCACCAGCGTTCTTGGAGGCGTTCTGGGAGGGTGTCAGCTGCTACGTCACAATTCGAGAGCAAGATTCGAGCAAGACTCACGTCCATGGCGTTGCGACGGGCGGAAACCTCGCAGGCGTGGCCCTCGGCAAGAGCCCAGAAGAGAGAGTTGGCGAGAGAGTACTCGCGGAGGTTGCCAAGGAGCTCCTCGTCGACCTCGAAGGCGGAGAAGTTGGCTGTGCGGGGAATGGATCAGCAGGCTGTGCTAAAGTAATGTCCCTTCTGCTTGGACCGCCATCTTGGATTGGGGTTTACTCACGAGAAGCGGCAATGGCCTCCTCGTTAAATGCCTCAATGAGGTTGGGCTCATAGCTCTGAGCATTGACGAACCTGTTGTGGAGGATCTTGACGTCGTTGTACTCGCCTGAGATCTGCGAGATCTGATCGGCGATACCCTGGGCGTCGGCGAAGGTGGGAACACCCTTGCCAACACCAGCGAAGCTGAGCTTGATATCCTGGGCGTTGGTACGCGAGAGCTGAGACTTGCACTTCTCCCCAATGATGACAAGGTCGGGAGAGTCCTCGGGGGTATAGTTGCGGCGAATATAGCGGGACAAGCTGGAGTGAATACCACCGCAGAGACCCTTGTCGGAGGAGCAGACGATGAGGAGGTTCTTCTTGCCCTCAGCCTCGAGGGGCTTAGTCTCAGCCGACTCAAAGACCTCGTTGGAGGTGGCGCCGTAGCTGCGCGACTCGTTCATGGCGCGCTGGGCGCGGGTGAGCTTGGTCGAGGCAACGATCTTCATGGTCTTGGTGATCTTCTCGATGTTGCGAATCGACTTGAGGCGATCCTCAATCTCACGGAGGGTGGCATAGCCGGCGACAGCCTGGGGGGCGGCAACACTAAGGCGCGAATATTCATCAGTACCATGTCCAGCCGCTCGGTTCCTCATTGCAGAGCACCCCGGGATTTCAGCTATTTGTTCGATCGAGCGACTGTCACCCAGGTGCGCTCCCAACTAATTGTTCGCAGGTGATTTCCGTGCAACCGATGGACTTACCGAGGAGCCGAAGCCGCAGCTCGCAGAGCTGGCCTTGCCGCGCGGGAGAGCATGATGACCGAGTAGGGGGTGAGTAGAAGCCTAGACCGGAGGTGGTTCAATTGACCGCAATCGTCCTCGAGGTCAATTGACGGGCAGGCAGGTGCTTGAGATAGCTGGTTCGTAGATGAAAATAGTCTCTCACCGGGCAATAGACGTCGGTCGGACTTTGCCGGGTCCACGTCGAGAAGAGATCGGGACCGGAGAGAATAAATTCCAGTCACGTGCCAGGTCACGAATCCTACGGTTCCATGGATTTGGAGGAATGGCCAGTGCACTACCACACCTTCCGTTAGTACTACTGGGACGCCCCCGGGGCCCGCCCAGCGAAAGACCTGCAATCGATCCCCCCATCGTCTCTGGACTTGTTAACTTCCTCCCATTTCTCGAGAACCTCGCCCTCCAACCCTTCACACCAGAGTTCTTTGTTGACCCACGCGTTCGGAATTTCCGCTCCTCAGGGAGCTTCCGATCATAATTTCATATCTTACTCACTCACTGCCTTTATTGAAGCTGTCAGCCCGGCTCAAGACGGCTTCTTCCTTCCTTCCCCATTATCGTACCTTACTCCCTCGAGGCTCTATCTTCAATAACAAGCTCTGGTTCTCCAACGAGACCCAGCCCTTGCGTGTTTCCTTTCGTCTTCAACAACAAACCTTTCAGGGTAATAATATCGCCGCTCTGAATCGTCACCCTCGTACCAATTTCAAGATGAGCGACAGTTCCGACGACGACATGCCTCTTGCCAAGTCCAATGGCCACGGTAAGTCCATATCTTGTTCCATGCACGCGCGCGCGACTTGCATCCATCCCCAACCTCACAATCGCATTGTCCACAACTAGCCAGGCGCAAGCGTTTTGGCTTGCACACCTCCGCCCTTCGTCATGATCGCGAAACGATTTTGCCTTGAATTTATCTAATCTTGAGTTTTCCAGTCTCTGCCTCGAGGATCTCCGCCGCTGACGACAAAGCCATGGACCGCGCAGCTTCCAAGGCGAAGCCTGTTCCCCCTGGTCTCTCCATCCGCAATGGCCCTGTCGAGGTGGATGATATGGACATAGACGCTCCTGTCACCAATGGCAAGCGGAAGTCACGGTCTTCAATCGTGAGCGTCAGTTACAAGGACGAATCCGGCAGCGACGACGACGACCAGCCAATGGTACGAACCTGACTCACGACATGTGGCCATCGACAAGGAAAACTAATGTTTGTTTCCAGATCAAACGTCAAAAGACTAAGATGCCTCCCTCCTATAAGGATACGTCGGTACTCGAATCAGACGATGATGAGCCCCTCGGCGCCAAGCTTGCCGCGAGGAAGGCAAGCATTGAGAAGCAGGCTGCAAAGGACGCAAAGGCGATTCGCGCCAAGGAGAAGGCAAAGAAGGATGCGATCAAGGACGAGTCATCCGACGACGACGCCCCCCTGTCCAAGCGATCCAAGCCCAATGGCGTGGCGGCGAAGCGCGCCAAAGTCGAATCCGACTCCGACGCACCCATCGCCGCAAAGAAAAAGGCTGTCGCAAAGGCGACACCGGCCAAATCAATCAAGGCAAAGGCTGCTGATACCAAAAAGACCAAGGGCAAACCCAAGAAAGAGGAGAGCGCCGAGGCCGACGAAGATGAGGAAGAGGGCGGCTGGTGGAACGCCCCTAAGAGGGAGGACGACAGCGTCAAGTGGGATTCTCTCGAGCACAACGGTGTCTTGTTTGCCGACGACTATGTCCCCTTGCCCAAGCGTGTCAAGCTGAAGTACGATGGCAAGCCTCTCAACCTCCCCCTCGATGTCGAGGAAGCCGCGTGGTATTTTGGTTCCATGTTCAACTCCAAACTGCATGTCGACAATCCCGTTTTCCAGAAGAACTTCTTCACAGACTTCAAGGAGGTCATCGCGGCCTCGGACGGCCAGATCACTGATCAGCAGGGCAACAAGGTCGTCATCAAGGACTTCAGCAAACTTGACTGGCAGCCCATGTGCGACTATGCCGAGGAGCAAAGCGCCGCTCGCAAAAACCGCACCAAGGAGGAGAAGAAGGCCGCCAAAGACGAGAAGGATGCCCGCGAGAAACCCTACACCCACTGTATGTGGGACGGCAAGAAGGAAAAGGTTGGCAACTTCCGCGTCGAACCTCCCAGTCTGTTCCGTGGTCGTGGAGAGCACCCCAAGACCGGAAAGATCAAGAAGCGCGTGCACCCCAACCAGATCACTATCAACATCGGCAAGGGTGCCAAGGTGCCCGAGCCGCCCTACGGCAAGTGGAAGGCTGTAGTCCATGATAACAAGGCTACCTGGCTGGCATCATGGCAGGAAAACATCAACGGCGCCTACAAATATGTCATGCTTGCTGCCAGCAGCTCCGTCAAGGGTCAAGCAGATCACGCCAAGTTCGAAAAGGCCAGGGAGTTGAAGAAGCACATCGACAAGATTCGTGCGGACTACACTCGGGAGCTCACTACCAAGGTTATGGCGGACAGGCAACGCGCCACCGCCATGTACTTGATTGACAAGTTCGCCCTGAGAGCAGGCAATGAGAAGAACGCCGAAGAGGAGGCCGAAACGGTCGGTTGCTGTTCACTCAAGTACGAGCACGTGACGCTGAAGGAGCCTAATATCGTGGTCTTTGACTTCCTCGGCAAGGACAGCATTCGTTTCCACGACGAGTTTGCAGTCGATGAGCAAGTATTCAAGAATCTGAAGATTTTCAAGAAGTCTCCCAAGACTGACGGCGACGACATCTTCGACCGGCTCACCACCGCCCAGCTCAACAAGCATCTGAAGAGCTACATGGACGGCCTCACAGCCAAGGTGTTCCGTACATACAACGCCTCCATCACCATGTCTGGCCTGCTCCAGGATCTCAAGATCCAGAAGAACGCAACCATTCAGGAGAAGGTCAAGCAATACAACGACTGCAACCGCGAGGTCGCGATTCTCTGCAACCACAAGCGGACCGTCGGCGCCGGTCACGAGGCGCAGATGGAGAAGTTGACGGACCGTATCAAGGGCCTCAGATACCAGCAGTGGCGCAATAAGATGATGATGATTGATGTCGACCCCAAGATCAAGAAGAAGAAGGGCGCCGACTACTTCGCCCTCGATAGTACCCTTGACGAGGAATGGATCAAGGCGCACCAGACCTTCCTCGTCGAAGAGCAGCGCACGAAGATCACCAAGAAGTTCGAAAAGGACAGTGAGAAGGCCCTTGCCGAAACCAAGAAGAAGCTGCCCGACAAGGAGCTCAAGGAGCGTCTCAAGGCCGCGGATGAACTGGCCGCCAAGTTCAAGAAGGAGAACAAGACCAAGAAGGTGGAGGCCGAGGGCCGCGGCCCTACCGTCGAGAAGCTTGAAGAGGCCAACAAGAAGATTGATGACCGTATCAAGACCCTGGAGACCCAGGCCGCCGATCGCGACGGCAACAAGGAGGTAGCCCTGGGCACCAGTAAGATCGTGAGTCTGGAATCTCTCTCTCGACTTGGAACAATACTAACAGTACTCAGAACTACATCGACCCGCGCCTCACTGTCGTCTTCTCCAAAAAGTCCGGTGTACCCATTGAGAAGTTCTTCTCGGCAACCCTGCGCGACAAGTTCAAGTGGGCTCTCGAAACTGTTAAGGACGGAGACTGGAAGTTCTAGACAGACATGCTGTTTACAAGACGTTATCACAAGTGTCTTCTGTATACTGGGTTTTGCTTTCGGTGTTGGGACTGTCCCGCCAGGGGACAAGCTTTGGGTGGTTCACTCCTTGGGACGGCGTTGGCGAGCGAGTGGGGGGAGCAAAGGGATGTAGCATGCATTGCAGGAGGCAGTCGGCGCTCACGCTAGGAGCAGCCCTCATGGCCGCGATATCGGGGAGCTCACAACCACGGTACTTCTCCTTCGGGAGCGCAGGTACACCAAACCTCAATAGCCAATAACCTAGAAGGTCATAGGTGGTACGGTAGTCCATTTCACAAAAGTTGAGACTCGTAGACAAGAAAATTGACTTGTATGCTTTCATTCCCCGGACGGCAAAGTGAGGTGCCACGTGGGGATTTAAGGGACTTCGCTCTATTATATATTACGTGTAGCGGTGCGAGGTTGAGGCGTAATGCTCGGACTATGACGTCCGGGTTGTCGATGAGTACTACTTATTGTATGCCCTCTTGTTCCGGCTGGTCACGTCGCTCGGATAGCATTGTCCAAGGATCCTGAGTGTGTATGATCTGTATTTACGTGCCATTTTCGTCCAACGCTATATAGTCGCAGCAATTTTATCAACCCCGGGCAACGCCCGTCCCAAAAGTGATCGCTATGCAGATTCTCAAGCCCCAACAGAACGCCGTGAAAATCACACGCCTCTCATGCAGTCCTGTAAAGTATCCCCGTGGAGTCTATGCTTGTCGTATGGTATGAAACGTCTCCCGGCGCTGCCTCTGACCGCGCCGGGCCATTAAAAAGTTTGTAGTCGTGATGTTGGTATACAATTGCCCCCCCGGAGAGCAAAAGGGGGCCTATCTCCGGAGGAGGGCGGCGGCGCCGAGGAGGAAGGGGATGGAGAGGAGGAGGCCCTCGGGGCGGAGCGAGGCGCCAGCGCCGATGGGCATGATCTTGCCCTCCTCAGTCATTCGCCAGCCGTCAGGCACGGAGCCGCCGGCGGGTCGGTCGCCGCCCTCCCAGGGCCAGCCGGTCTGCTGGGCGGTGGCCTCATCGGTGCCGATACCGCCGGGGGGTACGGTCGGGGCGGGCCCGCCCGTCTCGGCGGCGGCGGTGGCGGTGACGGGGACCTGGTCGGCGTTGCCCTCATTGGCGTTGACCTCGCCGTCGACGGCCTCGATGGACTGCCAGTTGCCCGAGTTGTCGGTGTACTTGTACTCCTTGCCGGTGGAGTAGTCGGTTACCTTGACGTCGCGGACGACCATGCTGAAGGGGCCCTCGGAGAAGTCGGTCGGGCCCTTGGCCCACTCGATGGTGCCGGGTGCGTTGGCCGGGTCGCCGCCGGACCAGGCGCCGAAGCGGACCTGCATGGGCGACTGGGGATACTGGTTGTCGTCGGCCTCGTCAAAGGTGAGGGTGCGGACGAGGGTGCCGTCGACGTAGAACTCGGTGCGGTCCTTTGTCCAGTCGAAGACGTAGGTGAGGAACTCTTCCTGGTTGTTCTTGTCCATTTGGTGGAACTGGCCACGGTTGTAGTCGGTGACCTTGCCCTTGCCAAAGTAGTTGGACTGCACCTCGTTGGGATCCGCGCCGAGCCACTCAAAGTCGATCTCGTCGAGGGTATCGGACTGGAGGACGAGGGAGGAGACGATGCCGGCGCCGTGGGCGGCCTTCATGGTGATCTCGACACGGCCGAACATGATGTAGAAGACGGACATGAGCTGGGGAGCCTGGCCGGAGGAGGCAACGGTGAATGTGACGCCCTCATCATCGTAAGAGGGGCTGCCGGCCTCAACGAACGAGTTGACTGGGCCCTTGCGGAAATCGACGTCAATGGCCATACCGAGAGCCGTGTTCGGTTCGCATGTTGCTGCAGGAAGGTGCTTGTCAGATATGTCATGTACCTGGACAAGGGGTGTGGAAGGCTGCTTACTTTCTAACGGGTTGCAATCCGTCCATGTCTGCGCCGTCACTGATGCTGCGAGAGCTGCTGCGAGAGCTGCCCATCGTGCGGTCGTGAAGATCATTATGTGTGAGGGGTCGGACGATGTCCAAAGTCAGACTCGCCAAGAGTGTGGTACAACAGAGAAACAAGGGAGAAGAGGAATGCAAAGGGCGTATGCAGCGGGAGGCTGCTGTCAAGACTCGAGAATGCGTGTTCTCACGTGGGCGGACCAGAGCTGAAAGACGGCAGAGTGCCGACTTGGGTCTAATAGATTGGGTGGTTGGTATGGTTCGGTACATGCAAGTGAAGGTTTCGTTAGATCAGACGGAAGGTCAGAGACAGGAAGGGTACACGACAAGGAGGGCGAGAGAATATATGAGAGAGCATGTTCTTTTCCCAGCCACGGCAAGTCAAGTCCGTGACGGCGGCCCAGGCCGCGCCTCATTACAGGTCCAGCAAGACTTCGGGGGGCGAAATTGAAGGTCCGGAAACCCTTGGCCCCCGGTGTCCGCCTTGGCCGAAGGGGAAACGAAGCTGGCGACGCTGGGCGGCAGACGTGGCAGACGGAGGACCTCGAGTGACGCGTTGTCCTGTCGACGAGCAGGGGAGATTTGGATTCAAGAAGAGGAGGTTGGGAAGCGGAAGCGCTCTGTGGGAGAGAGCCGATTGGTCAGTTGTGGCTCAATACGGTGGCTGGGGCGAAATAGGGTGGCTGGGGACTAGCACCGGGCTTCGACTGGGCCTCAACGTCAGTCAGTCAGGCTTACTTGCTTGCCAGCTTGCGCATTGATTGCGTGAGAAGCCATACTTCCAACCTGTCTTGATAGTTTCAATGAATGCCGAATAGCTTTCACTTTCACCCGCATCCTCGATGGCCTGTTATCGACTCTCAGCCTTGGCGGAAGCTGCCAATTCACTTGTAGCTGTACCTACCATGTCGTATATGGGATCCCTCCTTTTCCTGCCTCTTTGAGCAAGACGACGATGAACAGAGTCCGACTCAGTAGGTTAGTGTTTTTGAAATACCGCGCGCCGGTTCCCAATCCACCCGTAGAGTCGGCCGCTCCCTCCATATCCCGGAGCTCTTCTTCGGTGTCCGGCGCCGTGACGTGACGTCAGGTCGACATCCACAATCGGATGCCGCTGAAACGACAGAACGGCCCCGAAGCCTCAGCTTGAGAGTGGGGCACCGGGGGTAACTGGACCCCTGAAACTACAGCGAATCAGTGCCCTGTCTCAGATGATTAGTGGTTATCTGCGGGTACCAGCGGGACTCCCTGGCCGCGTGCCCGCTATCAGTCACCCACCTCGCGCCTTGTCTCGACAAGGCAGTTGTCATCATGTAATTGCTATCCTTTGGTCCAACTCGACAAGTGAGGGGAAGCTTCCTGTCCTCCTCCAACATATCCCATCCTCATCTCTAAAGGGCCGCACACTCGGCCAGGATAGAGTGCGTGGTTTCGACATACTCGGATAAGACATGGGCCCTCCCGCCGCTCCCCGCCGCCTCCGGCTACGGTCACTAGCTGCTCTCTCTCCGGCTTACACCCCGGTGGGCGCATCGCCCATCCGGAGGCCCTTTCATACCAAGCCCGGCGCCCAGTCCGCCGGCGAGGCAGCCCCGGTCCAGAAGAATGCCACCTTTGAGAAGCAGCATGTACCCTCTCCCTTTGACAGCATCCGCGAGCGGAGGGCCAAGGCTGGCAAGCTCGTCGCCGGAGTTGCCGCTGCTTCGGATAGCGATATGTTCAAGGCGCCTGTGAGGAAACATTCCATTGCTTCATGTTGAGGACGCATTTGCTGATGTTGCACGACTGCAGTCCTTTGGGAAACCCAAGGCCAAGGACTGGAACCGTAAGACCCCTGGCCTCCCCTGACCGGCACTTGCTCATGACATGGCGGGCACGCTCCTGACGTGATGATCCAGACCACCTCACGGCGGAGAGCCGAGCGCGCCACCCCTGCACCCTGAAGCAGGCGGCCCGCTACCTGAAGAACCCGGGCCTCATCTCCCTGGGCGGCGGCCTCCCCTCCAGTGAATACTTCCCGTACGGCGAGATCTCCATGCGCGTAGCAGGGCCGCCTCACTTCTCCGAGCAAGACACGCTCGGCGGCGGCGAGGGTGGCCAGATGGTCACCATTGGCAAGTATGATGTTCGTGACGGCACGTCCGAGTACGACCTCTCCATCGCGCTCAACTATGGCCAGTCCACCGGCTCGGCGCAGATGATGCGTTTCATCACGGAGCACACGGAGCTCGTCTACAACCCGCCCTACGCGGACTGGCATGTCTGCCAGACCATTGGCAGCACCGGCGCCCTCGAGCAGGCCCTGCGCATGCTCTGCGATCCGAGGCGCAACGACGCCGTTCTCACCGAGGAGTACAGCTTCTCCACCGCCCTCGAGACCATCGCGCCCCTCGGCGTCAAGGCCTTCGGCGTCAGGGTCGACGACCAGGGCCTCGTCCCTGAGAGCATGGACGAGCTCCTTTCCACGTGGGACGAGGCGGCCCGCGGTGCCCGCAAGCCGCACGTCCTCTACACCGTGCCCTCGGGCCAGAACCCCACGGGCGCGACCCAGGGAGTCCAGCGCCGCCGCGACATCTACGCCGTCTGCCAGAAGCACGACGTCTTCATCATCGAGGACGAGCCCTACTACTTCCTCCAGATGGAGCCGTACCGGGGCCGCGGCGCCCAGGCGGCGGCCGCCCCGCCACAGGACATCGACGCCTTCCTCTCCTCCCTCATCCCGTCCCTGCTCAGCATGGACGTCGACGGCCGCGTCCTCCGCATGGACTCGTTCTCCAAGGTCCTCGTCCCGGGCTCCCGCCTCGGCTGGGTCACGGGCAGCGCCCAGGTCGTGGAGCGGTACATCCGCCACGCAGAGGTCGCGAGTCAGGGTCCCAGCGGCTTCTCGCAGGTCATGCTGTGGAAGCTGCTCGACGTGACCTGGGGCCACGAGGGCTACCTCCGATGGCTCATGGAGCTGAGGATGCACTACACCCGCCGGAGGGACATGCTGCTTGCCGCCTGCGAGGAACACTTGCCGCGGGAGGTCGTGAGCTGGGCACCCCCGGCCGCGGGCATGTTCGTAAGTAGCACCCACTTCCATCCTCGTTTGCCTCTTTTATTTTCCATGCACCCGTTACTACTCCCGGAGCACCTGGTTCCTCCTCTCCCAGATGTGCCACACGTGCCGAACCCCCACTGACGCGTGCTCAGCTCTGGCTTCGGGTCGATCCCGCCAAGCATCCCGACCACACGACGCGCGGGGTGCTGGAGATCGAGGACGAGATATTCAACCACGCCATCGACAACGGCGTGCTGTGCGCGCGGGGCTCGTGGTTCCGTACGGAGCCGCACCTTCCCGCCCATGACATGTTCTTCCGCGCCACGTTCGCCTCGGCGAGCGAGGAGGCTATGAGCACGGCCATCCAGCGCCTGGGTGACGCGATCCGCAAGTCCTACAGGCTGGGCTAAGCAGCACAGCAGCAGTCCCTGGCAACTGCGTGCCAGTGCATAGCCGGAACAGATGGGTGGTGTGATTCTCGACGGGGCGTTCATCTCACTTGGGGCTGCATCGAGGCGCATGTGTTTTGTTTTTTTATGATTCGATCTAGTGTGAGTCGGCCCGGCGAGGTTTGAAGGTTGTAGCTTTGGGGTGCATGGGATATTGTCCTGTCGTGCATAAATCGGGGCATGCGATTGTCCCGTCATTCTCGTCCTGTCATAATTATTCGGTCTCCTGGGCGAATAACCCCTGGCTAGTAAGCTCTGGGTCTTTTCAATGACAGGTGTGCTTGGGCAACACCTCCATCATTGGACAACTCCATGCCCGAGCGAAGTCTTTGTACATGCTGCGCCCTCCCTTGATGCAACCCTGGCTTATCGTCAGCCCGATACGCGTCAGCAATACACCTGATATCGGGCGGGTCGCTCTCCTTTCAGCCTGATTTCAGCATGGCCCCCATGAAGAAGAGCCTCATATGCTATTTTGACGACGTGCCTTCGCAACATCAATGAAGTAGACGTCAGATTCGTGTTCATTGCCATAAATGCATGCACCGCTACCTAAAACGCCGAAGAAACTACTCCGTCCACCACCGGCACCATGTCTCTGAGGGTGTCAGCGTCCCCGAACGCTCTTCTGTGCGCCCTGGTTCATTAGCTCGACTTCACGGCTTCGTGGAAGGCCACCTTAACACCATCGCCCGGCTGCAAAACGATCTCCGACTTGAGCGTGGGACTCCCTCCGTCCACCTCTGCCATGAAGTTGTCTATCCTCTCGTACTTCTGGAATAGGCGTGTCAGCACATATCCCATCTCGGTCAGAGCGAACTGCTGTCCGATGCAGATGCGCGGACCTCCGTTGAAGGGAATGTACGTCCACGGCTTGGGCTGCCAGTTGAACCACCTGTCAGGGGAGAAGACCTCGTGATGCGCAAACGTTTCTGATGGGGGTGGATAGATGTCGGCGCGACGTTGCATGACCAGGGTCGAGTAGCCGATGGGGGTGCCCTTGAGTACCGCAATCGGCTGCCTACCATCTGGGCCCCCGCCCACGGGAAGAGTCGTATCTTTGACAGAGAATCGGACGTTGAAGGGAACGACTGGGTAGAGCCGCAGTGTCTCGTTCATGACATTCTGGAGGTACTTCATGCTCTTGAGGTCGTCATAGGTCGGCTCGCGGTCGAGACCAACCTGCTTAACGATCTCCTCGCGGAGTTTCTCGAGAGCCTCGGGGTGGCGGGCAAGCTCATAAATGGTCCAGGACAATGTGCATGCCGTGGTGTCGCGGCCGGCCAGCAAGACGGCAACAAGTTGGTCACGGAGTACCTTGGGCTCACGAGTGAATCCGGCCAGCTCGTGCAGGAACGTGTAGCCTTTCTCGGACTTTGTCTTGGTGGCAAGCTCTTCTGGTGTCAGGCGAAGAGCCCTCTCGATGAATTGGTAGATGAATCGATCCATGACCACGAGACCTTTGCGATAGGAGTCGCGAGGTATCATGAACTTGAGCCTATTGGCACGAGCAATGACGCTCTGGACACGTTGGACCTCGTTAAAGGATTCCGCGAACTCCTGATTGATTGTCCTACATGGGTATGGTCACTATGCAGTTCACGAGAACAGTGCTGACAAGAAGGGTACAGAATACTCACGTCAGGGACTTGACATCATTGCCAAGGAGGAAGTCAGTGGACACGTCGAGTGTATACCGGAAGAAGAGATCACTGATATCGAGAGCTTTCCCATTGCTGGCCACGTAATCAATCGGCTGGTTCTCCCCATCCAGAGGCCCGCCGTTGGCGATGGCCTTGAAGAGAGTCTGGACATGCGACTCGAAACAGTGCAGGTCGCTGACGCGGTCTTTGATGAACTGGGGGCGGATGAGCTGTCGACTGGTGTGCCAAAGGTCGCCGTCGGTGGCAAAGATGGAGTCGCCGAGGAAAGGCTTCCATTCGCGATGGAAGGTTTCTCCCTTGCCGTAGTCGCTGAACTGCGTCGCCAGGATGGCCTTGATGTTTTCAGGGTCAGCAGTGGAGATGATGCGTTGGCCAAGAACGCTTATTTCGCCAGTCTGGCGGTCGATATTGTCAAACTTGGTGCGCCAAAAATCAAAGTTGGTATGATCCTTCATGGACTGAACAGCGTCATATACGAAGCGAATACCAAAGGGCGAGGTTCGCACAAAAGAACGAGCCTTCCCGCCGCCTAGGCGCCTGAGACGGACATGCTCATCAATGGAGCTGACAGCAATCCAGAGAATTCCAGCGGCGGAGGAGAAGACGACAAAGGCCTTGAGGGAGAAGTGTTCCCAAAGGGCCTCAACCAAGCCCATGGTAGGAGATTGGTGCAGCGGTGTGCAGCAGGGGATTCGAGAAGGGTCCTAAGCTGTAGTCGGCTAGCTGGCACGCGCGCTGGATCGCCGGTTGCACAAGAGGTGGTGAGGGTCCAGCACGTGGGTCGTGTCCCGTTGCACTGAGGATCGCCGAGGGCAGCACACGCAGTTTTGGCGTTGATGCAAAATTGGAGGACGTGTTGGCAAGGTCGAGAGAGAGAGAGAGAGAGAGAGAGAGAGAGAGAGCCTGGAGAAGAATTGACCAAGAGGAGGTGGAACCCAACTGAGCCCGACCAATGTGTTGAAGGGCTTGGAAAGGGATCAAGGATGACCAGATCGAGGTTGCCAACTAGTAGGATTTATAATGCTGATGAGACTTTCAGGGTCCGCTGGTGAGAGACGAGAAAATCGGAGAGTGGGTAGCACGAGGTCGAGTCCACGAAGACGGACAGGAAGGGAGGGTCTTTATTCTCGACATTTGCTTGGAGAAGAGCGGACGGTGCGTAGGGGTCGAAACAAGTCGGGGACGAGAGGGACCTCTGAATGGGTCTAGTACGCATGGGCGGACAGGAGTCTCGGGGCGGCTCATTACTCCGGACGGGACGGGCGGGCTGACGGTCTAGGCGTGGTGTAGCAAAAGAGGAGAGCTGGGAGGCTAGAGAATTCGAGGGTGGTGTGTGCGTGTGTGAGTCTCCGCGTGTCTCTGTTTGCTGGAGGGAGGCCAGGTGTGCTGGGATCAGGATCAGGATCGCCATTCAACCATGTCATAACCCCACACTCGAGCGTGCCTGCCGTTGCCGTATGCAGTAAGTGTTGGATCCGGACTGGCGGGGAAGGAGCATGTGTCAGAGGTAGCTCTTTCTTTGCCCAGGGCAGGGCAGGTGCAGACTTGCCTCCGGCTACTAGTAAATTACCTGCTACAATTTAGGGCTACGCCAACAGCGTCGTGGTCAGGAATATCATACCGGTAGCATAATGCATACTCTAGGTGTTCTTGCATCTGAGCAGTGGCCATACATCACGACAAGAACACAGTACCTCCCATAGGTCACTAAACGGCCGGAAGGATTCCACCACGTCCGGAGGCTTGCCTCGCGCCGCATCAACACAAGGACAGGGGCACAGGCAGCAGGACGCGACCAGCAAATAGACACAGCAAACACCAGGCCTCGAGCAGTTCTGATGTGGCCCCGAAGACAAGATATTCAGCCCAGGCGGCCATCATACTTTTTCGCACGTCGTGTCACCTCAACCACCTGATCTCTCAAGAAGCCGGCGCGCCTTGAACCGCGTCTACACTAGGTACGCCAACAGCATCCCACCGAGACACGAGGAAGTTTCCTGTTCAGGAACGAGAATCGGGACGGACCCTCGGGGCTACCCCTGGACTCCGCCCGCGCCATCGACACCGCTCCCACGACTCTGTTTCGCGTCTTCGTCTACCGGGCATTGATTACCATCGCTCCGTAGCGCGAACAACTCGTCAGCCACACAGCCCCTACGAACGACTAGCCTGTCCTGCTCGAACAATCAGTGTTCCCGAAGCCATTCCGCCAGTGGCTTCCTGCAGGGGGGCCCTCCACATGTTGTCTCCCCGAGTCTCGAGCCTTTGGCACGGATTGATGCTCGTTCGGCAGTTGTCGCAATCGCCCTCACAGGCCAACGAGGTACGGTATGCCTTGGAAGCCATCTGCGCGCATTCTGCACCCGCTGAGGCCCTCAGACCAGTCACCAGACGATCTGGATACCCAGAAGGGGAAGACCACCGAACCACATCCCTCTTATGGGGTAGCCCCAACGTCGTTCACGAATCTGCTGTTCGCACCCCTGCTTCCCCGCAAGCCGTGGTGCACGCCACACGGCATCTCTTCTGCACGAATGCAGCTTCCAGGCTCTGCTTCGCTGGGCCACCCAATCGCACCGCTCATTTTGCGTTCACTTCTCAGCTTTGGCCGAGGCACACACATGCCCATTCTTCACCACATGTTACGTGAGGACCACATCACGGGGGTGCCATGTACATTGAGCCGATTCGTCCACAAGGGTGGCCAAGGCCGATTCATAGCACTGCTTGGGTTATGATACGATCGCCCAGCGCCCCTCGAACCTGGTCATACCAAAATGCTTCCCCATGGGGAGCAGGGATCGTAACCCGAACCTTCCAATGACCGCCCCTGGCTCTGGGTTGCACCCGCTGGAGTCTAGTAGATCTCCCGGGGTAAACTCTGCTCGTGACTCTTCCAGGGGTGATTCGGGAACGGACTCGGCCAGTCTCCCTTCCTTCGGCCTCCGCTTCCGCTTACTGCCTCATGGATCGTAGTGGCCACACTCTTCTGGCGACACCATCGAGCAGAATTGCTGAGATATCGGCGCCGCGCCGACGCCCCGGGCAACCATCCTCTCCCTGAACTCCATCAGCCGCGGTGCCGCGTCGTACTGGCTCCGGTTCTGCCCCGCTGCATCCGTCCGGCCGGACCATAGCACCTCCCCGGCGGCGCCGGCTCGCGGCCACAGGATCGTGTCCAGGTTCGCCGGGTCGATTGTCTCGCTCCACGCGGCCACTTCGCCGCCCAGCACGAGCTTCGCCTGCTCCTCCGACAATCCCTCTGCCGGGTCGTGTGAGTAGATGAGTCTCCAGTTCTTGGTAGGGGAGCACCAGTCGTTGAAAGGGTAAAACTGCTCGAACGCAGCGCCGTTGTCGAAGTTGAGCCACTGGCCTCGGCCACAATCGAGATACTGGCGTGGTCAGTAGGCCGTTCGGCCGCCGCAAGAATTGTTACCGAGTACTTACAAAGAAGTTGTAGTTGCTGTCAATCACCTTGTGGCCCATGGCGGTGATCTCGCTGATCGCCTCGCCTCCGAGCCACGACTGGACGATCACATCGTCGCCCAGGGTGATGTTCCACTCGAGCGCCATCTCCTCCCATACCATGGGCACGAGGCCATGATTTCTTACCCGTTTGTGATTTCTGTCCATCCATTTCTGCAGCAGGGGCTGTAGGACCTCAGACGAGTTGGATCGGATACCCTCATCCAGCATCGAGTCGTTCTTGTTCAGCTCATCGCCGCCTGTGTGGAAGTAGGCCGTGTACGGTTGCACTCGTGGCAGGAAGTCGTCGAACAGATCGTCCAGGAAGTCGTCTACGCGGCTGTCGTTCATCTTGAATGCGCCGCAGGGCGGTTGCGCACACCACCAGTGGTAGGGTTGTTCGTTGTAAGCGACGATGAGCTCCGGATATGACAGCGCAATTGACCCTGTGTGGCCGGGCATGTCGATCTCGACGATGACCTGAATGCCGCGCTGGATGGCGTACTCGTGGATAAACTTGATGTCCTCGGGCTTGTAGGTGAGACCTTTGGCGTAGGCGCCCTTGCCGGCGAGGTCGGGCATGGAGGGTATCTCAAGCGGCCAGGACTGTGAGTCGGTTGCGTGGAGATGTAGCTTGTTCAACTTGGTCCAGGACATGGCGTCGAGGGTTCGGAGGATATCCTTAACAGGGAAGAAGTGCCTAGAGGTGTCGAAGAGAATGCCTCGATGAGGGTATTTTGGCGAATCCTCGATCTTAATCGGCGCGAGGTTGGTGTACCAGGAGGTACCGGTGCTGTGCTGCCAGAAAAGCTGAGAAAAGGTCTCGAGGGCGCGGATGATGCCGATGGACGTCTTGGCCTCTATCTCCGCGTCGCCGTCCTCGGACACGGTCAGGCAGTATTCTTCGTCCCACTCTTCTGCCAACAGGGTGTAGGGGCTCTTTTCCTCCTTGTCGGTTTGCGTGATGGCCAGGGACTTGACCCAGGCCTTCTCACCCGCGTGAACATCGGGCTCATAATCGACCCCACGGTCGTGGAGCACCCACGGAACGAAATTGTTGCGAAAGATGGAACTGAACGTTCGCGAGAGAGCACTCTGGACGATTTCCTTGCTATTGTAGTCTGGGCCGGTCTGTGGCGTGTAGTCGTAAGTGTAGGGGAGCTGCATATTCATTGCACTCTCAGTATACTGCGCGAAGTGGTCATGGGGAAGCGGGCGGGGGGCAGGTTTCCATCGTACATTGCCGCCATTGTATGTGACCTTGCATGTCTGGTCAATGAAGAGGACCTTATTGCCCGTCTCAACGCTCTTGGGGACGGGCCAGAGAGCGGCTGTCGGGAGAACGACGAGACTGAGGCCGAGCAGGAGGCTGAGGAAAGGTTTGAGAGACATGACGAGCGAAAACTGGAAAGGGAATCGTCTGGCTCCGGGCAACCGTCGCGTTGGAGATATGCGAGGAAAGAAGTTGCGGTTACAAGACAGATAGGTAGAGCAAAGCAGGGTGAAGCAGGCCAGGGACGGTAATTAAGTACAACGCAGTGAGACCTGGGAAGACGCGTGCCAAGTGAGACCAGGGCGCGAGGGCAGCAGGTGATAGAGCCGACAAGAGAAATAGGTCTCGGGTAGGCACGTCGAGTCGTGGTCAAGAGAAAGAGTAGTACGTTGCTTTCTGAGCTCTCGAGCCACGACGTTGGGTTGTATTGGTTGTAAACCTTGTGGACGTGAGGCCGTGGCTCAAGGGGGCGGGAGGGTAGCCAGGACGGGTCCAGCACCTCGTAGGGAGGAGGGAGACGGAGGATCGTCAGTCAATTTCCAACTGACGTCGCGATTGCCGATCCAGGGTCTCGTATGATGATAGCAGAGGACTGCGTCACAAGCGCTGCAACGGACTGCTGCACGGTCGCTCGACACGACTTGACGTAGGTAAGTCGTGTGCAGATAGCAGGCAGTCCGGCTGTGTGGGGAGGGATGCCGCTGCGTTGTGGTAGGTAGCGCAACGTTACCTCGCGCCATGTGCTGCCTTTCCCGCCGGACGCGAAGATGAGCTTTCCGATGGCAATGCGTAGCGAGCAGGTGGCTGGCCAAGGTGATCGCGTGGGCGAGGGTAGCAATGCGCAAAGGGCCGAAATGAGACGGGGTGCGGAATGCGACCTCGATGGGCGGGCTGGTAGGCTTTGTGCAGCCTAGCTGATGGTGAACATGTTCCTACTTACGCAATGATGGTCGCTTGGCTGCCATGGAGCGTCGAGGCAGAGGAGACGAAGGCGAATGTGTCCAGGAAAGCGGCGGTGTAACCTAGCAACAAACTGAAGTCAATGATATGCAGGACGCGGCGTCTACTCTTGGCGACCCGGCGGGGACTCTTGTTGTAGGTCGACGGAACACGAAGACGAAGCCCGCTTCATCGGAGGCAGCTTGCTTGTGCCACCTACTACTTAGGTTGTGCTGCAGGCTTTCACCGATCTGCATTGCAACTTCCATTCATCGACGAAGGGAGCGGGAAGGTTACCTCATGTACCTCACATCAACTTCCATAAGTACTAGGGCACTGATTAACTACTAGTACATACTTAGAAGACTTGAAGCTTAGGTTCCACAAGGTTGCGAATACTAGTGGTAATGGCCTGGAAGACTCGCTGGACTTCAGGGGACCTGCACCGAACTGACCAATGACAAGCACTGGACATGCCTGTACCGGTAATATCTAAGTAGCTAGCCCCTCAAGTGACACAATATTAGTACTGCAATGACCTCAGCGACACCGAGTGGTTGAAATCACATGGAATCGCAACATCACAGACAAGTTGACAGCAACAAGGCACGTCTTGTTATTCTGCACATGCAATATTCCCATGCTGTGTTTCCTCTAGACGTCAGCGGCGTGCCCTCACAATCCCTACCCATCATCGAAACCAGTCGTCGTCAAATGCGTGCCCATGGGTCATCTTGGGGGGGCACCCCGACGGACAAGGAGTATCCCATCATAGCTCCCGCCTCGGGCGACCGGGACGGGTTCCAGCGCTCGCTGGCGGCGCAGGTCTTTTTGGCGGTGCCGCGATGACCTAGGTCCACTTCCGGGACCAGGTGTGTCGCACGAGCCTGAGCATCGGGAATTGTCCCACGGCTGCCAGGTCCGCAAGACGGCGAAGCTCTCGATCCAGATCCTCAGCAAGCGGCTGGTCAACCTCACGAAGCGGGTGCGCGAGCTCCAGCGTCTCGATGCTTCTGGGGAGCATTTCCGCCAGCGTGTCGGGTGTGACGGAGTGGTCTTGTGAAATCTGGCGCCACGAAGACACATCTAGGAACAGTGTTCTCAATGTCGGAAGCGTGGCGAATCCAGTCATGGGAAGAGATTCCCCGA
Organism: Furcasterigmium sp. R96-07A1; assembly: GCA_037042015.1. Classification (NCBI taxonomy): domain Eukaryota; kingdom Fungi; phylum Ascomycota; class Sordariomycetes; order Glomerellales; family Plectosphaerellaceae; genus Furcasterigmium; species Furcasterigmium sp. R96-07A1. The sequence goes on along the minus strand of JAXQJP010000327.1, from coordinate 95,520 downwards.
AGCGCCGCATCGAACTGCTGCTCAGCCGTAGGTCGAGGTGGATGTGCCTCAGTCGGCGTAGGTCTTGCATTTGGCAGACTATGAATGCAAAGTCGGCCGCATGCAAGTGGTCCACGGGCGGCCCGGACTCGTAAACAATATGTTCCACGTTCGGGCAGTACGCTAGCAGATTGGCGAGCTCGGTTGCGTATAAACTCGACTGAGTTACCTGCAGGGCTCTGAGGTTCGGCAGGGTGTTGCGCGCGCGGGACGAGAGGCCGAGATGGCAGATGCGATGCAGGTTCAGTGTCTCAAGGTGCTGGAACGTGGCGAGGAGCACTGGGATGGCCAAATTAAGGTGCAATAAGCTGGCCTCCCTGCCGTTCTCGAACGCCAGATCCAGTCTGCGCAGCTTCTCGTGGTGGGAGACATCGAAGCCTTGGTGCTGGCTCATGTAGGCTTCCCTGACACACGGCGCTGACAACCTGTGGGGTTGCGAGAAGTAAATCGTGAGGTGCTCCAGATTAGGCATCAGGAACGTTAGCATCATGGCAACGTCGACACGCAGCTGTCGTCTGTCCCTGGGCGTCCACGCCATGCCAGGGTTGTTCTGCGCCTCTGTGAGACAGAACGGCTCCCAATCCACAGAAGGAGCACGGGTTTTGAGCGTGTTGACGGCAGCGGGCACAACTTGAAGTAGATCCGTAGTCGTCATAGCATCGAGCACTAAATGATGAAGACAGAGGCGCCTAACGTGAGCGGCCAGGTCGGGTCGCGCAATAATCGTTCTGGCAAAGTCTGCGCACCGGCGGTCCCAGGAGAACCTGAGGGATCTCCATGAGTCCCCGAAGCCGGGAGCAAATTCACTATAGAGGTAGGGCTCCGCAAGTATGTGCAGCCTTCTGCAGGTCAAGGAGAGGTTGCAGAGTGCGTCTCGGTTGATCGAATACCATGACTGGTCGTTCGGACTCTGACCCGACCAGGAGTTCAAGAAAACCGGTATACCGTCTTCCAGATCATGGAAATAGGTGAAATACTGGAAGATCTGATTCAAGAGTTCGGGGGGGAGGCTAATAAGACAGGCCATTACGCGAATCCTCGTCTGCGAGTGCAAGATCGAGGTGTATGATCATGTCAAAAGGTCCAGGTCTGAATGAAGCCCGGGCCTGTTTTGCGAGTCCCAAGATGAGCGAGGGTGTTGCTGGAGGGGGAGAAGCGACTCGCGAAGTACTTGGATATTCTGATCTCAATCACCTTCCCATGAGTCTGTGGTGATTCGGGTCCCGCCTATCAAGGAGAAAGTCAGTTGCGCATTACCTATCGATCAATTCGGTAGAGGATAATGACGAGAGCATCGCGGCATGGGAGGGAGGCGTTGCTTCTCACAAGTTCGGCAAAAGACACGTGAACTCAGCAATGCGCTCGTTTGATTCAAGCAGATACATGAGCATTCCCTCGTTCTTACCAAGCACGTCTTGTTGGCTGGTGACCGAAACACACCGAAGCCCACCGATCACCTGAGAAACCATTGTCATGGAGGATTAGAACACTAACTATCCTCTCTAGGTTTAGAGCATGAGGCGGTTAGATCTCCACCTTGCACAACGGCTGCTTCCTATCACACCGTTGAGCTCCGTCCTCGGTGAAGTCCCACGATTCGCTCACATAAGCAGACCCGCATTGCCTGAATTGGACTAGTCTCAACTCGAAGGCTTCAAGTGCTTCTGTGGTCCAGCAGGTTTGCCATCATCTGCCTCCAGATTCGCAACGTCCTTCATCTTCCAACCTCGACCACCACACGCGACAGGCCTCCGACGACAACCCAGTCCCGTCACCACCACAACGCGCATTGCTACCACACATCGAGAACAAGAGCACGACTGCTGCCAATTCAGCACTGAAGCTTGCTCATATACCGCGACTCGCACCCGCCCTCAGGCGCATTTGACACCATGTCTGCCCTCGACAATCCCCAGGCGCAGGCGCTCGACGCAGCCATCCAGGCCAAGATGATAGAGATCGGCCTCGCGCAGGGCTCAGATGCGGCAGGTTTCTCTGAGTACATACTCCTCATGCTCAACAGCGGCACCAGCCAGGAGGCTCTCGCCAAGGACCTCTGCAGCGAGTTTCTCAGCCTCCCTCCCGATGACCCGACAACAGCGCAGTTCGTCGCCTGGGTATTCGAGCAGGCCCAGCAGATGAGCAACCAGGCCGCACCTGCACAACAACAAATGGAGACCCCTGCATTCGCATCTGAAGCCACAGACGCCGCGGCCAGCGGTGAGATGGACGTCTCCATGGGCACCGGCACTTCCGAACTGAACGCGTGAGTTGTCCCTCACGGCGCCATGTTGACGGCGGAAAGCTAACCCATCGTAGTCCTACCGGCCCACGCTCCATGCGCAACGGCAACAACCCCCGCGGTGGTCGCGACAAGCGCATGATGAACCAGATTGGCAAGGCTATGGACCGGCCGACCGACCCTCTCCACCGAACCCGTGGCGACGATCGCATCAACTCCCACAACAACCGAGGACCCCCGAATGGCCCAAGAGGTGGTCGCGGTGGCGGCCGAGGTGGCATGAACGCCCGCGCCGCTAACATCCAGGCGGGCCTGAACGCGATGGGCGGCATGGGCGGCCCCATGAACGGCGCCTGGATGGGAGGACCGCAACAGCCCGGCGGAATGGATCTCATCGCCATGATGCAGCAGCAGAATGAGATGATGGCGCAAATGCAGCAGCAGATCATGAACGGCGGCTTCGGTCAGAACCAAAGGCATGGGAAGTCTCTCTTCGAGCGCTCCCAGAACCCTCGCCACAACAAGAACCGCCACCAGAAGCACGACGGCGCAGCGGGTGAAGGTGGCGAGGGCGAGGACGTCGACATGTCAACAAAACGCGAGCCCCCCAGCCCCGAAGACACCGTTTGCAAATTCAACCTGCGGTGCACCAACAGGGACTGCAAGTTTGCACACCAGTCGCCGGCCGCCCCGCCTAACACGCACGTGGATGTCAGCGATGTCTGCAGCTTCGCAGCCGCCTGCAAGAATCGCAAGTGCACAGGTCGCCACCCGTCGCCGGCCACTAAGCTCGCACACCAAGGCGAGCAGGATTGCAAGTTCTTCCCCAACTGCTTCAACCCTCAGTGCCCCTTCAAGCACCCCGATATGCCGCTCTGCCGCAACGGCGCGGGCTGCACGACGGCCGACTGCAAGTTCACCCACATCCAGACCAAGTGCCGCTTCAACCCATGCAAGAACCCGCGCTGCCCCTACACCCACGAGGAGGGCCAGCAGGGCGGATTCAAGGACAAGGTCTGGACGGCAGATGGAGACGATGGGCACGTTAGCGACCGCAAGTTTGTCAAGAACGAAGACGGTGCGGATGAGGTGATCGTGCCGCAGAACGACACGGCCATGGACCAAGAAGGCGGCGCGCCCCAGGAATTGATCACATAGCGGGCGAGAGGTAACACTGTCATGAAGAGGATGATGATGGCAGCAAAGAGTAGGGTGAGCGGAGGATGGAATGTACTATACCAGGCTGTATGAGAGATGGCCACAAACCGGCCCAAAAGGCATCGGCGGCGTTTGGGGGAGGGGGCCATGGACTGCCTCTATGAGAAATGCGAGGCCTTCCTTTTTATTCCCGAGTCACTTATTGGATGTCTTATAGCTCTAGACAGATTCCAGCAGCGTCGCAGCCAGACGAGGGGCGGGAGACCGAAGATTGTCGTCTCCGAGCCTGGGTGTAAGGATGTGATGGAATACAAGGCGTTTGCAGGACCCTGAACTATCCCTTCAACTTGTGATGCGTCTTACCAAGTTAGAACAATGCGCCAGTATATGTGGCTTTGTTGACGTTGTTCCCGATGGGTCTGAGTCTTGCGCCTGTTGTGGCCTGACAAGATCCATGTTACGTGCATGTGGCGGGTCGAGCGATCACCATTTTGCTGGGTTAGACCAAGCTCGACTTCTTTTCCCCCACTGTCACCAACACTGCATCAAACCGACAACATCAGGGCATTGCGACCACTCCTCGCCTCTGGAAGGCCCCCGATCGCAATCATGAGGCCCTCCACACCTTGCGCTCTCCGTCGAGCGGCATTGCAACCGCGAACGTGCGCCGTGCATCCTGCCTGGACGACCGCAGCCTCAGCCATCAGGTGCACATCACGAAGGCCGACGCCACGATACCGCCAGCGCCGGTGCCGCGGCCTCGCGACGCTCGCCCCCGCAGCCGAGCCCGAGAATGTCAAGAACATCGCCGTCATTGGCGGCGGAATCACAGGCCTCTCGACGGCGCACTACCTCGCCAAATACGCCAACCCCGGCACTACCGTCACCCTCTACGAAGCCAGCAACAGGCTGGGCGGGTGGCTACGGACGGAACACGTCGAATTCGAGCACAAGGGCCAGACGGCCACGGTGCGCTTCGAGCGCGGCCCTCGCACGTTCAGGAGCTTCGCCAAGGATACTTGGAAGATGGACGACATTGTGCTGTTCGACCTGGTAGGCGGCTCTCCCCCAAAGGCCCGGAAGACTGCCCATGGTCGTAGACCTGGTGACAGCTTCGTCACATGGATGCGGACTGACATGGCTCCCGGCCACAGCTTCGTGATTTAAAGATCGACCCGATCTACAAAAAGAGCGGCGATCGTTTCGTTGCCTTCGGCGACAAGGTTGTCCCGATCAGCTTCAAGAACGTCTTTTTCCATCCGAAGTTACGAGGGATGTGGCCAGGAATCATCAAGGTGTGGTGGAACAAGAAGCGCTCTCGCCTCGGCGGCTTTGACAAGGTGGCGAGTACCCCAGCGAGCACTATAGAGGATGTGTCTGTGGCAGAGTACTTGCGCGAATACTCGGGGAACAACAGGGCATTGGAAAAGGTCATCTCGGCAGTGCTCAATGGCGTCTGGGCCGGTAATCTCGACCGCTTGTCTATGATGTCGGTTCAGTCAGCCTCGTTCTGGTCGACTTGGTTCAAGCAGGACATCGACAAGGTCATCATGCCCGCACATGAGGCGCAGTTGCTTGAGATGGGATTGGGCGACAAGGAAATCAAAAGATTGATCACGGCCAGCGTCACAGGCCACCTGGTAATGTTTCAGGACGGCATGAGCGCGCTGCCCAAGGCTATCGAGGGCAGCCTCACGCAGGATCCGGCTGTGCAGATCAAGACAGGCACCCCAGTCGAGAGAATCGAATACGACGCCTCGGCCGGCAAGGTTATGGTAAGTGCCCCATCGTACCTCTCCTCTTCCCGAAGCATCGATTGACATGCCTCCTCAGGTGACCTCTGGCGGTGAGCCTAAGGCCTACGATAAGGTTATTTCAACCATCTTCTCCCGCGATCTCGCCTCCCTGGCCCACTCGCTACCCTCGCTCGCCTCTGCAGAAGCCGCCACCATCACGACTGTCAACCTTTGGTTCCCCGAGCCAAATCTTAACGCTCCCTACCGCGGAATTGGCTATCTCCTCCCGCGCAACGACGGCGGCTTCCACGACTCCCACGGCCTCCTCGGCGGCTTCTTCGACTCTGACGCGCTCAACCGCATCGGCCATGAGCCCGCCGGCACCAAGCTCTTCTACCTCTTCCGCGGCGCCATCCCCGAGGACGAGGCCACAGAGCTCGCCCGCGAGGTCGCCTCCAAGCACCTGGGCATCGACCCCCTGCGCCCCGCCATCCACCTTCACAGCATCAACAAGGACTGCATCCCCCAGCACAACGTCGGCCACGCCGCCGCCATGTCCCGCGCCGCCGCCGAGCTTGCCCAATCCTTCGGCGGCCGCCTTGCCGTCGCCGGGCCCAGCTACACCGCCCTCGGCGTCGTCGGCTCCATCCGCGCCGGCCACGACGTCGCTGCTCAGGTCTCCGGCCTGCCCCACGCCCATATCGGCCCTACGGGCCTGAGTCAGTTCGTCGGCGACGGCCCCCCCAAGCTCGTCCAGGTCCCGCTTCAGAAGCTGCGCGACCTCGGAAGAGCAGTTCCCAAGAAGGTTCCCAAGTGGTTCCACAAGCTGACATGATGCGAAGATGTAATACATGTAACACTATCTTGTGACGGAATAGTTTTAGATTCGAAAGGGTTGATTTGGGCTAGGTAACATCGGGGAAGACGTGTATTTCAGATTTCATGTCCAGTTCAGATACCAGCTTCGGCAGCATCAACGTCATGAAGGCACTTTCGTTGACGAGTCTAACTTTGTGGTTTCATAGAGAGGTATCTTAGAGGTATCAGGCGCCCATGAACCAATCCACTGATCCTTCCAGCCCTCATTCCTACGTGTCGGCCTGTCGACCTATGTATTCTACAGCGAAAGGGCATGCGTGGTATCACTTGACTAAAAGAAAAAACGAAACCAAAACCGAAAGACTATGGGTTATTTTGCGTTTTTGTCCAAAACACCAGGACAAGACCGTCGTATGGGGGCTTGAGAAAAGGCAGGGAAACGACCGCAGCAAATGTCCGATGTCCATGAACCCCCCTGTCTGGGTCATGGACATATTTGCCATCAGTCCAACACGAGCGGCACATCCTTAGTTCCGCCTTTGCCGCCCGATGAATTCTGCTTCTGCCCAAGTGGCGGGCGCGCCGTCTGTTTCGGTCTTTGATGTTGACCCTGCTGTGGTGTCGGTATGGGCATCACATTCGATCCCTCCACGATTTGCAATGGTGTTGCAGATGCCTTCAAGGTTGCCTCAATGCCTGCAATGTCCTCGCCACGGGCATGTGCCCGGAGTGCCTCGTCGAGCGTGAGGAGCAGGTGTAAGATGCCCGGTGTACCCTGTAGTGCGGCTGCACCACTGCAGAACCCCTGCCAGTCGGTGCCACGGTGGTTGAAAACGGTCTGGAGCACAGTGTCGAGGCCATCACCTGTAGCCCTTTGCCTTCGCGAGACGAACCAGAATACCTTGGCCTCCCGGGTCCTATTGCGAATATCCAGCTCAAGATTGCGCATGGCTCCTTCGGAATCGGTAAGGACGTAGCGGATGCAGTACCAGTCGGCACTCCTAGGTAAGATCGATAAATGGCCCTTGCCTTCGGTGTCGAGCCCAGTCCACCGCGATTCAATCTCGTCAAAGGCTTTCAGAACCGGGAGTATCTCCGCCATGTACCATAACATGAGCTTCAATCCGCCAACTGAGCTGGCGAGCTTCGTCAGATAATCCAGCACGCGCAGATGAGGATTTCCATGATTAAGAACCGGTCGCAACGTGGTGTTCGCCAGGTCCAAAGTGGCAGACAACCGCTGTGGTTCGCCACTTTGACCAGGGAGCGTGATATCGTTGTACTCAAACTTGACCCGGTGAAGGCCAGTCTCGACTGCCTTGAGAGCGCCTCGAGAGTTACGGACCGCATCCAGGAAGGACGCCAAGAGATCCACGGACCGGATATGGGTAGCAAGACGTTCAAGAACAGGCCGACCGACCAGGCCTCGAACCTGGAAGGTAAAGCTGCCGTGGCGTCTGTCAAATGTCACGTCCCGGTCGACCCGATAGGGTAAATCCTTGAACTTGGTCTGGTCGCGAACCTTGACGATCGCGTAGCAAGTTGTACTGAGAACGTGGCCGTTGTCGTCCTGGGGCGTGGACAGCTCGCCACGTTTGAGACCCTTGAACCTGATCTCGACCTGATCTTCTGCCCAAGTTGGACCTTTGTCTCCTGCGCGACCTCCAGTGAGGAGCTTGCCGAGTCTACACATAACCCGGGGAATCCGAACTTTCTGAGACAATTGGGAACCGACGAGGTACTCGTAGTTGATGCCTCGACTGTGCAACTGCCCGACCTCGGTGTTCATTGTAATCATAGCTGCTGCTACGACTGTCAGGTGGCTCCAGAAGCCATCATCCAAGTCAGGCTGTCCTTTGGTAAGTGGAAGTCGGAGCCAAGTGTCGAGGGTACGTTGATCTCCTTCTCGATTTCTGTCGACGGTCAGAACCTCTCCCCTCCCGAGTTATTCATGGATGACTTACACTTCGACCAGCCACCACTCGTCGCCGCCCAGACTTAGGGACATCATGACAAACCATTCCTCACCCAGGCCGAGGCGCTGGAAGAAGACAGGCTGATACTGCTCACGCGTTCTGATGAGCTTCTTGATCTCCTCGCCCCCGATGGGGCTTTTGGTCATGTGCCAACCAGCGCTCTTTCCGCGGCGGTTAAACTCTTCTATGACATAGCCCCATCTGATGTTCTCGAGGGAAGTGGCGCCGTCCTCGGCGGGATCTTTGCCGCCGTGGTTGAGTCGTGACTCGCCTTGAAGCGCATACCTGGTGTGTGGGCGAACGGCAGCAAAGCCTGTGACGGGCTCAATGACGAGTGTGGTCTTCTTCTTTGGCCCAATCTGCATCTCCAAGGATGAATCCAGCGGTTCGTTGCGCGAGATTCGCAGCCTCATGGAAGCCTCCTTCTTGACGAATCTCGGTGCGACGGCAAGCTTGTCGTGTATCGATTTGAGAATATGCTCGACGTGTCGAGCAATCGCAACCTTCAGAAGTCCCTCTGCGGAGAGTTCATCGGCATTGAGTTGTAGCTCGACATCCTGTATTTCCTTGTTGTCTCTGTACCACTTCGCAATAAGGCGGCTGGGATGCTTGGGGTCAGGCACGCCTTTCTTTTGTCTCCCACTGTGGACTGCCACCATGACCCAGCTCTTGGGCGCGTTGGGCCCATATCGGTTTGTCCAATACTGAATAGCAAGAGCACGATTGAGAGGCTCTACTTTCAGATTTCCGGTCCACGAGGTCCTGACAAGCTCATTGGCCTGCCGCCTTAATTCGTTGATCTTGTGCGTCAGAACGTAGTCATGCAGGAAACTGTAGCAGCTCTGCAGGCCCTCCGAGGCGAGAATCTCGTTGACGCGTGCTTCGAGACTGTTCATAAGGCGATCATCGAGCTTGGTGGGCGCCGGTGAAAAGGCAAATCGGAAGTCGATGAACCAAAATTGTTTCTCGAAATCATCGTCGGCGATGGTCAAGTCGACCTCGAACTCCCCCTTGACCTTAAAGGTAACTCTGCCAGACTGTATGCTGTAATCCTTGAAGTGGTGGGGTATCTTGTCGTAGTCCTCCAGATTTAGTCGCAGGGAAAGCAGTGTGTTGAGCTCCTCGATCCATTTCAACTGCTCCTCCGGCGTCAGTGGCGGTGGTAGGATGTATCCAGGCTAATACAAGGTCAGCACAGCTCAGTACAACAATGGGTCAAATTTCTGCCATACCTCCGGTATCCACGAGGCCTCTCCGGTCGTCAGGACTTGGAGGGCAGTCTTCAGATCAGGTCGCGGGAGTCTGGCATGCCCGAGGTCGCGTTTCAGCCCGATGAGTTCATTCTGCGTATAGTCAAAGATCATCCGCTTGCCGTCTAGATGCGCTTTCAGATCGATCAACTTGCTGACCGCATCTGCTTTCCAGCTCCAGTCAGTGATGACCAAGGCCTTGACCCATTTCGTGTGCGCATCCTGGGCAAACTTCAAGAGTGTTGTCTTCCTCTTGCGGTTGCCCTCCGAGTTATCGTCCAGAGCGTCGTTTCCGTTTGCCGTGCCTCCATTTATGGCAGCAGGCATCCATTTGATATTCGCCGAGTCTACGATAGCTTTCTGCAGATCGTCGTGAGTCGCTTGAGCCAATCGTATCAGAATCGTAGAGAGTGGGATGAACCCTTGTGTGATGTGGTTGATGTCGTCAGGCAGGTCGTTCATTCGATTCGGATTCGATTGCGCCCTTTGGGCTCCAGGCTGCGGGCCGGTGGCTTCGCCCAGCGCCCCGTTGACCATCGATCCCGACGTATTCTGCAAGGCCAGACCCTTTCCCTTTTCCGAGGTTTTTTGTGGTTCAGAAGCGCCTTCGCGTACACCGTTCGTGATTAATTCTCTGTCATGGTCTGACCGTGCGCCGTTCTGCATGCCGTTCTCCATGTTGGCGACTTCCTGGCGTCATGTGAGGGCCTCGGCTTGCCTTGGCCTGCCACGCTGCCCTCCCCCGAATGCCTCGCCGCGTCGACCCGGATCGCCGTTGGAATATTTCTTCGTCTATGGCATCGATAGGTTCGTCGGGTTCGCTTTCGCAGCGGGAGAGATATTGACTGGGGATATACCCAGTCACCGACACCCGTTGCGCAAGCCCTGAGACTCGCGCGATTGTGCTCAAAAATCGAGAGGACCCTTTCACGAGCGCTTCAATTTGGAAGCGGCAATGTTTCGAGTATCACACGTTGAGTGGTTGCCCTAATGGCGGAGAGTTGCGAGCGCGCGATGTTTGCCAAAGAAAAGCGCCCTGAACAGGCTTCCCCAAAATTCTGTTGCGGCGTGAAAGTCACAGTTGAGGTGTTCGGGACGGGTCGAAAACAAGATGGATGTCGCTCCTCGCTCCTAGGTCGCCTCTGGCCGTCGTGGGTCGCGAAAGATTGCGCGCGTGGTGACGTTGTAGATAGTTGTTGGTGATATGGAGATGGGTTCGACGGCGTCCTTTGAGGTGGTCGGTTTGGGAAACGGGCTTTCACGCCAGGCCAGGTCCCCAGGGCGTTCGCCTGGCGGGAAGCAACAGGCCGGGACATTAGAAGGAACCACTCAAATGGCCCAGTCATGTGACGCCAAGATTTGCGCTTTGGTTCCGCATCCGCCGGGCTCGGTTGCTCCACTCTTATCGCGCTGGCCCGGAGCCGAAGCTCGCCAGGCAGTAGGGCGAATCAAACTTGACCATCCGTGACTGGTACCGCGCCAACGTGCCAATGGCTTACGGTACTTGTTGTCTCGCCTTCCATCGGAACACCTCAAGTTACCTTATGTGTAGATCTACCATTAGCCACAAAGGCACACGCCCGTTGCATAGAAGCGAATGTCTATCTGGATTTAGCTAATTAGAAGGCGAGAAGACCACCCGCTTTAGGCCCGGCTGACCTCCTCTCGCGATGGGAGGTCCTACTCTAAATTGAAGCTCCGGTCTGAAGCTCTTGATTAAAGCGCCTCACTAGGTTAGCGGCCATGTCACACTGTTGATGTAGAAATGCGCCTCAATGTTTCGCTCGGGTGACTTTTCTGGACGCAAAAGAATCGCAATTCATGTTTTCCGGCCTCTACGTGAAAGCGTAGTTACAATAACTCAGAACCTCCCGAAATGATATACCGCCAACTCCGTTGCGAAGGGTGTATCCTCTCAGGGTTCAAGTGCAGCTGGCCGCTGTCTCCAGAGATCATCCGTTGGATGTGATATCGAAGTTTGTTGGTAGGCGCCCGGGGCCAAGGTAGTAGTCACCTCTCAGCTATTGGGGAAACAGTTGATTAACATGACTGTTCTACGTACAGCTTTGACGGGGATCAAGCCCACCTGAGCCACGCGAGTGGTGACTTACAACTTGTTGGGGCCTGACGCCGCCGTTGTCGGCCACTGGTATCCTGCAGCATCACTGAACTTGTATCCGTAAGAAGAGGTGAAGTCATCGAGAACGGCGGGTCCGCGCGAGCCTGACAAACACGGGTTAGTACATCTCCGACGATCGGCGTCTTGGCACCAGTAACACATACCGTAGGGGTACTCCATGGGAATAATCTCCTTGTTGTCGTCAAGGTAGTGGAGCAGGGGGGTGAAGATCCTCCAGCTGGCGTCGAGCTCGTCGTCACGGACGAAGTTGGAGTGATCGCCCTTGAGGCAGTCGAGGATGAGCGACTCGTAGGCCTCGGGGATCTTGAGGTCGGAGAAGCGGCGCCTGTAGGTCAGGTCGAGCTCGGTGACGACAGTCTGCATGCTGAGGCCGGGCAGCTTCGAGTTCATCTTGATGTAGACACTCTCGTTGGGCTGAATGCGCATGACAAGTTCGTTCCTGGGAATGTCCTTGAAGATGCCCGAGGTAACATCCTTGAACTGGATGCGGATCTCTGTCTTCTGCTCGTTGAGGGCCTTGCCAGCCTTCATGATGAAGGGTACACCATCCCAGCGCTCGTTCTTAATGTAAGCAACGAGGGCGCAGAAGGTGGGGCACCTCGAATCCTTGGGCACCGTGTCGTCCTCCTTGTACGAGGGCTTGCTGCCGTCGAGAGACTTGCCGTACTGGCCGATGATGACGTTCTTGGGCTCGATAGCGGGAATTGCGCGGAGGACGCGGACCTTCTCATCGCGGATGTCCTCGGCCGAGAAGGAGATGGGACGCTCCATGGCGAGCAGGGTGAGAACCTGAAGCAGATGGTTCTGCATGACGTCGCGGATGATGCCGAACTCGTCGAAGTACCCACCACGACCCTCGGTGCCGAAAGGCTCCTTGAACGTGATCTGAACGTTGTCGATGGTACTCCTGTTCCATGTAGTACCGAAGAAGGAGTTGCCGAAGCGGAGAATCAGAATGTTCTTGACCATCTCCTTGCCGAGGTAGTGGTCGATGCGGAAGAGCTCGTCCTCCTTCCAGTCGGGCTCGAGGGACTTTTGGAGCTCCCGCGAGCTGGCGAGGTCCTTGCCGAAGGGCTTCTCAACCTATATCCAGCGTGTTAGAGAAGGTTACCATCGGCCTCCGCCGCGCACAGGGGAAACAGGCCGCGCATGACATACGACAACGCGGGCAATGCCCTTGGTGGGGTAGCAGCACTTCTTGAGGTGCTGCGAGACGATGGTGAAGACACTGGGAGGAAGGGCCATGTAGAAGAGGCGGTGCGTCTCGGACCTGCCCTGTTCCAGCTCCTCGATGTGCTTGTTGAGGCCGTCGAAGGACTCGTCCTTGTCATACTGCCCAGAGATGTAGGTGCAGAGGTTGCAGAAGTCGTTCAGCTGCTGCTCGATCTCCTTGGTGGGCGTCTTCATGTAAGAACGAATGCGACGAATGTATTCGTCGTGATCCATCTTGGTGCGCGCATATCCAACAATCTTGATGTCCTTGGGCAGGAACTGGTTGCGGTACTGGAGGAAGGTCAGCGATCAGTCACCGATACATTTTGGACATGCCCCGTAAAGAGCAGTCTTTGGCAGCGAGAGGGGAGTCATACGAGACCAAAGAGCGCGGGATACTAAGAAAGGTCAGCCAGGTTGCACGATTGGTATGTGGACTTGACTGTTGTTTCAACCTACGGTCTTCTTCTTGGCCAAATCACCAGAGGCACCGAGAACAACAATGACGGTGTTCTCCTTCAACTCCAGCGTCCTATGATGTCAATCGCAGTTAGCAAGCCGAGATTTGTATGGTTCTTGCAGGTTGTGCGCGCGCCGAACATGGCAGGTGAAGCTCCGGTGACAATGGGCGGGAGCAGCGGCAGCTTCACCTGCCCGGGAACGGTGCTGATGTAGTGGGGTAAAGTAATGAACGTACGAAGCAGCGGAGGCGAGGTCGGACATGGCGGCGGTTGTTGTGATTCGCAACTCTTGTTCTAGAAGTTGAGCAGAAACAAGGCGGAGCTAGAGAAGGTGTCGAAAGTCAAGGTCAGCGCAGGCTCGATCGGAAAGAGAAGAGGAAGAACGGAAGGTCGAGATTGGGAAATCAGGAGCCGGCGCAAGCGGAGAGGAAGTGAGGTAAGAGGAGGTAAGGTAGGTAGGGGATTTAGTAATGACGCTGAGGGGGGGCAAGCCGAGAGCAGCGGATGGGACCCAGCAGCCAGGGCAGCCCGTAGCGGGAGCACTGGCACCTCAGGCCCAGGGTCCAGTTCTTCCTCCTCTGGCGCCCTGCCCCGCTGTGCGTACGTGCGGTGAATGGGTGTGTGGGCTCGTCGGACGTCGGTATCGCTGTCCCGTACGCGCTTCCTCGAGCCTGTTGATGAATTCACTTCCAATGTCCATCCAGGGCAGTTCCTTCAGTTTGCTGTTGATCTTGCTGGCCACGGATGGTGGGGTCGCTGCCCCCCGCCCCCTTCTCCCTCCATCATATGTCCTTGCGACGGGTTGAAAACAGCACAAAGAGGGCTTACTCACATTTCCCGCAACTCCGACGTAACCGGTACGTTTGATTTCAGTCGTAGATTAAGATGTAGACACTGCGGCCACGAAAAGTCAGACCGGAGGAAGGATTTTTAGAGTGGTGGGATGGCGGAAGGGGATGAACACTTACATCGAGGGAAGCTTGGATACCTCAAGGTCCGAGTCCGCTGCCGGCTCAATTCACACCTCAGCTCAGGGCGGACTGCGCGGGAGAGGATGCGGGCGAAGTACCACCGAAGACAGCGACAGGGGTCCGATTCGATGCTTGATAATTACTCCTAGTAATTCGGTGTAGGGTAGAATCGTCCCTCGGCGTGTTTAGCGGAAAAGATGAGCCGTAGGAGGGTTCTCAACAACTTGGAATATTTATGAGCGCTTTTCCGGAATTCGTGTCTCTCGGTGGTGATGCTCTATGTCCTAGGGGCTGGTCGTCATGCTTGACCGGTGGCCGGTGGGAGCTACCCCGGAGCAATACAATTTATATCATCATTGCCCCTCCTTCAGATCTGCGGGCCATCGCTCGCTTCACTTCCCGCAATCCACGACAACCCCTCTGGGGTATGCCGTGCTGTGCCCATGCCGTCCGTGACAATCAGTATCAGCACACAGCTCTCGTCGATTCACGGCCCGTCCTCTGACCTCTGGGCGTGTCGGATCTCCCAGTCGAGAGACCCCCGCGCCTTCGGGGTGAATTCACGCAGGCCTGGAACCATGCCAAGTGTCTTCGGTGGGTTTTCAATCTTTGGTCCGGGAATGGACCCAGCACCGATCACCTCCGGTCGGACATGTCAGCGAAAGCACCGGCCCTCCGTACGCTTGAAACTTCGGGTTTAAGCGGTTGGGACGGGGTCCAGGTGCTACTTTTCCGTCTAAATCTGGCAATTGTACCCGTCGGCACTGCACAGCCGATCTACGGCTCTGGCGGGATGGTGTCATTTACATATACCTGTACCGGCCTGCCGGCCTCTCGTGTGACAATAAACACCCGCCAGCCTTGTTCGCCGCGATGGCCTCGGGACACTCAGTACTCATTAGGTGAACGGCCAGTGGCGTACAAGGAGATGCATTCCTGGACCCATAGTCTGTTGTCCGGAGCTTGACCGGAGATTCTCTGTATCGTGGCTAGCGACCCCGGCCTGCCTCACGTCTGGGGCTTGTCTCGCAACTCCGCGGTCAACTGCGGCAACTTCGTCCCAACTCAGTTACTGCAGTCACAGGAGGGGAGCCTGCTGCTTTGCTAGCCACGAAACCATGCTAGTCGTAATACATCATCGCTCTTCAAGCTATGGGGGCCGTTACATCTTCATGCGCATGTCAACTGCCCGCCAAATTTGAGCCTTTGACACCTGGAGTACCTGTTAGGAGTGCCCGGTAGAAGTGCGCTCTGAGAGAGTCTCTTCGGTCGCCGGCCTCCGTGTGCGATTGACGGACTTTCTCCCTCCCTTGGGGACAGCTAAGGCCTGGTCTCGGGCCAGTCCACTCGACGGGGGAATTGGAGGATTCAACCGCACCAGTCAAAGGGCGCCATAGACGGCGATAGACCCAACGCATGCCTCAAAATCGCGCGTCCAAGCAGTGACGCATCTTCAAGAGACCCCCCGCGGAAAACCGTCCGGAACAAAGTCGGAGGTTGTAATCAAGGTTGCCTTAGTGACGTGGCTTAGATAAGCCGCAGGCTGAACCAAGGTCCTGAGAACTTACCTAAGCAGGGTCCACCCTGCTGGTCCAGCCACCCGACTGATAAGATACTGACGCCAAAGTTGTGGCGGTAGAAATCAACGAAGATCATGTGACTAGGGCTCCTGTTCAGCCGAGAGCGCAAAATTTGGTGGGCATGGATCCAAGCCAATCCACCCGTGAGACCACCAAGGCGATAACTCACGACAACCATCAATCGGCGTGCAACTAACATTTAGGGAATTGTGCTGTCGCGAAGGCCTCTTCTCTTTCTTTCCTTACGAACACCGGTCCGGTCACAGTGAGGGAATCACACCGTCAAGATGCCTTCCGAGCAGGGTCACCGACGTAAGTTTTGATCCCGACCCATGGCGCCTCGAGACCCGCGACGACGAGCTGCTTCGCGAACACACGAGCAAGACTTTCGCGACAAGGGATCTGAGGCGAACATCACTAAACTGAGCGATCATGTGCTGACTTCTTTTCCAGTTTACGTCAAGTGAGTTACACCCTCGAACCCCTCATCGCGCTCCTGCACACTCGACCTGCAACCTACAGCCCTCGAGGCAAGACGATTATCGAAGACAGCGAGCAACACGAGATGACAGAGAAGAAGGAGGCGACTAACTGTACAAATAGGGGACGTCACCTGTCCTACACGCGCTCCCGCCACGTCACCCACTCCCAGAACTCTCTGATCAAGATCGAGGGTGTTGAGGACACCAACGCCGCCAAGTATGATTATTACCAGCACTCGCTGCGAATGCGCTCGTCGCTGACACGATGGAAACAGCTTCTACCTCGGCAAGAAGGTCGCCTACGTCTACAAGGCCCAGAAGGAGATCCGCGGCTCCAGGATCCGCGTCATCTGGGGCAAGGTTACCCGCCCTCACGGTACATTCCTACCCGTCCCCGGCTGTCGCCACGCCTGGCAAATGCTCGTTATCGGGAAGCTGCGAATACTGACCCTGCTCAATAGGCAACTCCGGCGTCGTCCGCGCCAAGTTCCGCCACCCCCTTCCCACCAAGTCCTTCGGCGCTTCGGTTCGCGTCATGCTTTACCCCTCTTCGATATAAAATGGTCCCAGGACGGAGTTGGTAGTGAGGATGGTTTCTGAACTGGCTGCATTGGTCATGGTCAAGGATCAGAGCATAGCCTTCGGTGTAAGGCTCTACGAATGAGAAATTTCGTCACAGACACACTTTCAACCCTTCCTTCTCGAGGAAGCCAGAAGAGTGAGAGACCGCCTCCCTCGCGAAAAGTCCCCCAAAGCCACGTTTTTCGGGTACGAACGAATACCAACATATCCCCCAAACCAGGGGAAAGATGAACCTTGTTGTTGCTCGGACGCGCTGTGTGTGAGGCCCGGTTGCTGTTCGTGAGTCGTCAAAACGGAGATATGGATAAGAGACGAAACCTGCCGGATGCGTATTCTGCTTTTGGGGAACGACTAGTCTTGAGAGTTCGACATGACACACCAACGAGTCGAAATCGAGGACGGATTCAATGGAGTACGGAACATGACGCATTATCTTCAGTCCCAACCTCGGTGCTCTCGAAACATTGGTGGTAATGAGAAAAGGAGTTGGAGCGGCCTAGACTGGTACCTGCCGTCACAGACGGCATCAACACGATTCACCTCGACATGCCTGCTCCGTTGCCCAAGTGTCTGTGGGCCAGATCAACCATCCGCTGCCCAAGATCCATCCGTTCGAGCCCATTGAATTGATCCCACCTCGTAATGTGATAATCACCCCGCCCCGACTAGGCTTCGTTACTCGCACAATACCGCCACGAATCATCTCGCGGTGCCAAATCCCTCACCAAGTATTCATACAAGAGACTTAATCTCGTGGCACCCTTGTATGTGCAGAACCGGGATGTAGGATCCGATGGAACAGCTCCAGACGAAGGTCTGTATGGCGTTTGCCGCCAAATATAGCGTTGAATGCATGTTATTGGACGAAACATCGAGGCAATACGTCCTGGCTTCCACCTTCAACGCTGTCCATGTCTAACCCGTTATATATCACGCTGGGCTCCAGTTGTTCATCTCAGAGGCTCATTACGAGGTCGGAGTCCAACGGACGGCTTGGTGTTTGATCCTGAATGATATTTGCTGACCTGTGGGTATTAGTTCCAGCTAACAGAACGTTACCATAGCCCTCGCGACAGTCACCTATGAACACCAACGGCTCCCCTCGGCGGGCAAAGCAGTGACCTCATCTCACCCGCCGAGGAGACCGTAGTGTCTGCTGGGCCAGTCGTCAGCTACATGGAGGCAGTTTGCGAACCGGTTAAGATCTAGAAGCTCGACGGTGCAGTCATATAGCCGTGGCAGACTGACTTGGAATAAACATCAGTACACTTCAGATGATACATGGCTATGATTCACTGCGTATAAGCTTATGAGAAGTAGGGGAAGCAGTTACAGCTCCACCAACTGCTTAACTCTGAACAGATTATTCCTCTCCACGGATGTCTGTCTGTCCTGGTGCATTGACTGTCGGCTAGTGCTTTCAGCGGCACCTTGAGATGTTACATGGTGAGGCTCGATTACGGGATCCACTGTACGTGATGTTCAAAGGACTCTCGGAACAACTCAAGTGTAATGCGTCTACCGTCACCATTTTGCAATGTACGTGGGATTACTTGTGAACATTTCACAAGTTTACTACTGCCGGCTTTCTCCTTGGAGACCGGCATAGTGTTTCGAGCTTTTCCTCTCTTTCGGCATACTTGCTGTTGAAAGTTGCTACCTTCATAAGACTTTAGTTCCTATCCTAGATCGCACTACCACTCCCCTCCTTCTAGTCTCTCAAGAGCTTCTGCTATACTTTGATGTTCAAGTCAGACCATTAGAGTCTTGTCGCGGAGTCCAAGTGAGTGGGCGTCTTTGGTCATTTGACTGAGTCGATTTGCCATCAAACCATGTTTTGTGCCGGATTTTAGTAACTTTGAATACTGATATCCCGAAGCGTGTCACCCTCGGGATGTCGTTCGCGATTTTAGCGAGTCAGCATCAGCTGATACCACAAAGTCTGCCGATTGTCTGTACGACACAGCCGGCTTTTTGGCACACGGACTCCGAGGCACTTACCGGCATGATAAGCCAGCTTGCCTTTGAAGATCTTCTTCAGCATTGCTGATCCGGCCATTCCGCCTCTACTAAAGGTCCTCGCCAGCAGACTCCTCTTGTCGAGCACGTGAAGTCCGTGAGTCTCAAGCACTGTTGGCAGTGCAGAAAACACTCAACAGCGAGACCCGATAGTGCCGTTTGATTTGCCCATCTAGTTTGGACCAAGAACAGTCAATCAAGTACGTTCTATCGTTGTTGCAAGACTACCGGACTCCAAGCCCTCAGGCCCCTGAATCCTACTTTAAGAAGCCTGGGATGAGGTGGCACAGAGCCTGTGGGTTTCGCAGTTTATCATGTGTGTGTGATATGGCCGGACGCACCCAAGCTATATGGTCGACGAGCAGGAGGAGAAACAAGCAAACTTCGGAGGCTGCAAGCTAATGCGTCAAGCTAAGGCAGAGAAAGCAAGCTTGCAGCTTGCTACATGCCCGGTTGCTTCGTCAGCGGTCGGCATTCGCAAGAGGCGCAGCTGGCTAGTTGACGTGGCGGTGCCTCCCGTGCCATATGTGGTGTCTGAATGCGTACAACCTAGGTTGTAACCGTCATGCAGTTCGGGCGTGGTCTCCAGGAAAAGATGCTGCCGCTAGTGGGTTAGACCGAGCCCCAACGCGTGGTTGGCTTCCCATGGTTCGCCACGAAGCAAACTACAATGGAGACGGTCGGATGTTTTGGGCTCTCCGAGACAGCGGCGGATGACGGCCACGACGGAGGGAGCGGCACCCCTGATAGTTTGGAGTAGCGCCTGGTCTAAAGGGCTCGGTGAAGTTGGTTGCTCGGATTGTTTGCATGCAGATGGGCATCGTTGGGTGAGTGGACAGAGATGCGAGATCTCGTATTAATCCTCACGTGTGAGAGGAGCAGCACCCCAGCCCCTCATCAGTAACCCGGCAAAGGTGACATGCAATCGACGCGACAGGGGTGACGTCCGGCCATCCGGTTTCCCTGTAGTGCTGCCGTGCGTCCATGAGGTGGCAGGATGGGCAGGTTGGCGTCGATAAGTAAGTCAAAAGGTGTCGATCCGGACTGTGCTGTGCGTCTTTGCCCTTCGTGGTTTGTTGGGCGTTGGGCGCCGGTCACCCTCTCTTTCCTCAATCGACTCCCACTGTCGGGGCCGCAGATCGAGAGAACGAAGGTTTGGGCCATGGTATTTCATATGGGGCCGGCAGCCTCTGTGACGACTGAAAGTGGCCGGAACGCGTAATAGAACCCAGGAACCAGCCGGATGGATTGATGGACAGGAGCTGGCGGGTGCTCGACTTTTTTTTCTTCGACGAGCTTGCGCAGTTTCTGTCCGATTTCAGTAATCGGGCGGGGGGCTAGGATGGCGATTTGCTGGCTGTGCAAGCTTCTTTGCCCGCTCCTCACACCACTCTGGTGCGAAGGTCCAGTCCAGGCCATTTCTTGACAAGTACCATTGGTACTTGGGCTTGGCCCAAATCTGGTGGTGATGAGGTGAGCAGTGTTGTACCTCGGACTTGCTGTTCCAAGATCCCGTCGTATCTCGATGGAGCCTGGACGAGACGAGGCAGGCGTGTCAGGCAGGAAGACGAGTCGCTCGTATGGAAAGCAGCATGGCTCTTGCCGCCACTTCGCCTGCATCAATTGACCGCAAGCACGATGGCTCGTACGCGTGTGCAGATAGATAATAGCATAGCTCCTGCCACCTCCCCCCCTCTGACCCTCGTGTGAGATTTTACCTCTTCTCTTTCCTGGATCACCATCCCATCACTCCTCGCCTGCCCATTCGAGCGGGAGATTTGTGTTGCAAACCCGAACGATCCGCAACACCTGCAAGACACCCAGCGCACGCACCACACCCTGTTGGCACGTAGCATCCGTTGCCCGGCCGCCTCTTCTTGCTATCGTCATTCGACCACTCTGTCATCGACATCAGCACAGGCACAGGCACCCTGGATCAAATCTTGGCTGCGTCCCAGCCACTCTAGGCGGAGCTTCCGATGCTAGTGGGTTCTTGCGATTTCAAGACCATCGCCTCCATACAGCCCACGTTGCCGTGCTTCGTCCTTTCATCATCAATCCGCTCATCAGGACAACCATCGTTGCCCGTTTCCGACCCCAGCATCAGAACCCCTGCGCCCGGTATCCATCGACATCCTCTTCGTTAGGATCCTGATTGTGGAATCGCATTTCCATTTTGATCCATTTGTACAAGGGTCCCAGGCGCCAATCGACGCACTTGCATCGCTCCTCAGCCCGCAATCTCTCCACTTCCCACCGTGATACGATACAGCATCCCAGCAAACATCGCACGGAGCCGCCTTCTCAGACCAGGGATAGCCAACGCGATAACGCGCCAGTGCGTCAACTGCTCGATTTTACCCACTCAAGCTCACCTTGCCGAGACCAGAAACGGTCCGGCGCAAGCACCAGTCTCTGCCCAGCCAGGCACCAAGCGGCCTTTAGAGTCTCCGTTTAATAAAGAGGAGCTCTGCTCCCTTGTCTGCCCAAGATGACCGACCACCAGCAGTATCAGCACCATCCGCTGCCTCCTCCTCCTGCACCACAGTCACATGGTGAACACTACCCCGGAGAGGATTACAACTACGAACACCAGGCGCAGCAGCACTCGCTTGCCACGCCGCATCAGCCTCCTCAGCAACCGGGCCGTAGCCACCCACCACAGTCACCCCCAACCTCCTCGCACCAGCGACATCCTTCCAAACAGCGCACGTTCAGTTTCCAATCCAACAAGTCCCAATCGAATCGGTCCCACAAGAGCACTGGAAGCCATTCCCGGAACGACGCTCACGAGACTCACGCTGAGAAAGAGGCCAACCGCCTACATAGTAAAGCTGATCCCACGATGGCCATCAGCGAGGCGGAGCCATGTACGTTGACATGATTCTCGACGACGCCTGTCACATCAAACAGCTGGGCACTGACAAACTTTATGTAGCTGCCGTTCAGGCGATGACCAAAAACTCGCTTGCCCCGTTGCGCTCTATTACGCACCGGGACTCATTTGGAAACACAATTGGTAAGTTCACCGCCGCAATGAACCAAGCATGGCTTTGACACCTCTCTAGCTGAGCCCGACCGCTCGAACCCTACCCGCAGTCGCTGGGAGCGACCTCTGGATACGATCCGTAGCTTCGAGGCGGCTATCGACGGCGGCTATTCCAGGAAATCATTCGTTCGATCAGGTATGCTTACCTCCCGCGCCGAATACGTTTTGCAGAACTAACAATGCCCGCGCAGACACTGATTCAGCCGCGAATTTCACCAGACGCAGCAGTTACTATGCTCGTAAGTTGCATACTCTGTATCTGCTTGACTGCGCATGTGCTAACGTCTCCTTAGCGAGTACTGCTCCCCGTTTCCCCCAAGACAGCTATTACGGCGGACGCCCTGCTTCTATTGCTCGACCTGATAGCACGCACATGGACTACAACCGACCGAATCGCACCAGCTACTACGATGGCAATCATAACGCTGACGGCTACGCCCATAATGGTAATGGCTACGGCTACGGCGGCCCAAGCAGGCAACGGACTCCTAGAATGATGTCCGAACCCATGAATGTCTACGGCCGGGCAGACCGTGAACACCAGCAGCAGGTGTACCCTCTTCCCAACAAGGACCGCTCGTACGAGACTGTGACGACGGCGGCGGGCAGCGGCAGCTCGGCTGAACAGGCCGGCTATCAGACGGACCCCACGAGCAGCGACAACAGCTCCATTCACCGCACTTCGCCTCCTAAGAGACAGGGACCGGTGAACGACTACGGAATTGGCTTCAATCAGCCGGCCTCGTTCCAGCCGGCGGCATTTGACATGGCCAACGGCGCGAGAGGTGGCGGACCGAGCCATGACCAATATGGAGCACCCCAGCCCGCTCAAGCCCAGATGGGGCCCCCTCCGGTGCCTCAAAAGAGTGGCGGTGTTCTACTTAGAAAGCAGAGCTCGGCTCGACAACAGCAACAGCAACGGCCGGAAACGTCCGACAAGCGGAAGAGCTGGTTCTCTCGAAGGTTCAGCAAGAACTCTTGAGGGATCGGTCAAATGGTCAGCATGAGGGCACTGCAGATGGTGGTTTGTTTCTTGATGGATACCCCTCTTTTCGGCCGAGGCCAGGAAGAGATTGCTTGTCGCATTGCGATCTGCTTCTGCTCTTCTGTGCTTGGCAACGATGCTGCCTCGGGAGAAATTCTACTTTCGGAATGCTCAGGCACAGGAGACAGAGCCTTGGGACAATGAGCGACGATATGGCATACACGAGCATACGCTGTGAGGAAAGGTTTGGCGTTTGGGCGTCTTGAGCAAGAAGACATGATTGAAAAGAGCACGACGAAGTGGCTGGGGCTTGTGTAGCCCAGTCTACATAATTGCCTACGTATCTGTAGTCACGCAGCATACCACGACTGATATGGCATACAGTTCAGATATGCAGCCTGAGTCCTACAATAATCACCCCTGAACTAATATACCACTGCTGCCTTCCTATGGTTTAAAGTGATTGCAAGTTATTCTGAGGTTGCAGCGCCGCGTCCACATTACTTTCTTGATACGCCCCTTCGCATGATGCCTACCGCTTCGAGATGGCTCCCTGACGCCGCCGGGCCATGATAACATCCATCACCTATCCTTCTTCCCTTCCGTCTTCGATTTCGAGTCAGTTTGCTCGTCCTGATCCTCCTTCATGGCGACAACGATGTACATGACGAGCACAACATTTGCCATGACGGCTGCCAGGGCACCAGCGATGGTTGAGTTGCCTGGCGGTTGTCAGTAGGAGACGCGTAGAGAACGAATATAGAAGAGTGGGGATAAATGGGCACCTTTGAATATAGTGTTGACCGTAGCAAAGTAGGAACCGATGGGGAAGACGATCATGGCAAACGTGAAGCCGAGCAGCTTGATGATGACGTGGGCGGGAACGGCAGGGGCGATGTTTGACTTCTCAGTGCTGGAGGGCTTGGAAATTGAGGGGTCATCTTGGTCGAGGAAGGTTTTCTCGGTAGAGATAATTCGTTGGGTGGCCATGGTGGTTGATGTCGCGACTGGTGAGCCGCGCGGGAGTGAAGGATGAGTGGTAAGGTGAGCGATGTATGCCTGAACGTGGATCCTCGCTTGCTGATGTCGGGGTTGAGTTGAGCACGTTTTCGAAGTACAGTCGAGGCCGTTTCACCTGACGGATCATGTAGTCATGTCTTAGGTGACACTATATACACATGTACGAATCGATGGCCGAGCATGAACTGGGTTGGAGTGCTTCTGGGCAGGGGGTTTAAGTGGATGACGCGGGTCACGTGTTAGCGCGCGCTGTGGAATTGAAGGCGCGTCTCCTAGCACCCCAAAATCTTCGGGAGAGGCGCTCGAGATCCAGTTCGATCCTGCCTTCATTGTCCTTCAGATTGCCAGAAGTTGACCGCAATAAGAGGTCGTCGGTTGCATAGCGCCTTCCTTTACACATCGGAAATTTTGGATTTTCTGCCCCAAAGATAACCTTCCGCCCGCAATTAGCACTCGGTATCTCCACCTAATACTTGATACACCACCTTTGTCCCGAACGACCAGGACGCCTCGGATCCTCCAGAAACCTTTCCCCCCTCAACCCTCGGCTTTGCGAGCGTCGCACGAGATTCTTTTGAGTCACCTACCTATTGCCTGGGCAAGGTCTTTCTGTCCTTTGGCGGCAATATGACCCGTTTCTCGTCATCACCTCCTACCAGGCGGACAGACGGTTTGAGAGGGACTCTTGGACACGCGGTGTACGATGATCTCGACGAATTGACCGATACCATGCCTGCTTCGCCATACACGACACAACCCACACAGCTTGTCGGACAGACTACACTCGGCCCCCGCGCCCTCGACCTTACTTCCTCGTCCCCAGCCCGTAGCAGCGCTGTTGAGGTGCCTGCCTCTTCGCCTTTCAAGGCCCTGTCCGATGCTTCGAAATACAAAAATGGCACGTCAAGCCCCGATCCTGCGAGGAAGGAGTGCGGCAGACCGCCGGCCTCACTGGGGATCCGTCTCGCTCCTGCAGGTACCACCTTCCGCCCTCCTACTCGCCAGGAATATCGAGGCCAAAAGCGACCCGCGGTCGACACAATCGAGCCCATTCTCATCGACTCTGATGACGATGCCGGTCCTAGTACGTCCCGAGGCCAGATTAAACCTACCGCGTTCAAGAAACGTCTCTCCGCCTTTGAATACCTCCCAGTTGAGAAGCTGAGAGAACGAGCAGAAGAGGTCTATCGCCTGACTGAGCACGTGTTCCCTCTACGGATATGTCGACAGGCATTACAGGCATGCCACAACAACGTTAATGACGCTGTCGGCTACCTCTATGACGGAAGACACCTCAATGACGGAAGACACCTCAATGACGGCAATGGTGCAGGAACCAGGCCGACTACAGTGAGCCAAACGCCTTCTTTCGAGAAGAAGCCTTCGGGGAAGCCGCCAGCCTCTCCTGCAAAGCAATACTCTCCGCTTTCCAGCCCTTCGCCTGTCAAAGCAAAGCCGAAGCCGCGGGGACGACTCGTTCAAGGCCGTCGACCTCGCCGCTCGCCATCGCCGCAGCCCAACCTCGCAGCGAGCAAGGCCCCCTCGGTCATTGACGTGGATGACGAACCCCCAGAGCCCATTGTCATCCCTGACGACAACGATGACAACTTTGATGAGGAGGACGTGCTTGAAGGAACGATTCGCGACAGTATCAACGACAAGGCCCTGAAGCACATCAACGAGACATCCATCGAGGATCTGGCAGCCATGACCAATCAAAAGGTGGAGCAACTCAAAATCATCGACAAGAAGCGTCCCTTCGACTCGATTGAGCAGGTGAATGCGGTAACGGTCCCAAGGGCAGCCGGTAGCCGCAAGTCCACCAAGATTACCATTGGCGAGGCTCTTGTCGATGCCATTGTGCAGTTCACCAGGGCAGTGATTTCCATCGACGATGTGGTTGGGCAGTGTGAGAAGAGGGCGAGTCACGTCAAGGGCGAGGTTGCTTCTTGGAATATTGACTTTACAGGACAACGGAGGAGTGCCCCCAACTCACCAACGTCTGATCCTCTGCTCACTCCACGAAGCCTCGAAGGCTACTCTGATCCTCCTATTCCTCGCCAGCCGCACTTTCTGGACGGCAACTGCACTATGCGCCCATTCCAAATCTTCGGCCTGAATTGGATGAATACGCTATACAATCACGGATACGGCTGCATTTTGGCTGATGAGATGGGCCTCGGCAAGACGTGTCAGGTTATCTCGTTGATCGCTCACTTGGTGGAAAGTCACGAGCCAGCAAAGGCCGCACGTTATGATGCCGGACAGGACACAGAGCGACCTTGGCCCAATCTCATTGTCGTCCCTCCTTCTACGCTATCCAACTGGGAGGTCGAGTTCCAGAAGTTCGCTCCGGGGTTATCTGTGCTTACGTACCAAGGGTCCCAGTCTGTCCGACAGCAAATCGCCCAGGAGATGCTCGATGCCCCGGAGGATTTCCACGTTGTTTTGACCAGTTACACCCAGGTCGGAAAGGAAGAGGACATCGACGCTCTCAGGGAACTCCGACCGAACGCAGCCGTCTTTGACGAGGGTCACAAGATGAAGAACATGAAGACGAAGATATACAAGGATCTGATGAGGATCAAGGTCAACTGGCGTATGCTTCTTACTGGCACACCGGTACAGAACAACCTAAAGGAGATGTTGGCTCTTCTTAACTTCATCGATCCGGACTTGTTCACACGTCGGATGGAAGATCTCGAGTACATTTTTGGTCAGAAGGTGACGCTCCGCGATGTCAACAACGGCGCGTTCCTCTACGGCGAGCGCATCAGCCGCGCCCGCAACATACTCGAACCCTTCATCCTACAGCGGCGAAAGGATCAGGTCCTGTCCGACATGCCCAAGAAGATCTGCAATGTTGTTAAGTGCGACTTGGTCTCCTCTCAAAAGGAGATATACGACGATTATGAGCGTCTCTTCAAGGCTGGGCCCATGAAGAACAAGAGCGATGCCCGACAAAACGATCAGAACAACCCATGGATCCAATTGCGCAAGGCTGCTATTCATCCCCAGCTCTTCCGACGGTACTTTACGGACTCGAGGGTGGAGAAGATGGCGAAGACCTTGATGAGGGTCGTTCCACAATCTGAGCTGCAGCAGCCGAATCTTCACCACCTGATTGGCGAGTTGAAGAACAGCTCTGATTTCGAGCTACATCTATGGTGCCGCGACTATCCCTGCATCAAGCAGTTCGACATTCCCGAAGGCTCCTGGATGGAGTCCGGCAAAGTGGTTGAGATGCTGAGACTCATCCGCGAATACCAGAAGAATGGCGATCGGGTCCTTGTCTTCAGCAAGTTCGCCAAGGTCGTCGAAATCCTTCGTGAAGTTCTCTTCGCCAACGACATTGATCACTGCGTCTTGTATGGTGCCACCAGCGTGGAAGACCGCCAGGCTCTCATCGACGAGTTCAACAATAACAAGAAGAAGTCGGTCTTCCTGTTGACAACAGGTGCTGGTGGCACGGGCATCAACCTGACCTCTGCGAACAAGGTCATCATCTTTGATCAATCGGATAATCCGCAGGATGACATACAGGCGGAGAACCGCGCGCATCGCCTCGGACAGACGAAAGACGTGGAGGTCATCCGACTTTTGACATCGGGTACCATCGAGGAATTGATCTATAAGGCGTGCTCGAAGAAGATTGAGCTCGCGAACAAGGTGACTGGAGCTGTCGAAGCCGGTGAGACTGGCAAAGACGCAGAGGCGACACTTGAGAAGGAGGTCAGGGCTATGATGGCGAAGCAGCTTACGCCCTCTTGATGAACGTTTTGGCGTGTCGCTGTCGTCGAAGAGCCGGATAGGGGAGTGCCGGTGCTCGACGACAAACGTACTTGCATCTGATGTCGCGGCTCAGGCCTGCTGCCGCCTGATTACTCCGAGCAGATGCGTTGCAGCGGTGTGTCTATTGGCATTGAGGGTTCTAGAAGTGTCTGGTCTTGTTTGAGTTGACGACGAGCATGAAGGGCAAGACGGTCTGGTCTTTCAGGGTCCCAGAGCGTTGCATGGCAAAAGCGGAGTGAACGGCGGCATCATGAAGAAGCGAACATTAGTATACCAAGTGCTCGCCGCTTTGCTAGGCGAGACTGCTGCATTATAGAAGGAGCAGATTTACTCATTGATAGCCATAGAGCGTAAGACTCTTGGCTCTTGACCAGGCTAGTAGTATACGAAGCTCACAGCTAAAAACGATTGGAACATCTCGATTTGCCTAAGCCTGGGTGATGCATTCTTGTTCATGGCCTGGGAAATCGCAAAGTGAATAGCGTGGCCAGTGTATACAGTGGACGCCCGCCATGCACCTAAGGAATTCTGGCATTCTCACGTCTCGCAACGTGCAATTGACTCCGTCCGTGAGCCTCACATGTTGGGCTGGCTTAATTCTTCTGGGGCTCTGCGGCTTGGGACGCGCCGCCGGTGGTGGGCAGGCCCATGAAGATCTTGAAGTAGTCCTAAGAAGTAGTTAGCGACGCATGTCCTCGACACGTGTTTCCTGTATGCAACGCAGCGATCCTCACACGTCCGTGTGGAAAGCATAGAACGGGGGGGACAGGGGGTTAAACTCACGTAGATCATCCACTGCAGACCTGTCAGAGTGCCAATCATGACGATGCGCACGGGTAGGCCGTTCCAGAGCCCGGCGAAGCCGATGTCCTTGTAGATGCGGCCGAGTGCGCCGCCAAAGGCCTCGCCGGGCTGGCGGTTCGCGTTGAGCTTGCTGACCATGACGTCGGCGGGGTGGGAGACAATGGCGCACAGAATGCCGGCGAGGTAGCCGCCGGCGAAGGATACGCCAGTCTGGGCAGCCTTGCTGTAGTCGTTCTTGGATCCGGGAAGGCGGTCGTAGATCATCTCGACAATGGTCTCGAAGGAGGCGAACTTCATCATGGTGTACGGGATCTGCCTACCCCACAGAGGGTAGAGGCCCTTGTAGAGGCCGGCGACGCCCTCCTTGGAGGTGATCTTGCGCACGCCGTCGAGGGTGCCGGCGTAGGGGGAGGGGATACCGGCCTGCATGCGGACCTTGACGGCCTCGAAGGGGCAGAGGGCGATGTCGGCGAGGAATTCTGCAGAGGCCGAGGCGGAGAGGTAGAGGAGGGTCTTGTACTGGGTGGCGTTCTCGGGGCCCGCAATGTCGGAATAGGTCTTTTTGAAGTACTCATACCAGCCGTACTTGAAAGCGCCCTGGGCTGAGTATCCGAGCAAGGTCGGGCTCCAGCCGGTGAAGATGCCACGGAGGCCCTCGGCACGGTAGATCTTGCCCCAGGCCTGGAAGTTGCCGGTGTAGAGCTTAGAGTCAACCTGACGACGGGTTTTGACAAGGTCGAGGGGTGTGACGGCAGCGTGGGTAAAACCCTTGAGAGGTCAGCGAAGCTGTCCGCGATACATGTGGTGAGCAGGAGACATGACTTACACAGGCCATCAAGCCGCCGACGGTGCAGGCGGCGTAATATTTTCCAGAGTAGAGCTCGATGTGGCCGGCCTTTGCTTGCGCTTTAGAGGAGGCCTTCTCAAACTCCTTGGTGGCCTCAGCGCTCAGCTTCTGGGCCTTGTTCTTGACATCGTCGACGGTGGAGTAAGCGCCGTAGAGCTCGGGGCGGGCTTGCCACCGAGTGGCCTTTCGGGGCTGACCATCGGGCTTCTGGGCCGGGACGAGCGGCGACGAGAAGCATTGACGGACGGCGTCCTGCTGGCTGTAAAAACCGACCATGTTGCCAGGTGCTTATCTGCAAGTGTCAGTTAGCGATGGTTCCCAGCGGCGTGAACCGGTGCGGAGATGACATTCGACAGCTAACAAGTGAAGTCCGAGACCAGGTCCGTCTCCAAACGAAGCGAGCTACTGATGACGGATAAGAAACGTACTCTAATAGGGAAGCCAGGTACAGATCAAGACAAAGTGTGCAATCAGGTGAGGTGAGGTTGGGAAGATGAACGAGGGGAACCGATAAGGCCGGCCATATGAAGTCACTCTTCTTGAAGAAGGGGGTGGGAAGCTCGATTAGATTGGTCGGTGAAACGCTGGGGAGCAGGGCAGCAGACAGCGAGCGGGAACAAGCTGCCTGAAGTACGTACCAATTCAGCCCTGAAGTCTTCAGCCTTTTAAGCGGACCGGAAATGACGGCACAACGATCCAGGTTGCAACGCCCTGCTGACACTGACGATCCTGAAATTCGGGAACTGTTCGTATTGTTTTCGGCTGTAACCGGGCTTGATACCAAGGTCCTAGATGATTCACTTCCTCGAATAGATACACAGCTCACACCTTGGCGTTAGACGCGACACTGCACGTCAATGCAAGCTCAGCTCCAGGCAAGACATCAGCTCAAAGGTAAGTGCTTACACAATCGTGTTTACTGCTTGCTAGCAACTGATAGTCTGACATAAGGGCCCAGGTGAAGAGCAATTGACCTGAGAGGTAAACATGCCTCGGAATGTACACCTATTGCAAATTCCAATTGCTCTAGACAGCTCCAGAACTGGCGCTCCCTTCGTTCCCGACTGGCAAACGAGGGGCTGTGACTCTTTCGTCGTTTCCGCTGACCTTCAAACCGGTATAAGTCGCCATCAGCATCCCCACTCACGGGACATTTCGGCCGATGGTGGACTTCACAGGTCCGAGCCAAGATGTCACTCGAGGCCGATGCCCCACGCACGGATGAGCCCCCCACATCGACCCCTCCCCACTCGTTGACGGCCCGACCGATATTGGAACTTATTCTTTCCACGTCCCATTCTCACCACCAAGAGGAAGAACCAGGCCCCCACCACTGCCGTCCATCATCGACTTCACGATCCACCCCCGAATCCCGCCCGATCTCTGCCGGACGTACCCGCTCTCGCCTTCCTTTGTCACCAGAGCACAGCGACTCGAGCCTCCCGTTACCCCGCCACGCGCAGCAGCCATGGCCGCCGTTGCGAATAACCCCTCCGGCCCATCAGCCTCCTCCTCGACCACCACACAGCCCTACGTCTCCAAGTGTATGTCATGTTCAAGCCCCTCTCCTACCTTCCAGGTCGCCGCAGAGACCTTGCGACATGTCCTTTTCCCTCAAATATGGGCTGTACCAGCAGCCTCCGCAACATTCGTAAAGGGCAATAACTAACGCAAGATGTTGACAGGGTCCTCCCGCTACCGCGGCGTACGCCTCCCGCTCTCCCCTGCCCAGCGCTCTGCCCCCGGACTGACCAACCTCTCAGGCCACGGTCGAAGACCTCGATCCACCAGCCGCCCTTTCGCTGCACCCCTCCGACCCCATCTCCGTCGCCCTCCTCTCCGCCTTTGAGCGCGATTACACCCACCTCACCGTCGTCGACAAGGAGACCCGCGCCCTCGTCGGCTACCTCTCCATCCCCCACCTCCAGGCCCTCCTCAACGCCGGCAAGGTCCTCCCCGAAGACCCCCTCAGCAAGGCCATGGTCCGCTTCCAGCGCCGCGGCCGCACCTACACCGTCATCACCATGCAGACCACCCTCGAGACCCTCGAGGAGTTCTTCGAGCGCGACGACGGCACCGGCGGAAAAAATTCCTTCGCTGTCGTCACCGACGAGAAGCGCCGCTTCGTCCTCGGCGTCGCCACCAAGGGGGATCTGGAGGAGTTCGTCAAGAGGCGGCCGGCGTAGGAGGCATGCGAGCTGGAGACGTCGGACGGCCAGAACACGACCTGTTATCGTCAGTGATATATGTGGTATGATGGGAGATGGCACGAGGCGGCCCCGGCCGAGGAGGCCGGGGGGTCATGGCGAATGATATCGGCAGGAGGAGGAATACCCAACAAGGACAGTCGGCGTACTGACGGGAGGATGGGGCTGCATCAACTCTGGCGTCGACGATTCAACCGGGACGGCGGCTTCCGGTACGACCTAGGAGGCAAAACAGTCCTCCCCTTGTTTGGTCTAGGATGGCCGCCGTCATCACATTCAACATGTCGTTACAGACAGGCCACTGAGCGTATAGGCGCATTGGATCACAAGCACAATTATAATTCACATGGACCGTAGCCCGCATGGTGTCATATCTCGTCATTCGCCTTCCCTCTCACACAAGCGGGAGGGAAGTCTTCGGGGGGTATTGTGCGAACTACTTTATGACGCTCTGCCATCCCACATCCCGGTTCTTCCAGCCCAATGCAACCATGTATGGGCAACGCTCCGGTCCGTCCCGCCGGCGGCGAACATATCTAGGCGGTCTCCTCACCGACCCAGTCGTAGATGAGCTTGAACTCGACCCTCTGGCCGTCCTTGGCGACGACGATGTTGCGCACGTACCTCCTCTCGCCCCGGACGGTCTGGAAGCCCCAGATCTGCGTGGCTGTCCATCCGTCGTCGATGTTCTCCACGTGGCTGAGGATGTGGCTCTTGCCCTCGGGGCCCGTTGCCTCCTCGGGACCCTCGAGCCAGTCCTTCTTGAGGTGGGCGTCGTCGATCTCTTCAGGGCTCCGCCAGGCGCTCTGGCCACGGCAGTTGCCAAAGAGCCAGTCTGAGTGCTCGCGGAACTCAAAATCGAGGCACCTATGCTCCGAGGTGCCCTTGAGGCCGGCGGTCGCGGTCTGCTCGATGTCGATGAGGGTGACGGGGTCGGTCGAGGTGTTGGGCGGCTTGGGGGCGCCGGTGAATTGCTTGACGTGGAGGGTGACGGTGGCGAGGCCGATGGCTTTGCGTGTCATCCAGCCAATGCCCTGGAGGGAGAGAGCAGGCTCGGGAGAGTCAGAGAGCTCCTTGTTCTGGCGGGGAGGGCGATTGTGTCAGTTCAGGGCTCTGTTACTCAAGAAGGAAGAGACCAGAGAGAGGGACAGAACGGTGCTTACCATGACCCACTTGCCATTGAGGTCGTTGATGGTCTTGTTCGCAGGGGCAGCCATGGTTGCGGTGTAGTGTTGCGAGGCAGGTGGGAAGGTTAGATTGGCGCGATCAAGCTGAGGAAAAGGTCGGACGACTTGGTGGTGTTGTGCACCAGGTTTGGTATCGGCGTAGCTGTGCTCTGCGAGAAGAGCGTCTTAAATAGAAGGCCAAGGGTGCTACTGTCAAGCTAGGCGGGCTTGAAAGGTGAATAGGTAACCGCGAGGTACTTGAGCTGATTGTGAATGGAGGTCAAGAGAGTTGCCTGCAGGGTGAATTGGAGGGGGGCCGGTTACGAAGGGAAGGTGTGGCTCTGGAAGGGGAAGCTTCTTAAAACTGGCGCGAGACGCGGCGGGGCTGCTTGCGCAAGCTGTTGAATCACTTTCAGGGGCCCGCGCTTCTACAGTGTGGTGAATCACAAGAAAGGAAAGGAAGTCATCGCTTCCTTAGACCGGCCGAGGCACGTCACTCCTGGGGCGGATGTCCGGGCACGGGCAGAGGAGGAAACAACTTGTGTGGATGGTGGGGTGCTTCCGTCCCTGCCGCACATCACATCCAATGCCCAGCTCTCGGCGGGGCACCCATGATCTCATGCCTGCGTCGCAGTACCAGCAGTACCTGAACGGGAAAGTATCCCACCGCCAACTCCCGAGCCTCGGCGTTCTAGCGCACCTGACACTACTAAGGCACCTCGTCCCTTCCAAGATAGGCCTCCGCGTGGACGCTACCATCGCAACCTCCCCCCTACCTAAACTTAGATCCCATGAAGCCAGGAACTGCGGGGAACCCCGACGGTACGAGCTTGGAATTGCGCCAGAACGTCCCAAAATGTTTCCAGACAGCCAGCCTGTCGCAGCACCATCATGCATCCCGTTGAATTGAGGTGACCTGGGCCTGCTGCATGCTGTGACACTCGTGGTACATTC
Source organism: Furcasterigmium sp. R96-07A1 (assembly GCA_037042015.1). Lineage (NCBI taxonomy): Eukaryota > Fungi > Ascomycota > Sordariomycetes > Glomerellales > Plectosphaerellaceae > Furcasterigmium > Furcasterigmium sp. R96-07A1. The sequence goes on along the minus strand of JAXQJP010000327.1, from coordinate 62,029 downwards.
TCTGTGGGTTCTCGAGCTCTCAAGAACAGCCCTGGGATGTTTCACGGGCTGGCATGACCTTGAATTTTCCCTTTCCCGGCGCGTCGCCGTGGAACTTTCAGACAAGCAGTTCTCGAACACACAATCAATCTGCTCTGCTTGGGCCCAGACCATCTCTGATTGCTCGTCAACTGCCTCGGTAATCCGGAAAAAACCACATTCAATGCCCAGCAGTACGAGTCTGATGAAGCGACTGACAAGGCGGAGCAGGTGATCATGTCTTCCCCGCGTCACACCACCCCCCGGCAGGGCAACAGCATGGCTTCTTCTCAACCGCCGCACATTGTTCCTCGTTCGTGCAGGCGGCTTCCCCCTTGGGTTTGGTGAGAGGGGTCAGAACCTAACCGAAGTGGAGGGGAGCATCTCCTTCGGTTCGGTCTTTTGTTAGCAACTACGCCACCAGGCGACATGTGAAAACCCAGGGCCTGGGTCTGGTCCTTTGCAATTGCACTGACTCCTGCGCCGACGTCGATTCCCGCCGTATGTTGTGCGGCCCTGCCAGGCCATCCAACATGTGCATAGCACCGCAGATGACAAAAGATCACCTACCAAGGCATAGACGCTCGTGTATAATAAAAGCCTGATTCTGCAGGAACGCGACACCTGCTTGCCCCATCGCAAACACTCGCCAGCTGCGCACTCATATATAAGCCAAGAAACCTCAGCAGATCCGGGTGCCTATAATTACAATGTAATGTACCTTCCGCCTCCCTCCCTATCTCCTGGCTCTCGCTATCGGTAGCCGTCAGGATCGTACAATGCACCATATGGTCGTCCCAGGGCCACGGCCTGCCGTTCGGTCATACTGGAGCTCCAGGGATGCTGCTTCATCTCGTCGTTGCCGTGTTTTCGATGCGACCATCTTCCCTCTCACGGCCACCAGTTCATCTTCTTGTAGCTGTCAATGACCTCCTCGACCAGTTCCTTGGTCATTTTAGGCCGCTCGTACTGGAAGCCGACCATTTTCTCCAACCGCGATCCGTCCATGCTCAGATCGGTATCTTTAAGGAGCTCCTTCTCCAAGAACGGCGTCAGCGGTCCAGGTCGTGCGATCCCGGCCTTCTCGAGAAGCTCTGCCCAGGGCCCTAGAAGCTCGTCATTGACATCGTCCACCACGCTGTCAATGCTCAGGCGGGCAAAAGTGCTGATCAGCTGGCCTTGGAAACCCGTTTCAATCTTGAAAATTTCGCCGATAAGCACCGACATGGTGCCTTGCGTCGTCGCGCCTTTGTCCACGACATTAAAGGTAGGCGCCGGGTTGCCTGTTGATTTGACATCCCAGGCGCCCCTGCCACCAGACTTTTCGTACCACTCAGCTATCGACCACAGAGCCCTGGTCACGTCGTGGATATGGGCCGTATTCTGCCGCAGGTCTTTGGTCCAGAGCCACTTCATCTCGTCCTCCAAATACTGGTATACGCGGGCCATGCACAGCGCCGTCGCAACCCATTGAGAAGCATAAGGTCCATAAACATGCGCAAGTCGAACGATGACGAGGTTGAGGCTAATGTCAGGTCAGAAGAGGAAATTCCACCTTGCATCAACAAGGATAGCACACTCACCCCTCGATCTTGGCGAGTTCCTCCTCGGCTTGCAGCTTGTAAACAGCAATCTTGCTCCAGGGCTTCAGCTTGTCGCCTTCTTTGCTGGGCGACGAGTCGGGTTTGTAGACCATGCCGGTGCTGAGCTCCACGAAAGCCTTTACATTGCGCTTAGCAGCCTCTTTACCCACAGCAACGGAGAGCGCCAGGGAGCGCAGCTTGTAGACCTCGTCTTCCTGTGAGTATCGGGTCTCGCCGCCGCAGTTGAAGACATAATCCCACTGCTTGCCATCTGATCGGTCGAATATGCGGCCTAGTGCCTCTGCTCGGGGGTTTTGACGTTAGCGTGGTCAAGAAAAGACATTGCGCAGGGGACGAAGCAGTGCTACTGTTATGCCCGTGTCTTGTTCATGTCGACTACGCAGAGTGGATATTGATCGCTACAGAATGGGCCCAAGACTCACGTTCTCTGCTTGCATCGGCCTGCATGAATTTGTCGCCGGCACAGGCTTCCTGGAATTCGGGGGCCAGCCACGCCAGCTGAGGCAGGGCCTTGTCGACGACGCGGACTTGTGAAGCAAGGTCATTCTCGTGGATGTACCGGGCGAGGAAGCGGCCGATGTAGCCAAGCCCGCCAATGATGAGCACTGACGGCTTGTCCGCCATGATTTGAACCGACGCGAGATGTATCGGGGTTCGTGATGAGGTACGGCGTCGGTACCTGTCGAGAGTTGTTGTCCCTGAGGGGTGGTGCTGGGGTTTTGGCTGACAGAGCGCGGGGTTCGTTCGGAGGGACAAGGGGAAAAGGGGTATCGTATGCTGGCTGCCGTGTGAGGTGCAGGGGTAATGGCTGATGTTTCCGAATCGCGCACGACTTGCAGGATTATACCGCGGGGTGGCGACCGGGTCGTCCTGGAGCAGCACGCGAAGCTGGCGAACTGGTGTCGGAAGGTGAAGAGCGCTGGAGTCGAATGAGGGGAAGATGGGCCGAGCTTATGGAATTGGTCGTCAGCTTTGTTGCCGACCAGCTTTGAGCCAATGCTCACCCGAGCATAGACAACGCCCCCTTATATTACTCGGTGGGAATATTCCCAAGTGCCACGGGAGGGCAGACACACGGACGTCGACAGGGGCCGATGGGGTCTTGGGGGTGAGACCCGCAAGCAAGCAGCCGGGAAGCGGGCAATAGCGTGCTGCAGCTTGGTGAGAAACTGGTTGTAAATGTGGACTGCGTCGGGCTGCGGAAAGACGAAGTCGTCTCGTGGCTGGAAGATGACCACCGTAGTATGGGTTCGGGTGGAGCTTTAATTATAAGATGCAGACCAGGTCTGGCACGATGGTGGCACATGGGCATCAGGAATGTCGGACGGCGACGGCCTGATCTCCGGATGGGTGCCAGTGACTGTGTAGATGAACGGGGCCTGGAGGCGAGAGAAATGAGGGCCGCGACAACCGATGGAGGTGTGCAACCGCAGGAGGACCCGATTCTTCGTCTGTCGAATTCAACACACGACAGCCGCGACTCTCAAGAGTAGCTTACTGCAGATGGTGCCTTCCACCTGAAAATGTAAGGTGCCCCCCGTCGTAGGGAGGTAAGGTAAGTCTTCAAATGCCAACCATCTCCCCTTGGGCACTTGGGCACCTACCCTTAATTACCTTACTTAGGTACCTTACCTTACCTACCTCCTTACCAGCCCACCACGCCGTACCTAGATACTTATTGTGCCAGCTTCCACCCTACACTACCTAGGCCTCACCGAACTCATATCGATGCGGATGGACAGAAAGGATCAAGCAGCACCGACCAGTCTGTCGCTCGTGCCAACTCTTGACATTCCCGAGATCCGAAGCCGTATTGCCTACCGGCCATTACGGACAAGTAAGTACCACCAAGTTGGAGATCAGATGGCGCGTAGCTTTCAGGCCACCATCCCACCTACCTACCGCAGACACGTTGGCGCGCGAGCCAACAATTCTTCTCGACTCTGCCCCTCCTTGGGTAACAACTATCCCTCGCTAGCGTCGGTGATCTAGCATCAAAGCGCTCAGCCAAGCCACTCTCTGATCAGGGGCGTCGTCGGGCGTGGAACTATCGTCGACGCCTGCAAAGCTTACCCGCCGCTCATTGGAATCATGTCAGTTCATATCAATGGAGCTAAGTATGTTCCCGGGAGAGGCGGGAGGCGACGTCCCGTCCCATTTCCACCAGGGGCCTCCCAAGAACAGTAGTACTTGTACAATAGCGCAGAGCCTTTTTAGGCGGCGATGACCCGGGCGGCGGGGACCCGCCAGATCCACGATGCGGACGGGAGCCGGGAAAGGGGTAATCGCTCGAGGGAACGCGCCGTCGCGCTCCATCCTCGGTTGGATGTGCGGGGTTCATTCTAGAACGATTCTGCCGCTGCCTGGTTTGCCCGGCCCGCTGCGTGTCCATCAACGCCGCCTCGCCTACTACCTTAAGCAAAACCTCGAAGCATCGTGGCCGCATGCAGCGGCCACTCCGGCCTGTCAGTGAGTGAGCTGGCCCCCAAATCCTGCCGAGTAGGGTTCTGACCGCCGGAATCACTGCTCTGTTTTGCGACCTCTAAACCCGACCCCTGGCCATGCAACGCTCAAATCTCCGCCATGTCATCATTGGTCCACAACGGATGCAATGCTACGCCGGCTTTGCGACCCGTTCATGCACCTCTCGATACTCCGTCTTGTCTGCCTGTCTCTTGCATGGTCGTGCAAGTACTGTACCTGACGATCAATGTGCCTCAGCCATGCCAGCAGCGCCGTCCTCTTCGTCTTTCCCTGCTGTCTGCAGCATACGTGCGACGTACGACGCATCTTCCTGAACAGGTGATTGATATATGGCTTCCCAATCTGGAGATACGACCGGCGAGGGCGCCCTTCTGGGCCCTAATGTGGCGCGCGCACTTGCTCCTCGGCAAGTGATTGTGACCTCCCATGTTGAGGTCTGGCAGGCTCTGCAGTCCACTGTCGACTCACCTACCTGGGTTACAGGGACGGGTATGACTTGCATACGGCGTGCATGTTTAATCTGAATCAAGATGAGCCGATACCTAGCGGGTACGTGACGGTTTGCCCTTCTGTCGACGGCATCGGGTGCATTGTTTCCTGGGGCGATCGATATTCACGGGAGCTTGCAGGACGATCGGTTCGAAGAGTACGGATAACGAGGATCTAGTTTCAGGTGAAGATGGCCGACTGTGACCTCGGCAGCGTATGACGGCTCGAGTTCTGATACAGTGTCACATAGATCCTTTCAGGCTGCTTGGCGGGGTGAGGCCAGTTGATGATAATCCCCAGTCTTCGATCTGGGAAAGACGGACAGACTGGCATGCTCGGCACAGAACGCCAGTGGATCTCCATCATGTCGAGGAAACCACGGTCACATGTCCTACATCGTTGACGATGCAGCTTCGAAGATACTGGACAGGTGTCAATCCCCGGTCCGGGTGGCTCCAACTGTCTCCCGTCTGAGATACATATCCTCATTTCCCAGGCAGGGGCTCGTAGATGTGCCAGGACACTCCGAGATCTATCAAGCTGCGGCAGACTCCTTTTCGTGAGCCAAGTGCCACGCATGGTCAGATGGTTGACCGCCGGATCAGGCGTCCAGAGACCGGCTTCTCGGCCGCAGATACTCAGCCACATGCACAGTGAAATGAGACACGGCACACGGCGACCTCATGAGACGACGTCCCTGCCTGTTGTCATGTCATAATGTATAATCGCTACCTTCACTCGTGGCTGGCTCAAATCCCCCCCTTCGGCCTGTTCGGCGACCGGGCGACTATCGCTTCATGCTCCCGATGATCTCCCTCTGCGCCTCCCTGTCCCTCGCGCCGGCGCTCAGGCTGCCGGCGCTGCGCAAGTCGCCTACGACGTCCTTGGCCTTGCCAAAGTAGACCTCCTGCAAGAGATTGCGCATTTTGAGCTCCATGTCCTCGACAAGGCGGCCGACGTTGGCGATGTGGCTCTCGTCGCCGTCGACAGGCAGGTCCTGCTCAACCTGCCGCGTCATGTTGCCGCTGAGGTCGAGGTCGCCGAGTCCGGTGCCGCCGGCGGACAGGCTGAGGATGACGGTAGAAGTGAGCTTGTACTGCGTCGTGCGGCCGCGCTCGATAGCCTCGAAGACGTGGATGGAGTCCCACACACCCGAGGTGGAACCGCCCGGGGTTGCAGCTGGGCACGGTCAGCGAACATGCACGGAATCAATCGAGTATGTGATGGCCTGTGATGGGCAAGATAGTCCATAACTTCTCGACACAGATACGGCATAGTGCGAACTGGGAGGGGAGGGGTTTCGCCATCGGTTGGTGGCAGGAGGCGTCACTCACACTTCTTCAACAGCACGACGCCCGCGAAGCCGTCGTCCAGGTTCCAAAAATACACGCTGCTCACGCCGCCCTCGTAGTACAGCTCGCGGTAAACGTCAAAGGCTTCGTTGGCCTTGATCTCCATGCGCCGAACGCGCTCACTGGGGACGGCGCCCTCGCCAGCACCTTCGTTGCCGGCGCCGGCGGAGACGCCGCCGGGACCGGCCTCGTCGAGGGGCGGGTCAAATTCATTGCTCCACGGAGAGCGGTGGCTGTCGCCGTCGCGGTTGTAGTCGCAGAGGAGGTAGTCGCGGCCGGTTTGGCGGCAGCGGCGGACGGTGAGGGGCTGGTCGACGGAAGAGAGCAGGTCCTCGGTCAGGTCGGGAGCGAGGGTGATGATGGAGTTGAGATGGTCGGCGGTGTGTTTGGGGTTAAGGCGTCGGAGCAGGTCGCTGGTCGCGTTAGCCGGCATTGCGCGATCGACAGATATTCTCTCGAACACTTACAGCGCCGAGTCGAAGGGGTCGGCGGCGGCCATGACTGTGAGAGATTGGTCGTGGTGACCGGGCGAGTGTAGGGTAAGGTAGGAGACGATCGATTGTTGGTATCAGGTGGGTTGTTAATAGACGCTCCGAGATCAGGGGTGTGACTTGCAGGTCGATGGGGGTTTGAGGTCGTCAACGGGTGTTGTTGGTGTTGCAGGAAAGGTGGCTCGGGCGTATGCTTCTGGCGGGGTACGCAGCTCGTGGTCCGGGTTGAGGCATGTTGAGCTCTGGCGAATTGGCGCCGCCCTTCCCCACCACAGCTTGGACACCGGGACTCACTGTGACGTCGGGGCGTCTTGAATGGCGTGTAAGGTCACCCCTGAATGAGTTGAACCACCATCGTATCCGAGATAACATGAACAGATTCATAATTGCAAGCTCGACGCAAGATACAATTGAGTCCTATACGATCCTTCAGTAGGCAACACGCATTATGCAGCCGCTACCCAGCTCCGCCTCTCTCCAACACACCATCCACAAGAGGCAAGTCAACTCTCTCAGCCTGGATCAGACCGGTGTGAAAATGCAAGACGCCCGCCCTGCATCGCTCATATAACGCCCACACCAAAGATGAAACAACAGTAAAAAGGCCCGTATGCAAGGTCGACAGCGTACCCAGCATGCGCTGCCTGCATGTCAGGCAGTGCTACAGGGACACTAGGGCGCCTATCGCATACTTCGTGTCCAGAACAGGTACAGCCGAACAAAATCCGAAGCTCTGACATCTGCCCCTCCCTTCCCTTTTCATACAACACCGCTCAGTCCAGCGACTTGTTGCACTTCAGACATGACAATGGCTCAGTCCACTCCTTGGCCCCGGTTGATAGCCCGCGAAGATCGGTGACCAGTGCTTGGGACGGACTCTCTAACCGCAGGACGACCTGGAAAAGGCCCTCGTACGGTCGAGGCATGGCGTCTGCCTTGCCCTTCTTCTTCGCTGGCCTGCCCTTCTTGGCAGCGGTGGCCGTCGCTGTGATCGACCCCACTGTAGCCTCTGACTCGGCCCGTTGAGGTTCCTTCACGTTGACAGGAGCCTTGACGGCGGCCTCTGGCGGATCGCCCGCTTTGGCATCAATGGTCTGTTGAAACTCGGCGCTATTGTCGGGTGGGCTCAATGGCCGTCCAGTCGTGTGGTCGAACTTGTCCACCCCTTCTTTATCGCCGCTGCTTCGAATGGCCAGCGCAGGCTTTTGATACGGCTTGTCTTTGCCAAGTGCCTCGTATGTCTTCATTAGAATCGCGTGCTTGATGCATTCCTCGTGCAGCCAAACACCGCAATCAGAATTTGGGCACTGCGCCAGTGTCTTGTCGGGATTGGCCGGCTGTCCGCAGTTGCAGATCGACTTGATACCCTTTAACATCATATATCAGTATGTTGCCACAGTATGTAGGACCAAAATCGACATACCGAAAGCCGCCAGGAAGTCAGACTGTAGGCCTGGCGCCAGTAGAGAGCATCTTGAATGTCCTCGTCATTGTCTTCGTCCCACTGCTTAACTTTGGCCTCTCCGACAACACTGACGACGTTGATCACATCCACTGCGCGGGACACGTTAGCGACTTGTGAAGGGCCTGTGGCGGGGAAACATACTGTGATTCGAGGCAATGAGCTCGTTCTGTCCATGGTAAGGCTGTCGTCCCGACACCACGTTGTTGTTGGCATCCCGAGTGCCTGCAGGGATCTCATCGGGGGAGTACATCCAGTAGATCCGAGCGTACACGTGGTGCTCGTCGGATGCCCGGATCTCTAGGATGCGCGCGATCCACTCCTTCTCCGGCGCCTTTTCGCCGTTCGCGTTCGAGGGGTCCTTGATTCCCACGGATGAATCATTCGCGACGTTGATAAAGCCCTCGCTAAAGTACTTGGCCTGGTTCACTGGGAGAGGAGATTGGCGTCAGAGGGGATGACGTGGTACGGGTCGCGTATGATTTGGACTTACAAACGAAGCTGTTGTATCGAGTCATGCTGAGCCACTTGTCCTGGGGCTCGATGCGGTAGTGTATGTCCATGGACTCATTGTTCCTGAACTTGCCCGACGGCGTGAACGGCGAGTTCTGTAGCTTGACGACGTCATCTTCCTCGACCTCTTGCTTTCTCCTCTTCTTTCCTTTCTTGAAGGTCTTCTCATTGGGCTCGACAGTGTGGACGCTGAAGGGACATTCGGCCTTGTTGTCCTCGACACTACTGAGACGGTTGCGCTTTCGCGAGCTTGTGGACATGTTGACGGCGGCGCGCTGAGCAGGAGGGAATGCACGCTGGAGTGTCTCCTTCAGGACGAGTGGTTGAATAGAAAAATGAAGCGACCGACGCACACGCGTTGATCCCTAAGGCTGAAGAATGACAGCGAGTCGCGAGGCCGCAATGGAACGTGTCGATGGAAGTAAACGAAGCGCGATGATCGCAGTCAAGGATCGATGCGCCGAGTGATGCAAGAGACGGGGAATGTGCAAGGCAGTAGCACCGCGACGCGATTTGGGGGCACCAGCGGCCGGTGCAAGAACAGCCAGCAAGCGATTGGAAGGAGATGGCGATGCGGAGGTGCCGGATGAAGGGATTCGCAAAAGCAGTGCTGGCGATTGCACGGCGCAGGCAGGAACTCGGGCAGTGGAAGGCGCGAACGGTCGAGGAAGGTGTGGATCCCCCTGCCACCTCGAAAAACAATTTGCTGACTGAACCGGGCCCGAGTCCGCGGATTGGCTGGGGCACACGTTAAACCGCGCGCCATGCAACCCCGCAGGACATGTTGCGGGCTACGGGACGGCAGGACGGTGAGCTTCGGTAAGCTTCGGTCAGGTAGGGTCATCGAATAAGATACCTAGGTACAAGTAGTTGCGCCAGCTGCCCGACACAGACGTATCACGACCATACATTGTCACTGCAAGGCGTCATGTTAATAAACAAGGAAGGCAGCCTAAGCACCTTGGTAGAAACTCACGCCATAGAAAGTGACGCTGATCGATCGGCTTCACGGTCGTTTGGCCGTTTAGGTTCATACGAACTGCGTGGTGTAGAAGCTGCTGTACAGCACTGGTATCTGTCTGGGCGCTCGGTAGATTACATCGGCCGACGACAATTCATCACAACCTGGCTGTAAGTGGTCTTGTGCAAGTAGGCTGAAGCCTGTCTGTCCTAGCATCCATTTAGGGATCGCCATCGATCTCTTTGAGGACCCTGACGTCCAGGTTTTGTGCGACAACAACCCTGTGAAGGTGCAAGCAGGACTCGTCAGCATGGAAGATCCCCTCGCAGGACGCGCATCCCGTGCTCCGTCTTGCCCGCGCATCAGGGCGGGAGGGTGTGAAGCCGGGCACGTCTCAGGGACGACCCACTGGCCGATACAGTAATGCAACCTCAGGTTGTTAGTATAGCAGCAAGCCGCCAGTCAATCACTGCGCTCCATTGCCTTATTACCTCGCGGGTAGTCCTGCGAGGCGGGCAGGATCGCTCGTGTTTTCACCCTCCCTGCCTAGAATGAGAGGACGCTGAGGCTGGAATGCGACGCAAAGCCCCGTGCAAGACTTGAGGCGCAATCAGACACCCCCTCATAGCTTTCTGGACCCATCGCCCCGGCGCCTGCTGTGAATGGAAGGACTGTTTCCTCCGCCGCATCCTGCCGCCTGTGTCACCCAGAATCCCTTCCGCCGTCGTCGGGTACCTTTGCGACTGGACGCTGCTGCCTCTGCCCTCTTCCGGCCTAGGCGCAGCCACGCTTCTCACGGACCCGCGGGAGCTGTTCCCGCCAGCAGCGCCAGCCCGCTGAGACGGAGCTGAGCACCTGATCGAGGTCATGGTCCCTCGAAACGAACCTCATCCTCAACCTCGCCCGCCGCCCGCTCCCCGTCTCTGGTCGCGTCTGTCCACCTTCTCCAAGAAGTCTCTGCGCTCCTTGTCCTCCTCCTTTGAAGCAGACGACGAGCGTTCCAGCTCCGACGAGGATCGCTTCGACTACTTCTACGGCACCATGAGTAGACGCGGCAGCGACGACGACGCCCCTTCGCCGGCTCGCTACCAGGGCGAGGATTCCCGCCCAACCTCCAAGAAGGAGCTCGCTGGCTGGTACGCCTACGCCTTTGCTGCCGAGACCTATGTAATATGTGGTAGGTTCTCGTCGCGCCCTTGACGATCGACCTTGACCGCCGTGTTAACTAGCTCCCTCTCTAAGCTATCGGCTCCTTCATCCCCATCCTCCTCGAGACCCTCGCTCGTGAGAATGGCGTTCTTCTTTCCGACCGGACGACCCCTTGCGGCACGAGTGATTCGAAGAGCAAGACCGATGGGCAATGTATCGTCTACGTTGCTGGTGTTGAGATCAATACCGCCAGCTTCGCCATGTATACTTTCTCCATCAGCGTCCTCCTTCAGGCCCTGCTGGTAGTCAGCATCAGCTGCGCGGCGGACCACGGTAACTACCGCAAGAAGCTTCTACTGTCCTTCGCCTGGATCGGGAGCGTGTGCGTCATGGGATACATATTGGTGACCAGGGACACGTACCTGGTCGGTGCACTGCTGGCCATCGTCTCCAACACATCCTTTGGCGCATCCTTCGTGCTGCTGAATTCATTCCTCCCATTATTAGTGCGCCATCATCCCGATACCCTCGGCCATCTCCAGACGCCCGACCTAGGAGCGAGCCATATGGAGTCGGCCTCGCTCTCCAACCCCCCTCAGGACGCGGACTCGGCTGTTGCGGATATGGAGGACTCGACCGCTGCCCTGCTGGGCGAGGAAGCGGGCTATCGGCCTGGGGCTCGTACGTTCAAGGCGAACCAGGACGAGAAGATTTCCCAGGAGCTGAACTTGTCCACCCAAATCTCGGCCAAGGGGATCGGCATCGGCTATTTAGCGGGACTGTTCTTGCAGTGTATCGCCATCGGTATTCTCATCTCGATGAAGAACTCGACTTGGGCTCAGCGTGTGGTGCTCTTCATGGTTGGCTCGTGGTGGGCCATTTTCACGATTCCCGCCGCCATGTGGTTGCGCCCGAGGCCTGGCCCGCCTCTGCCCATCGTCGCATCAAGTGGCTTCAGCGGTCCTTGGGCGTGGGTAGGCTACGTGTTATACGCGTGGAAGTCGCTTTACAAGACGGTGAAGCTTGCCCGTCGCCTCCTCGACATCATGCTGTTTCTTGCCGCATGGTTCCTCCTTTCCGACGCCATTGCAACGACGTCCTCCACGGCGATTCTCTTCGCCAAAACACAGCTGCACATGAAGCCCTGGGCACTAGGCATAATCAACGTGATTTCGACCACGGCGGGCGTAGTTGGTGCTTTCAGCTGGGCCTTTGTATCCAGCAGGTTTGGTCTCAAGCCCCACCAGACCATCCTGGTGTGCATTGGTCTATTCGAGCTTATTCCCCTTTACGGCCTACTGGGATATCTTCCCTTCGTCAGGTCCTGGGAGGTCCTCGGATTGCAGCAGCCCTGGGAGATGTATCCTCTCGCCGCGGTCTACGGCTTCGTCCTCGGCGGTTTGAGTGGGTACTGTCGTTCCGTCTACGGTGAACTGATTCCTCCTGGTTCGGAGGCAGCGTTCTATGCCCTGTACGCAATCACGGACAAGGGTTCCAGTATCTTCGGTCCGGCCATCGTCGGTGCCATCATCGACAGAACTGGCCACATTCGTCCGGCTTTCTGGTTCTTGGCTGCGCTTGTTGGCCTGCCGGCGCCATTGATTTACAGCATCGACGTGCAGCGTGGTAAACGTGAGGGTGAGAAGCTGGCCAGGACGATTGATGGGTTCAAGGTCAGTCAGGCGACACAGCAGGAGGATGGTGTCGACACGGAGAGTGAGGACCGGCCAATCCTCAGCGCTTACGATGACGATGAGGACGACCAGGCGCCTCGCCGTTAGAGCTTTTGCACATGTGTCTTTCCATGCATAGCGATGGTGTTTAGGGACTTTTCAGGAGATGTTCCAGTGCACTTGCTCTGCTCTGGATGCAATGGGGTTCATACTGTGTTTCTTTTTTCTTTCTTTTGAAGCGCAGTGTAGCATTCTCTCCGCCGAGCGCGCTAATCTTGGACTGACGGCGATTGTTTGCTTCCAGCCAGCTGTGCTCTTTGAGAACTGAGGCACCTATCTACTCCTGCTACCTCCTCTGATGCATTCCCGCTGCAATCTGTCAGTCCACCAGACCCCCGAGAGACGCGAACAGAACGGATGGCACGCTAGCGAATCTCGAACCGACAGCTTCCAAATGCGCCAGCGAATCACATCGTTACTCATAGTTTATCAGCCCTTTGCTATCTTATCACGTTCGATGAGTCCCTCAAATTACGTCACGCCACAATCGACACCTCGAGACTTTCTTGAAGGTGTCAAATTACGAGCAGCGTCGCCAAGTTCCCAAGTGCCGAATCTCAACATCGGCGAGATCTTGGCTCATCAAGTCGAGAAGGCAAAGGGATCCTTGAAGTGGAAGAAAGGCCGCCAGGTTGACGTCTCGCGGGCCATCTCCACCAGTAGGACCTTGGGCGATAGGCTAGCATTGCAGATCTCCATTCTCCGGGACGACGTTTTAGTTATCAGACAGAAGGAACCGCTCCGATTAGGCCCATCCGGCGCGGTTCAGCAAATTCAGGTACGTAACTGCGTGGTGTGACATATCTGCCGGCAGCTGTGAGTGGCTCTGAGAATCAGCCCCAGCTCCCGGGTCTTGCGACGTGCTGGTGAGACTTGGTGAGACTGATGTCTCTGCCCCTATTGCTGTGGTGGGAGGGTACTCGCCTATCGATGGGCTGCATCCCGCGGCGCTAGGCCGGTAGGCATCCCGCATAGTCACATCGCCTTCGGACAACCCACGCTGGGCGCTGGGAAGAGATAACCTTAGTTCCTGGTGGCCCTGGCGTGATCGGAGCGACTGTGAGACGTTCCAGGGCATGCGCCGGCCTGTCATGTTCAACCCTCGGGTCATGACGAGATGGGAAGAGTCAGGTTTTCCTCGCATAGATGGTGCGTGTAGCACGTACCCTGTGGGAAGAGTGACGTGCCGTCCTGGTTTCCAGGAGACCTTTAAATAGCAAGCTCCAGCCCTCTGTTCACCCGGCTGGCCGACGGGCTTGCTTCTCTCAGTGTCACACCACTACATCCATACCAACGACTGCTCCCTGGAGAACGACGCACTACCGATCAAGGACATAGAACAGAACCCGGTCACAATCATGTCTGCTGCTCCTGCAACGAACGGCTCTGTGGCCGCCTCTCACGGCCGCGGCGGCGCGGGCAACATCCACCCCGACGACACCCAGTATGTCGATGGCTCGGTCACCCGGTCAGGTCCCGAGGGCAGCCACGGCGACGGCGCCTACAGCGTCGGTCGAGGAGGTGAGTGAAAGTTGGCAAGCCAGCATCATTTGCACGAACTCCGGAGAGACACAGCAGGTCAGACACCGTCCTTCGGGGTTGCGATTGTCCCAGATACACCATTTCCGGTGGCATCGGTGGTCATGACTCTCGGAGAGTCGTCTTATCTCTGCGTGGACGTTAGTGACGCCTGGGCATTGGAGATAAGGCGACCGCGCGCCAACTGCATCGGGAAGCGGCTGTCTTTCTATGCAGGCCCCCACAGCCGAGTGCCCAGGTGCTAGGTAGACGACGGCGACATCCCTGGCTGGTGCTCACTGCCCTGTATCATCGTCGCTCACCGCCGGCTAGCAAGTTCTCGAAGTCGGGGACGCGCGCTTGTGTGAAAGTCAAGTGCACACTTCCGTTGCCGATGACCAAGGCGCGCAATAACTTGGAAAAAAAGGACAGGCGACTGACTCAATTTTCTTCAGGCGCTGGCAACATTGGCGACCCGGGCGTCAAGGCCCCCCCGACCGGCCGCGTCGATCAGGACGTCGTCCCCTCTGAGGCGTATCGTCCCTCGACCGAGGCCGATTTCCACACCGGCCGCGGCGGGCTGGGAAACGAGCACGCCGCGGGCAAGGGCGGCCACGCGCCTCTTGGCGAGACCGCCGGCCCTACCGGCACGCCCATCAGCTTCGCGGACAAGCTCAAGCACAAGATCTTCGGCAACAAGAAGTGAGGGTGCCCTCTTCTTTTGGCGGCAGCGTTGGCCTGAGGTGGCGCGTGGGACGCGAGAACGTTTGATACCACGGCGGGTGGAGGACGATAGACGCTGGAGAAATGCGCGCCGGGCTTTGATTTCTATGATTCCCCCCTTTTTGCTGCCCGAGGCCCTACGAGGGTTGTCGGGCGAGAATAGTACACATCGGTCTAGGCTTAACTGGCGGTTGTTCCTTTGGCCATGTGCAATTAATGGCTACACTTGGATCGCATAGACATAATCTGCTTCGCAACCCGCGCCCTGTCTGCAAGGACCCAGTGACGGTCGCTGAGCGTGCTGGAGCCTCGCAGCTGCAACACGGCACGACAATGCCCATCGCAACTTCTGTGAGGATGAATGATAATATGTAAGGTAGTACCGGTGGAAAAGGACGCGGGGAAGCAGTCCCTTCCCAGCCTCGTCAGACGAACCGCCAGCTAGTCTTTCGCGCATGACAGATGCAGCGCCCAGACGAAACATGGCAGCAAAGCCAGGGCACAGCAGCTCATCCGGCACGCCTGACGATGGCGCATGGTCGCGAGGGTCAACGACTCAATGCCCAAGGGGAGCCAATAGCAGTGTTCGCTGCGCCAAGCGAGCGCTGCAAGGCGGTCGTTCTCTCGGACCTTGCTTCCGCGAGATGCATGCGTGTGGGTGTGCTGCTTCAGGTGGGAACGGGAGCTGGCTGGCTGCGGATAAATGGTGTTTGCCACTGGACACAAAGTGGCTGGTACCCAACGACTACTACAGCAACCGTGACACCTGCCCGGTGCCACGATGTCCACTGCCATTCAAGTTCCCCGGCGCCGGTCGTTGGACCAATTCGAGGCCGGCGCATGTCAAGAAACTGGTGTGCGAGGCTCGGAGCACACTGATATATGACAAGTCCTGAACTCTATCAAAGGTTGATAAAATACACGTACGTATATAGTGTATACTGCCTGTGCAGTATATTGATCAGCATTGTTACCACCTCAATCAAAGCAGACTCTCCGCGACGCCTCGCGGCGCTGTAAGTTGCCTGACTATACCCCGCCGAGGTATAGACTTCCAGTGGCAGGAGTCGCCATGACCAAAGGGCGCCAGGGACATGTGGCTGGAGCAGACAGTGATGGGATGAGATAATCAGGGTTACAGCGGGTGACCCAGCGTGGGTGACGGCCCCCTCCTCCCCTCGATGGACGGACCAGTCAAGACGAAGGACCCATGCAGCCGGCACCGCCTAGAACCCCAGTCCGTCGCCTTCCACGCCTGTTCAGTGCGTCCGGCCGACCAATGGCATCGACCATTTTCCTGCGTCGCCCCCGGATCTCAGGCCCCAGGCCAGGGCCAGGTGGTTCCTTCCTCTCCGCATTTTGTGCCAATCCATATCGAGTCAAGGCAGGAGGAGCGACTGTCATCAACCTCCCAACTGCTTCGGTAGGGTCCCCAACTCCGCCGCCCATAGGTCGGTTGACTCTAGCATCTCCGCCTGCCTGTCGCTGTGGTCCTTCCTCACGCTCGGGATACTCAACGCAACCGCTCTCTCGCTCCTCCACCACCTCGTCTTCTTCTCTCCTCATCCTCTTCCGCCATCTTCAACCTCCAGCCTGTTCCTACGTTGCGTGAACAGAAATCTGTTGGAGCCGTTTGTCGGAGTCCTCGACCGCGCAATCGACTGGGAGACTTCGCAAATGCCGCACGCGCACCACCCGTTTCAGCTCCTCTGTTGACCTTGGGTGCCAAGTCACCAGCTCGTGTCGATTTCCTCCCCCGCCAGTATCGACAGCTCAGACCATACTTTGCACGATTCGTCACCTCGCAGACCACCTGCCCCAGGGTCTCGGTCGAGTCCGCGCTCCTTCCACCGCTTGCTTACGTGCCCGCGCCGCCGCGACCGCCTCACTGGTATTCTGCCTCCTACTCCGAGGTCTCGACGATTGCCAGCGTATCACACAAAGCAATATTCGTCAATTTCGCGGGCGGTCTCTTCTCGAACTAAGGTGCTTTGATTCTGATCTAGACATCAATTCCTCGGTCGGCGAACACACGCCGCACGCTCCCCTACTGCGCTTACACCCTCCACGACACCTACATCACCCGCTGCATCATGGCTGGTTTTCTGAACAAGCTCAAAAGCGCAGGAAGCGTACGTCATTGCTTGCGTCTTGTGGTTGACTCGAGGCGCCTCCTGTTGTCGCAGCCATTTTACTTACACAACATCTGCCCAGGCAACCACGAATCCCGATGCGGTCAGCAAGAAGAAGGTGGCCGAGGAGCCACCTCCAGAGATCACACCTCTCGAGAAGATGCTGCAGAATGCCGGTCCCGTGCGCGATGACGGCACCGATAGATTCTTTGGCCTTGAAAACGTAAGACTACCACCTACGCCACGCGACAATCCCTGCCTCCTGGTCTGAGACATCTGATTGCTAACCTCTTCTGATTTCAGTTTGGCAACACATGGTAAGGGCGACGACAAACCCTACAAGTCCATGCTGCAATGCCATTTGCTGACCCCTCGCAGCTACTGTAACTCGATTGTGCAAGCCCTCTTTTACCAAGAAGCGTTCCGACAGAATGTTGTCAACTACCCCCCTTACTCCCCTTCGGACACTCCCAATGGCACGCGGCCCAAGGTCCAGGTCACTATTCGACCGCCGATCAAGAAAGAGGAGCCCCCAGCTCCTGCAGCGAAGCAGAAGATGAGTGCTTCCGAGGCCATGCGCAAACGCCAGGCTGCTGCCCTCGGTGCCGCCATTCCCGGACAACCACCCCCACGACCCGAGGACAGACCCGACGCTCCTGAATATAAGAAGAAGCAAGCAATGATCAAGGGGCCTGTCGTCGAGCTCAACCAAGACAAGGCACAGGCTTACGGTATGAACGAATGCACCTTCACGGGCCTGAAAGATATCTTCGGCGCTCTCATGGAGGCAGAGACTAGGATGGGCGTGTTGAGTCCCCAGAGATTCCTTGAAATCTTCAAGCGCGACAACGAAATGTTCCGAAACTCCATGCACCAAGATGCGCATGAGTTCTATGGTTTGGTCCTCAACGACGTCATCGCCAACGTCGAGGCCAATGCGAAACTTCTGCAGGAGAAGCAAGAGGCGAGCAACGAGAATGGCCTTGCACAGTCAGTCGGCAATGCGCTTGGCGCCGGGGCAGCAAGTCTGGTGCCGGCCACCAACGGAGGTGCTCGATCACCAGGCACGGGCTGGGTACACGACATCTTCGAGGGCGTGCTTACTTCCGAGACGAAGTGTCTTACTTGCGAAACAGCCTCTCAGCGCGACGAGACGTTCCTGGACCTGTCGATCGATCTAGAGGAACACTCCTCGGTCACATCGTGCCTGCGCAAATTCTCGGCCGAAGAGATGCTTTGCGAAAGAAACAAGTTCTACTGCGACCACTGCGGTGGCCTTCAAGAGGCAGAGAAGCGCATGAAGATCAAGAGGCTACCAAAGGTGCTCGCGCTGCATCTGAAAAGATTCAAGTACACTGAGGACTACAGTCGGCTTCAGAAACTATTCCATCGTGTGGTCTATCCGTACCACCTTCGCATGTTCAACACGACCGATGAGGCGGAGGACCCTGACAGGATGTACGAGCTGTACGCCGTCGTCATCCACATCGGCGGCAACGCCTACCACGGCCACTACGTCTCTGTCATCAAAACCAAGGACCGAGGCTGGCTTCTATTCGATGACGAAATGGTCGAACCCGTAGACAAGCACTTCGTGCGTAACTTTTTCGGGGATAAACCTGGAACAGCTTGCGCGTATGTCCTGTTCTACCAGGAGACCACCTTTGAAAAGGTTCAGGCTGAAATGGAGGCGGAAGGTCTCGAGGAGGTCAAGCACGCCAGCGAGACTGCCAACCTTGCGTCGGAGAATGGCCAAGCCAACGGCAACGTCATTCCTCTAGCCAGGCAGGCCAGCCAGCCGCTTAGCCCCACGATGGACGAACGTGATGTGGGCAATGACCTTGCACATGCGCAAACCGCGCCGAGCAAGGTGGAAGCAATGGAGAGTGGCCCAGGTGGATATCCCGCATGGCCTACAGCGGCATCCGTGCCGCCCAACCCAATAGCCACACGAACTGAGACATCACAAACGGTCAAGCCAGAGAAGTCGAAAGACGATAAGAAGCGAGAAAAGAAGGAGCAGGAAGCAGCGGAGAAGGCGCGCAAGGTGGCCGAGAAAGAGAAGCGCAAGGCCGACGAGAAGCGACAGAAGGACGAAGCTTACCGAAGACGTGAGGCCATCATGAGAGAGAACGAGGAAATGCGCAAGGCAGTCGAAGAGAGCAAAAAGATGGCCGAGGCGGATGAACTCAAGAAGAAGGACACGGGCGGCACGGCCGAGCCGAGCCGGAGTGTCAGCTCAAGCGGCAATTTCCTCAGTCGTGCGAACAAGGGTAGCAAGTCGATGACCCGGAAGAGCTTCAGCTTCTTAGGTAAGGACAAGGAGCCCTCGACGCCGACACAGGAACAAGGAGCGAATGGCGGCGACGTGGCAGGGAGCCCTTCGGAGAGCAAGCTCAAAGACAGGTTCAGCTTCAGCCTCGGCAGGAAAAAGAGCGGCAACATCCTGTCAGGAGGCACATGAATGTGCCTATTGGCGGCTCACGTATCTTGGACACATCAATTATTTAACGAGACTACACTGTTGGGGGACCTTTGTGGCTTGCATTTATATTGTTGGGAGGGGCGGTCAAGTTGGAGATGCAGGCTACGTTCGCTCTGCCGTGCTCTATTCTAGCCAAAGGGTTTGAAGGTCAAGAGAGATGACACAGCACTGTCTAGGGTCGCATGGAAGGCGAGCTAGCGTTGCTTTTCCTAAACGATTTAGGCATCGAACATATCCTGTATGATAGCGCGTGGCATTTGTCACACAAATATCGCCACAGAGGGCAGTTGAAAAGGACTCGGAGGCCGAGGCACCATTGGGGAGCAGACTCGGTTAATGCTGAGGTTTGGCATAATGTATCTTTTCAATTTCTCTATCTCTGGCCAGTGCATCATGAGATAGTGATGTGTTGCGTTAGGTCACAAAACTGTGTACCGATATGGCACGGTGAAGCAACGCTCCCAAACGCCTCAGTCCCGTGGTCGTTGTGTCGCTCTACCCGCACCATCTATCTCTTGTGAGGGTAGGAATGCCGCCCTCGCATTGGCCCTTGACATAGTTTCAGGGCTCTTCATTACTCAGTAGCTCGTGCCGGAGCTTCTGCAAGGCATATCGCCATCGCAAGGTCATACAGAGCATGCGCCCTGGGCATCGCTGTGCTGGTCTGTCTCTTCATCCTCGCTCGTGAATCCCTCAGCCTAGGACAAGTTCGTACATAATGATGAGTGTGTTGACTGCGATGAGTGGTACTGCAATATGTCAGTTGTGCTGTGCCAAATGCAGCTCTGCGCTGCGAGCCATGCGGTGGGAACCGGGCACGGGGCCAACGATAGAGCTGTCTCTGAGGATCACATACTCCGCATCAATGTTCGCACGCTCGCGATAAGGTTGATTATCTTTGCTTTTACGCTGGCATCTGCGCCTTGGCCGAAAGCAGGATCGTAGGAGGAGGGCGAGAGGTTGACTGGAAAGGGGATCAGTATGGCGGCGTAAACGAGCGGACGGGGGTCGCCGCGCGGCTGGGTTGACGTACTGCGTGCGAGGAAGCGGTCTTCGCTAAGGATCGCTATGGCATTAATAAGAAGAACGGCAACTGCGCGATGGTGAGCCTGGGCTTGTCAGGGGCTGGGGTCCCGGGGGACGGACTGTAGAGGGCGCTACCGAGGAACAACATGTTGATGGTTGCGCCGGGGCTTGTATCTCAGAGGTTGACTGGTCGTGGGCGTGACTTGAGACTGCTTCTATCCGTAAATCTCTCAGTCGGTTCGAAAATCGAGCGCAAGGTGGGAGGATCGGTGTGGTGGTGTCGCGTGATGTTACTCTGTCTTCCGACTGCAACCGTGAAGCCAGCTTTCCTCCACTTGGAGCTACAAGTACCTTACTTATGGTCGCGACCTTGGATAGGTTGGAGTCTAGGTGCCACACGCCCCGCGGTGCCTGTCGGTGGAAAGTTTGGCCGAGCCGGACGATTCAGGGGATGGATGTGTGGGACCTTCCTTAGCAGCCGGCCCCTGAAGCTCCCCGTCCAATACTGCCAGCTCTTCAGTTGCCTTCAGCTGGAGTCGTATAAATCAGAATTCAGTTCTTCATGCCCAATATCGTCCTCACATAAGTCTCATAGGGTCTTACAATCTTCAAACCTCAGTTGTGAAGGTGACCATCCGGACTTATTTTGAGGCAGACTTGCTCCACCAACAAACGCCCTGCCAACGGACTGACAAACGGAATGACACCTTGACCACGGACCTCATTTACTCTTCCAAGATGAAGTCGTTTGGTAAAAGGCCCGAACAGCTTTAGTTCCCCGTTGAATGATACTGACAGAAAGTCTAGATGTTCTTTTGGCGCTCATTTTGCCAGGACTGATTCTTCTTCATCTCCTCGTTGCCCCTTATACCAAAGTAGAGGAGTCCTTCACCCTCCAGGCCGCTCACGACATCCTCGCCTACGGCACACCGACATCTAACATCAATGCCCGCTTCCATGCCCTTTATGACCACTTCACTTTTCCTGGGGCCGTTCCGCGCTCATTTGTAGGGCCTGTGCTGTTGTCCGGCTTCAGCCAACCTCTGGTTGCTCTCTTTGGCTTTGCCCACGCCCAAATTATCATTCGAGCGGTCCTGGGCCTCTTCAACGCCGTTTCCCTCAACTTCTTCGCTTCTCGGCTTTGCGTAGGATTGGGGAGGGATGTGTCGAGATGGTGGATCTTGCTGACAGCCGGACAATTCCACGTCATCTTCTATGCATCGAGAACGCTGCCAAATATGTTTGCGTTTGGCGCCAGTAAGTATTCCGACCCATGTGTGTCTGAGGGTTATGCTGATCTTTGCAGCGACTATCGCTTCGGCTCTACTTCTGCCCAACCCGGACGCCAGAGCCCAAGAGGGTCGCCAAAGAGTCGCCATATCTGTTCTTGTCTTTGCTGCCGTCATCTTCCGTTCGGAGGTCGCGCTTCTCCTTGGCACCACGGGCTTGTACCTCCTCCTGACTCGGAGGATCACCATTGCCCAGATCATACCGCCCTTTGTCATATCCTTCATAGCCGCCCTTGTCCTTTCGGTACCGATCGACTCGTACTTCTGGCAAAAGCCTCTTTGGCCTGAGCTATGGGGCTTTGCCTATAACGTCCTCCATGGCGGCGCCTCTAACTGGGGCACATCCCCATGGCACTACTATTTCATCTCAGCCCTGCCGCGGCTTCTCTTAAACCCCATCACGGTGTTCCTTATCCCGCTTGCCGTCACCCACCCGGCAACGGCCCGCACAGCCCGCGATCTGATCATTCCCCCTCTCCTCTTTGTCGCCATCTATTCCTTCCAACCACACAAGGAAGCGCGATTCATATTCTACGCTGTCCCACCCCTGACCGCAGCTGCCGCTCAAGGTGCTAGCCTGGTCTTCACTCGGCGCGTCAAGAGACCTGTCTATGCCATTTCTTCCTTGGTCATTGCCTTGTCTATACCCGCCTGCCTTGCTGCGGCAACTGGCATCTTGCTGCTTTCCTCTCTCAACTACCCGGGTGGGGAAGCCATAACTGCTCTGCAAGGTCTGACACCTGCCTCTGGTGTTTCCGCCGTCCACACGGACGTTCTTTCATGCATGACGGGTGTCACCCTCTTTTTGCAGAAACGCACTCCGGATTTGGCGTTTGACAAGACTGAGGAACCATCTGTGCTGCGCTCCTCTGCGTTTTGGTCCAAGTTTGACTACCTCATGATGGAAGACCCAACCAAGATCCCCGGCGGAGGCAGTGAATGGGAGGTACTTGGAACTATCCACGGCTACTCCGGCATCGAGATGCTGCGCCCGCAGGCTACAGATCCGGAACAGGCAGGTGCTGAGCCAACAGACAAGGAAGCAATGAAGGTGTTGGGCAAGGGTCGCCTATTGTCCAACATACGGACCAAGGTACGATCTGTCACCGGAGGTTGGTGGCTGGGCCCGCGCATGGAGCCTCGGGTTCATATTCTGAGAAGGGACCCGACCAAGGCCAGGGTAGTGGAGGTGACGCGTGAAGGGCCGAAGCCACGGGCATAAGGATATTTGCGCAAGCGCACAGAATATCGAAGATAGAGTACCAAACTCTACATGTCGTTTCCTCTCACTACGTCCAATTGTTTGATGATCACTTTCTTCCGATCGGCGTGGCATAAGGTGTGTTGTAATTGATGGCCAATCAAGGTCATCACAAGTCCCGGGCGACCTCCTCCACATTATCACCCACGTCCTCATGCAGGAGATCCCCAACGTCCACACTTTCGGCCAGGATGAGCCTGGCCTGTTCGATCCCGACAGACATATCTTCCATGATGAGCCTCGTTGCCATCTCGGGCACCAAGACCGTCGAGACGAAGAACGTCGTGCCTCTGCCCGATATCACCGCATCATCCACGGCCTTTTCCCGCAGCGTCTCGTTGAAATGCCGTATGATGTGCTCCGACATGAGCCGCAGTCCCCGGTTTCCATAGTAGCCCGGGGCGAGACTGCGGTCCGTCTTCTTCAGCGTCCTCTCCTTTCCTGCGGCCTGTTTCTCAGCCAGTATCGACTTGAAGTGGGACGGCCCACCGTCGAGAATGCGCCTGATGGGCCTTTGATGGCGCTCGAGCCGGCTGTCGAGTTGTTTCCAGTCGATAGACGGGTAGCCCCTGTCCTTCCACGCCTTCCTTGCCGTGTCTTTCTTGTGGGAGTCGCAAAACCGCATCTGCTGGCGCATTGAGAGGGGCTTGCCTCTCGCGAACGTGCTCAGGAACTGGGCATCGACAGTCTGGTAGCAGAACGGGCATGTTGCTTCTTCCACATCTGGAACGGTGAGAGCCTGGGATCCCGTAACATCGTCCTTGCTGCCCGAAACGCTGGACGCGGCGGAAGTCGTCGCCATGTCCATCGGCTCGCTGCCAACGGCGGCACCGGCTGATGCGGCTCCGGGGATGAGGTCTGGGATCTTAAACAGTGCAACTGCGGCACTGGATATCTCGACTCCAGGTGCATCTTCATCGGCACGTGCGGTGCGCCTAGCACGCTTCTTACGCGCACGAGGTCTGCTCGGCGAGCCTGGCACCGCGTCCGGTACATTCAATGATTTTGGCTCTTCGACTGGTGGCGACGGCGGTAGAGACCGAGGTCTTTTGAGAGTGGTGGTCCTGCGCTCCCTTTCGGGACTGGGCATTAAAGACGGCAAAACTTTTAATCGAGGCATCGCACTCGAGCTTGACGTGGCTGTCTGAGCTGCTGTGTTTGTCTTGTCCGACTTGACCACGGTGGTTTCTTCTGTACCATGTCAATTACAGCAGCGCACGCTTGGGGGGATTGACAAACTGGAAAAGCTGGTTTTCTTTTTACTATACCCGGCCTTGTTCTTGTCCGAGCGCTGGATCTTCGCCAGGAAGGCATCACCATCTTCGTCGGGCATGGGTGAAGAACGTCGTCGCTTTGCAGGACGCGCAGGGCTTGACGCACACACATGGTCTTCGTCGTGAGATCGCATTGACCGACGTTGGGAATTACTGGTTCCTTCAGCCTTCGCATGGTCCCTGGATGTCTTGCCTTTTCCCGCAGCGGACATTTGAGAGCGGCCAGAAGCCGTTGCTTTACGCCTCGAGAAGTCAGACTTGATCATATTTGCCCCTCGAACAGGACTAGATTCGTCGCTGCTATCCAAGTTTGATGAAGGTTTAGAGGACGATGTTTCAGGCTCGCTCTCATCCTCAGAGTCCTTCGGGGGCGCATAGACTTCTTCTTGTGTCAAGCAGCGCGGTGATCGAGGCACAATCATCTTTGGTTTCTTGGATATATCTCCCCACCTGTTAGAGAGGAGACCCATTTTATACCAGGCCCCGAGGCGTATATGAGAAAGACTCGAGTGTGACGCCGGAACGAGCCTTATGGTGCTCCGTGATCATCAGAAGATGATTGACCAGGCCCCCCAGTTACCAGCGTGGATGAGGTGATGAATGGAGGTGTCTACTGCTGATGCATTCGCCGAAGAATAAGCACGAGGTTAATGGTCGATGACGGGACGGCGAAGTCATAAAGAGACGGGAAAGTCTGAGGACCTCGGCGGGTATCATACAGCGAGA
The DNA here is from genome assembly GCA_037042015.1 of Furcasterigmium sp. R96-07A1. NCBI lineage: Eukaryota > Fungi > Ascomycota > Sordariomycetes > Glomerellales > Plectosphaerellaceae > Furcasterigmium > Furcasterigmium sp. R96-07A1. The sequence continues at coordinate 37,339 of JAXQJP010000327.1, read as the reverse complement.
AGCGAAAAGAAAGCAGATGGAGTATATAGCCGTCAAGAAAGAGGGGGAAAACCGGGACGGAGAATATGTAGTTCACCTTATAGATAGACACCGACTGAAAGAAAAGAGAGGTCGTCGCTGGTACCTTTCAGGTGGCACAATTCGGGATGAGGGAGCTTATCCGAGGAAGGCGCGAAACAAGACGCGTCTGTGGCCTCGAGACCTACAGTGTCGGTAGCTCACACACCCCATCAATTCGCACAGTACCCAAGACGATGGAGCTCCCTCCTGGACCGACCACTGTCTCCTATCACTCTTAGTCCTGCCAACTTGAATGCACATGCGCCTGTCGTTAGACAACAAACCCCCGTCAACTGCAGAGACATTGACTTCCTAGCTGCAGTGTTGATTTAGGGACCACCGCCTTAAAGAAGTTCCTCCCCAGAAACTTGTCGAGCGCGCGATTCCCAAAATCATGGCTCTCAACAGGAAATACGCCAACTTGCCAGACCTGGTATGTCGCCCATGCTGCTACCAGAAGCGAGAAACTTTGTTGACATCTTCTAGGACTCGGCTCCAGACATATACGAGACCCCCGAACTTGCAGATGATCTCTCTACGGTACCGGTGTGTTGCGTCCATCCACCCCGCCTGTCCCACGACCGCTGACACGGCGTTTGCAGACGACCGGACCAGCCCAATCCGACGATGAGCTCGACCTCGATGATGACACGGGCATCTCGAAGTCTCGACTGCGTATCGACGAAGCCCGCGCCCGTTTTCTGCCCTCTAACGTCGATGCTGCTGCCGCGGACTTCTCCGATCGAGTAGATGGCAAACGGAAATCATACTTGACGTCGACTCGAAGACATCGCATATTGGAAGACGGCACGGAAGAAATCGATGACATCAGCGACGAGGAGGGAGGCGAAAGCCTCGAACGCAAGATTGCTCGGTTGCAAAGGGAGATTGCGGAGGCGAAAGAAGAATATGGCAAGAAGGCCGTCACAGAGGAGGGTGGCGCTGGCTCTGACGGCCAGAGCGCCAAACTTACATCTCTGAGTGAAGCCCTCGAGGAGATCTCCCGCGCCGCTGTTACGCCGAGTTCTAGGTTCCAACCGCCCCAGGCTACAGCTTTAACATCGAACGACTTTGCTAGCCCCTCGCAAACGGAAGCGATCCCAAACGATGCGGCAACCTACACCATTACTTACGCGCCGTCATACGAGCAGAGCCATGCACTGGCCAAGGCGGCCGACTTTGATCGTCGCCTGTTGCAGCTCGAGAAGGCCCTCGGGATCAACTCTGCCGCCCTCCCCGAGGTGGACGTCAATGGCCTCCCCCGGGCGGTTCTTCCCACCCTGGATTCCCTGCAGCGCCAGATCGTGACGCTTTCGCAGGCCTCGACAACCAACCTCGATGCCCTAACCCGCCGCGTCCGGACTTTGGCCCAGGAGGCTCAACAGCTGGAGAAGGCCCGTCAAGGGGCAAAGTCAGCTCAGGAGGCTCTAGGCCCACAAAACGGAGAGGCCGATGAAGGAGAGTCACAACAGGACGCCAAGATCAATGCGCTTTACGGAACACTGCCAACGATAGAAAATCTTGCACCGCTGCTGCCGCCGCTGCTTGACCGACTAAGGTCTCTCCGATCCATCCACTCGGACGCCGCAACGGCAGCTGAGACCCTCGAGCGGCTCGAGACGCAGCAGACCGAAATGGCCGCGGACATGAAACAATGGAGAGATGGTCTCGAGAAGGTGGAGCAGGCGATCAAGGAGGGAGACACTGCCATGAGCGGGAACAGCAAGCTCATAGAACAATGGGTCAAGGATATTGAGGGGAGGGTAGCCAAGCTATCCTGAGATGTTTACGAGCCAAGATACCCAAATCCAATGCATAGCGACGCGTCAATAGCCACGAGAAGACTATGTGTGTCATCGGTAGTATTTCCCATTCAGCGAGATGCAATGGGCAATGGCTACCCAGCTTCATCTTTTTGTGAAATGTGCATAACTTGCCGCAGCCCGACTGGGAATCCGTAACAGCCGTAGGATCAAATTGCAAGGGACTCATAGTACGGGGGAGCAGTCACGTTCAACCTGTCGTTACGTTATAGTCTCCTTGATATTAGGAGCTGTACAGTTGTCTTGCCAGGGCGTCTTATCGCGCATCTCCTATCCTTGGCACGTGATCCACCCAAGATTTCGAATCAACTCCACTGCTCGCTTTCCCATAAATTTGCAGACAATCGCGCATCTTCCTTCTTTTGTTGACCTTCAACACCATCTTCGCACCGGTAAGCCTCCCCCTACCCTCCTTCCATAGCGCCGCTGGAATGATGCTACAAAGCATGTATTACCTGACTCTCTCTGATGTCTACCTTTTATCACCAAGATCTCTGATCCAGCACACCTCAATCCCTTTCATTTTCCGAATGTTCCTGTCGGTACATGGGCTAATGAATCACAGAGTTTCCATCTAGAACCTCGAGAGGATGAGCACCGTGCCGGGGGCTCCGAGCGGGCACTTCAACGTCCTCTATTTCGCTGCTGCGAGTTCCTTCACGGGCAAAGAATACGAGGCGATCCCCGCCCCTCTTCCTCTTGGCCAATTCTTCAATGCCTTGGAGGAGAGGTATAGCGGCATCAAGCACAAGATACTCGAGTCATGTCTCGTCACGGTCAATCTTGATTACGTAGATATATCCAGCTCGGGCGACGGTGGTATCGTGATCAAGGAGGGTGACGAGGTAGCCATCATCCCGCCAGTCAGTTCTGGTTGATAGTAATAACGAATCCATTTGCAATACAAGAGACGCGCTTGACAAGAAATCCAAAAATGAAGTGGCCCGGTCCGAGTCGCACCGGTGCTCGGCCTGGTGATATCTACTCGTTGGACAGCAAGGGATCAGTCTCGAGAGGCGGTATCCCCCCAGGCGTCCTAGACAAGCTCCTGCGCCTCCACACGTAACCACGCCTTGGTTTGCCTCTTGCCGCATAGCGGCAGATCAAGAACATAATGTGGAGAACCAGGACCACGGCGAGCGTCGAAACAACAGTGACACCGGTAGTTATCGACGTGAGCGTGGAGACCTGGCACCCGAGAGGTTGGCTGCGCATCTCCCAACGCTCCGTCCAATGGGGGCAGATGCGCTCGTCGTACGCGGGTGCCAGGAGTTGCACGGGATATGAGTTGGGAACGCACGCCCAAGTCTACAAGACCAGTCAGCACCGCCGCGATTCGCACAGAAAAAGTCTCTTCACACTGGAATTCACGCACAAATGGGCACCAACTACACTCCGGCTCGTTCAGGCACTGGTTGCACACCGAGTGCTGCCAGCATCGGAAGAAGTGCTCGGGGTCAGATTCGTGGCTCGAGACATTCAGTCTTAGCCTGTCGCGCTTCCACCCCTCAATCAGGTCGGCGTTGTCCATTTCGGAAGGACGCCTTTCGGGATGGCCGTAAAGACTGGCTTCCTGCGCTAAGTTGATGGGCAATGGGTCACAGCTTGTTGCACGGTCGAACAGACTGAGGATGCTCTCATCGACGGTAGCCTGTTCTACAGTGCCGATACTAGGTGTGGCTGTGCAGCTGAGTGATCTGTGCCTGCAGAAGCTCCAAGTGAGCCTTGTGAGCCTCTGCTTTCAGCCACAGCCTAACATGCCCGACATGGACTCAGCTTCCTGGCGGTCCTTCGACCTCACCTCTTTCCGTGGCATACAGTCAAGCAAAGTTGGGTGCAGGCAGATTGCGAAGCGCGACAAGATCCAGGAAACCTCACAACGAGAAATCGCCTGAAACGACCTCATCACGCTTGCCACATGTGCTAGGGTCAAGTCTCTACTGTGTCGTTGTTAAAACTGTCTGTCCCAGGGTGCAATCCAAGTTCAGGTTCACAATTCCTTCCCAGCTTCATTCTTTTCCATCTGTGTCCTCGATTTCCTCGTCTCTGCCTTCAACTTGCGCAGCTGTGCTCTTCTGGTCCTTGCCCGCTCCTCTTGAGGACCAGAGCAGGATTTCCCATCTTCTCCCAGCATCTCAAAAGCCTTCAAATCCGCGAGGAATCGACGGATCCGAACACCAGTCTCCTGTCGAATCCATCTATCCACCTGCTCGTCGCATGCGGCTGAAATCGCAATGTGCAAACCTCGAAGCACCTCTCGGTCGTCAATGTCACGATCGTCATCTCCGGGCAGCTTTGATCTGGGACTTTGTAGGGGACTGTCGACGAGATCCTGTTGTAGTAGCTTCGGCACAGGTGACGAGTTTTCTTTCTGAGGCGGCAATCCTCCATGACCTCCGGCGATCGGAAAAGTGGCGTTTATCTTGGGCTCTCCCGAGAGGTTCTGTTTCCCAGCAGTTGCTCCAAGTGTTGGGGGTTCCATTTCGGAATGGACATGTTCATCACACTCCATGCCCGCACTCCTCGCCGCCACTTCCAAGGCTAGTTCCAGAGATGAGGGGTTGCTCCCGCCCAACTTCCAGGTCAAGGGCAACTCCGGCGCAGGCATCGCTAGACCTTTTCGCATGGACGTCCTCGATTCACAAGCCGCAACATCTGATGTTGCGGTGGAAGGCGGCTCAGGAGTCCTGAGTCCAGGCCCTAGAACCGCTGGGTTGATATGTTCTGGGCTACTTGTCTGTCGCCTCCGACGCTCTTGTGCCAAAGCCAGCTTAGCTCGCGCTTTGCGCTCAGGTTGGAGGGTTGGTATTCTACCGGGTGATCTAATCACTCCGTGAGACTGGTTGACAGTGTCAGATCCGGCCGTGACGAGGGGGGGCAGGATCTTCGGATTGTGTGACGTAGGCCGTACTTTCGCGTGACGCACCGACGGCTTGGACGACAGTGGTTTCGGCCCTGGAGGCACCTGATCTGCGGCTAGTGTTGGCAGATTGGTCTTGTGTCTATGCGCTGGATCGTTTCTCTTTGGCTCTGGTGCCCTCTGGCTGGCTTGTTGGCGGACATTCCGACCTTGCAGGTTGGATCTGGCAGAAGGTTTCGGTGTCTCTTTCTGTAAAGGTTTCCTCAGGCCAGTCAATTTTGGGGGGACAAGTGGTGCCTCTTTGACCATTTCGCATCGCTCATTGTCGGAGCGAGGCTTATGCTCTTGCTGTCTTTGGGGATGCACAGGCTGCCATCGTTCCGCCATTTTGGCAGGAGTATCAACCGAGATACGCCCTGGTTTCTGGTCTCCATCCGAGGCAGACGAAGAGTTCGGGAAACATGACCATCTACAGGGGTCTGTAGTCGATTTGTGTTTGGTTCTCTGGGCCTCAGGGGCACGGGCAAGCTACGCCGAGTCCCACAGCTGAGTGTCGCCAGAGAATACCACCTCCCATTCGTCGCTGGAGCAAGGTCGTGGGTGGCATGGCCTGGAAGCAGAGGTTCTGACCGTGCCGTCCAGGCGCATCTCGTCATGACCATGATCTGCCGCTGGCTGCTCTTGTCCGTTGCGCGGATGCCGCCTCTGCTCACCTACCGGTTGGCCTTGAAACCCGAGCGCGTCGCGAATCCTATCTGAGCCCCTATTGGCGGTAGAATACAGTCTGGCCTGCTGCGCTGCGGTGATAGCGAGACCCTCTTTGAGAAACTCTGCCTGATACGGTAGAAGAGCTGACACGGTATGGTATGATAAGATAGATTCCGGAGTGGGTGTAAAGACAGGTACCTTTCCGGCAACCCCTCGAAGTTCGGCAAATGTTTCCAGTTGGCGAGTGAACTGATTGAGAGCTCTTTTCTGACTGGAGGTCCGGGACGGTAGTACTGCGCCACTGGAAGACATCGAGAGTGCCTCGAGCGGCGAGACGACCGAAGAAATGTGACTCTGTTGAGAAAGGCTTCTGCGAACAGCATCCCACAACTTGGAGTTTGCCGAGGACCTGCCACTGTCGAAAGGGGTGCAACCGCAATGTGCGCATGATCCAGACCTTCCAACATGTGTGGTCTTGTTTGCATGGAGGTTGGTACGAGATGTGCCGACAGGCTTCTTGTGACAATGAGGTGCTATCCGGATTGCACCAGATCGAGATAGCGGCCTGGACCTGGTTGGTCTGGCTGGGGGGGCTGTTCGATCGCCGCGAACTGGTCTAGATCTCGCTGTAGGATGATTGGCGCGGCCTGGATGGCGCAGTGGCACTGTAGGGACTTGTGTCGAATGACCGTTCCCCGGGTAAGATTCCATGATGGAAGCACCAGGCGTTTCAGTCATCTCTCGAAGTATTCGTGATATGCTTGGACAATCAGTACCCGGTTGAGTGGCGTGCAGACCACGTAGAGCCGCCTGTTGAAGATCTCTGTTGCGTTTCCTGCGTTGCACAGCGGCGGCAGCTGTGAGCAAGACAAATGGCTCGGGTTGAATAACGTCGCAGGCTGGCTCTTTTGGAGTGCGATAGACTATGGGCAAGCAAGTTCTTCCGAGTGGATTTGACTTAAGGTCGCGGCGAGCAAGTTTGGGGCGTCGCCGGCGAAGCTCCTCTACTGAAATGCTGATGGGTAGACGTGAGGCCTCGTCGAGCGCTCTGTGGGAGCAATAGACGCCGGTCTGGTTGACGTCCGGGGATAAACAGTTGCTGCTTTTGAAGCATATGTCGCAATTAAGCATGGTCCATGGTCCGTGAAGGGATGCCGATACGCGCAGGGAAAAAGGAACAGAAGATGGTGCGGTTTGTGATTTTGTTACATGACTGAAAGGCGTTGAAGGCTATCGTAGGATTGAGGCAAGGCCGTGGAGGTTGCTGAGGGGAGCATTGAAGGAGGCCTGCCTTCGGCGAGTGAAGTTATGAGAGACCCAGCGCCTCTTTCCCTCGCTGAAGCAAGAATGATAGGACAGGATCGAGCCTGCAATCTCCTTTATACTACCGGACATCCTTGATTCCAGGGGAGGCGTAAACCTCGACTTGTCGCCGGCCCTTGCGAATGAGAAACTCGATGGCTGCAAAGTCTCGCTTGTCGACTGTCAGGTTCTTTTGGAACTCTGTTCTTCATGGGCGTCAAAATTAGCTCATCTTGAACACTGAGAAGATCCTCTCATCTCACCTTGCGAACGAGAGAAAATGGGGCCGGGTGTCCTGTCACTTCATTAGCGTTGCCGGGCATGCAGAGTACTGTTCAGCACTTCGAGTCGAGACTTACTTCGGGCTTCTTCCTTGCTTCCCTTAAGCATTGCCGGTACAATGACAATACCTCCTTCTGGAGACCGGAAAGGCCCCTCTTTCCTGCCGCCATATTTGATTTTCAAAGCACTCAGGCGCGAACAGTGTTCAAGTTGCAAGGAAGAAGTAGCTGCCCAAGTCATAGTGTCGTCGATGACCATTTGAGATGCGATGTTGCCAGTTACGTAAGCAACGGCAAGCTGAATGCACGGGCCATCTCGGGTAGAGGTGGGTTTCTCTCAATGGTCGGGATTCGGGAAGATACCGAAGAAGCTCGGTATTGGATCCGCCGATGATGGGTATTTCATCATCAGCGAGACGGTGACGGAATCAACTACAATTCCATCTCGTCTTATCTTACACAGACTCCGAGCATATTATCAATTGACTGAATCATCAAGGAACAATGCCTGCTTTCACCGTGAGCACGAGGCCCTTTGCCTAATGAAGTGCATAACTGACTACTCCTTCAAGAGACTCGTCCGCTTCTTGGCCAAGGATGGCCGCACTTACTACGGCGATGCCATTCTGCCTCCCGGCGAAACAGACATTGGCAAGACCAAGCAGGCCCGCATCATTGATGGAGACATATTCGGGAAGCACGATGTGACAGACAAGGTGGCTGATGTTCGACTGTTGCTTGCTCCCCTGGCGCCAGAGGATGTTCGGACAGTCCGTTGTCTGGGCATGAACTATGAGAAGCATGCCATTGAGACGAACCTCCCCATCCCCAAGTTTCCCGTGCTCTTCGTAAGTTCCAGCTCCAAGTACTCGGTGGGCACAAGTTGACATGGTTGCAGTACAAGCCTGCCACTTCGCTCTCCGGAACTGGCGAGCCCATTCCCGTTCACCCCAAGGCTCAGACCGGCAGCACTCTTGACTACGAATGTGAACTGGTGATTGTCATCGGAAAGACTGCCTCTGACGTATCCGAGGATGAGGCGTTGGAATACGTTCTCGGCTACGCTGTCGGTAATGACGTCTCGCATCGCGACTGGCAGATCAAGCACGGCGGCGGTCAGTGGTCCCTGGGCAAGGGCTTCGATGGCTGGGCGCCTTACGGTCCTGGAATCGTGACACAGGAGACGATCAAAGATGCGCAAAGCCTCAAGATCTGGACCAAGGTCAACGGCGAGACGATGCAGGACAGCAGCACCAAGGACCAGATCTTTGGGATTAGGAAGACGGTGTCGTTCCTGAGCCAAGGAACCACTCTGCAGCCGGGCGACCTCATCTTCACCGGAACGTGAGTCTACCACAGTTGAATATGTAGACTGTAAACTTGCTGACATGAGGATAACAGTCCTGAGGGTGTTGGCATGGGCCGCAAGCCCCCGGTTTGGCTGAAGGATGGCGATGTTGTACAAGTCGGTCTGGAGGGCGTCGGTTCCATCACCAACAAGGTCCAGTTCACGCAGGGCAGCAATATCAAGGCGAAGATCTAGGTGTGTTGGGTCTCTTGTCATTTTGCGGTTTACGTGCCGGATATCTAGTCATAGTATTTCAACGTAAGATGAATGAGCGGCGGCACCCATGAGAACCTAGAAGTGCTCAAGTTTGTATAAGTTATAGGCCCAGGTTACTGTAAGACCACCCGCTCGAAGTGTACTCACATCGCAGTCCGTGGCAACATTGGATGCACTCGGGCGGCCCGATTCAGGGGCACAGCCCCCAAGCCGGCGGTCGCTAAGGGCGTCCCGGGGTTCGGCAGATTCGCCCGCTGCGCCCCAGGCATTCTCCAATGCCCTGGAACGCCCTGTCCTTTCCCCATTCCGCCCAAACCCTCCACTTTTCTCCCCCAAGAACATCAGCATCGCCTTGCCCTCGTGATGCAATCTGCCTCGACGATTGGTGCGCCCAACTCGCCAGCTGTTTTTGTCACTGCTATTCCAGGATCATCTCGACCGAGGCAGGCTATGGTCCCCTTGCTAGGCGAGGCTCACACGATGTCTGGCCGACTTACGGACCGGCCGCGGATGGCTGAGACCTTCCTGGGCTTGAAATGCCAGATGCCTCGCCTGCATGGCTTACGAGCTAGGAATCTTTCACTCCTTTACAAACGATGACCAAAAGCAATGCCGTATCAAGCTGCAGATATATCTCGCAGTATCCAAGGACTCTTGGTCTACGCCGTAGAAGCCCTTCTGGGCCTTTGCTCTCTCCTCGCCATCATCGTGTCAATGGTCACGGAGCTCTTGTCGGAAGTCATGGACATTGAGGCGTCGCTGATCACACCCGCTGACTATATCGAGTTCTATGGGGACCCGTTCAACATCGTCAGCACCTCTGCACCGAAACCATGGAAGGGCAAGGGAGTGGACAGGCCGGTTCGCGGCGCAGAGGGACAGGCAGCCGCCGGTACGGACAACGAGTCCGACTGGACAGGGTTCGAACCTCCGGACGCGTTGAGGTTGGCGCCCAGCGTCACAAGCGATATACTGCTCGAGATAGTCGCTTCATCCATCGATATCGTCAAGGCCCGAGCAGCCGAGGAACATCGTGTCAAGCGTCAGCAGAGCAACGCGCGTAGACAGCGTGAGGAAGAGCTCCGACTCGAAGCCGAACGAGCTCTGCCAAAGAACGCGGAGCCTTATCTACCCATCATCATCCCCTCGGAGCCGGAGACACCTGAACAGTCTGAAGGCGCCGCTACCTTTGATGACTTCCTACATCTCGACGCTCTGGGTAATCGCCAAGGGTCCTCGAAAGGGGCATCGCTCATCGTACTCTCGCCACTCACGGCCAAGAAGGGCCCCAGGTTCAACCTCAACCGGCTGCTCGGGAAGGGGAAAAGTACAAAGAGCATGACCATTGCAGGGCCGGCCACATACTCGCCCAGACAATCCTGCCGTACGACCTCCCAAGAAACAATATCCACACCAAGGGCTGAACACGATGACTTCCCCTTCATCAATGCTGGTACTCCCCAGTCTCCAGCACAAGTTGAATCCGAGCCTGAGCCTGAAATGGTTGAGCAAGCGTGAGTGGCCCCTATTCCCCCTCAATCACCTTGTCTAAAACCTTTAGCGAATGTGTGTCATGCCTCGATGAGTTCCCCATCGCAGAGACCATCAAAGTCCCTTGCCACCACTACTGCGCCGACTGCTTCTTGCGCCTCATCACTTCCGTATGCGCCAACGAACAGCAGTGGCCCCCCAAGTGCTGCCTCAACACCATCCCTGTTAGCACAATCCGCGCGCACATTCCTGCCACGCTGGCGACAACGTACGACGATCGCGTGGCCGAGTGGTCCGCTCCGTTCGCGGACCGCATCTACTGCTCCCGCAGGGCCTGCAGCCTATTTGTGCCACCGAGTCGGGTCGATCGCGCCTCCCGCCTCGCCCGCTGCACCGTCGGCCATCGCACTTGTACACTCTGCCGCGAGGAAGCCCACGACGGCGCTGAATGTCCCCGCGACAGGGACGTCGAGCTCACCGAGGCCCTGGCCGAGGAGGAGGGATGGCTGCACTGCGGACGGTGCAGGGCACTCGTGGAGCACCGCGAGGCGTGCCAGCACATGACGTGCCGGTGCGGGTACCAGTTCTGCTACGTGTGCAGCGCGGTGTGGCAGACATGCCGTTGCAACATGGACGACCTGGCTCGGAAGAAGGCACAGGTCCTGTCGAGGCGGGAAATGAGGATGGTGCGCGAGGCCGAGGCCGAGGCGGAGCTGCAGGAAGCGCTGAGGCAGATTGCCGAGTTTGAGCGGGAGGAGGCCCTCAAGGCGGAGCTTTTACGGCAGGAGATGGAGAGGCAGGAAGAAGAGAGGAGGCAGAGGGAGCTTGAGGAGAGGATTCAAAGAGAGGAGGTCAGGCGAGGGGAGGTTGAGATGAAATTTGCCGAGCTGAGGGAGGTCCTAGCCGACTTGCACGCGTTGCAGGCCCTTCTTGTTGGGCATGAGCAGTCGAGGTGCGCAGAAGCGCTGGATGAGCAGGCGCGGACATCGAAAGAGGCACTGGGTAAGAAGCATGACGAGAAAAGGGTAGAGCTCGACGCCCAAGTCGCCGACAAGCTGTCGATCAAGGAGGCGGGTTTTCTGCGGGAGTATGACATGCGCGTGGCAGAAGAACGGGCCGTGGAAGAGACGTACAGGCTGCAGCTGACCGAGTTTTACGCTGGAAAGAAGGGTTCAGAGGGGCGCGTGAAGCAGGAGATGACGAGGCTTCGTAGGCAGCTGGACAAGGGATGGAGGGCCTGGAGCTGCTGGCGCGACGAACGACTGGAAGCATACCGCGTCAGCGTTGAGGAGGAGCGCGCGATCAAGGATGAGCTCATGGTCAGCGCAGAGCTAAGGCTAGTTGAACGGCTGGAGCAGCAGGTCATGGACCTGGAGAAGAAGAAGCAGTCGGATAATCAGTGGGTCAGGCTCGTCGTTGCAGAGCGAGAAAGGATGCTGGACGAAGCGGAGGCTGCAGAGCTCGACAACGGAGATGACATGGCGAGTCTGTTTGCCCCTAGCGACGACGGTTCAGGCTGCGCCTAGAAAACAGGTAGACTCATCAATGACCCCTGAATCGATCATCTGTACACCCAGAGACCGGGCTTGAACGGGGGTGTCATATGTGCGCGCACGCTACGCGCGAGGGTGACACCACGGGATGCCCCTTTCGCGATGGCCTGAGTAGGGGGCTTCATCGGTCATATTTTGGGTCGGGCTACTAGACCGAGGACCCATCTATATCCAGCAGCGCCGTCTTAGATCTTGGATACGAGAGGCTTCCCATCGTTCCTGAGCAGCACGACGAGGCCCTCATAGGGGCCCAGCGTCAAGGCTCCGTTCTTCAAGTGCTCTATCGTCCTCACGCCGTTACTCACCAGCACCTCTTCCACCTCCCTGCCCTCGAGGCCCTTCCATTCGGCTGTCTCCCCGGTGAAGTTAGCCACAACCACCGCCGTGGTCCCATCAGCTGCCCTCCTCGCGTACCCGATGACCTGCTCATGCTTGTCCTCGACGAGCGCAAAGTCACCGTACACAAAAATCTCTAGATGCTTCTTCCTCACTTGCAGAACCTGGCGCCAAGTGTGGAAGACAGACGACTCATCCTTGACTTGGGACTCGGCGTTGACATCCTTGTGGTTCGGGTGAACTGACATCCATGGCTTGGACCCCGGGCTTGTGAAGCCCGCGTGAGGCCCGGCCGTCCAGTGCATCGGTGTGCGGGCGTTGTCGCGGGACTTGCGCTGGTACTCAGCCTTGAGGTTCGACTTGTGCACCTCGTCGTCCGAGTCCTTGTGCAAGCTGGTCGTCATCAGCATCATCATCCGCCAGCTGAGCTTGAGCACTCTTCAAGAGGGAAGCATCACGTACCTCCAGTGGTTCAGGCAATCCACGTCCTGGTACTCGTCCATGGTCCAAGACGTGGGCACGTTGCACATGCCCAGCTCCTGGCCCTGGTACACAAAGGGTGTGCCAGCCTGGAGGCCTTGGAACATGGCGATCATCTTGGCGCCGTTGGCGCGATGTGCAGGCGAGTCGTCGGCGAAGCGGCTGACTGCGCGTGGCTGATCGTGGTTCTCAAGGTAGAGAGCGTTCCAGCCGCCGTTGTCGATCATGAAGCGCTGCCACTTGTTGACGCCCTTGCGGAAATCGCTGGGTGTCCAAGTGCGTGATGTGAACTTGCCGCCGGAGCCCCAGTCGATGTCAACGCTGTCCCCAGAGGGCAGTCAGCTTACTTCGTTTCCACTGGCCAGGCTGCCGGGTGATTACGACATGCTTGGGAACGTACAACTCGAAGTGAAAGATCATGCTGAGCTCACCCCTTTCGGAGCCTACACTCTTGATGATTTCGTTGGTCTTGTAGACGCCCGGCATCTCACCGACGCTGAATGCGTCGTACTGCCGGAGGATGGTGCCAAGCTCGCGAAGATACTCGTGCAGCCGCGGGCCGGCAACATAGTACTCGGCGCCTTGGCCATAAGGAAGACGGGAATCGGGGAACCGCTGGTCCTTGCTAATGAAGTTGATCACGTCGAGGCGGAAGCCGTCGCAGCCTCGTGAAAGCCAGAAGTGCATGATTTCATGGACTGCGGCGCGGACGGCCGGGTTCTCCCAGTTGAGGTCCGGTTGGCCCTTGTGGAAAAGATGGAGGTAATATTCGTCGGTGGTCTCGTCGTATTCCCAGGCGGACCCTGAGGGCGTTAGTACTGGAGCAGTCGCCTATGTTGTGTGGAGACGAGGAGAGGAGGCTACCTTGGAAGTGAGAGACCCAGTTGTTCGGAGGCTGGCGGTTGCCGTTGGCGTCATATTTCGGTTTCTTCCAGACATACCAGTCTCTGTATGGGTTGTTCTTGGCGCTGCGGGATTGTTTGAACCACTCATGTTGGTGGCTGGTGTGGTTGACGACGAGGTCGAGGACGAGCTTCATGCTACGCTTGTGCAGCTCGTCGCGGAGGACATCCACATCCTCGATAGTGCCATATGGAGGATCGATCTTGCGGTAGTTGCTGATATCGTAACCCTAAAGCGCGTGTTAGCGTCGCCCTCTGTTGAAGCGGTCCTCTGAGGCGATGGACGCACCATGTCAAGCTGCGGGCTCTCGAAAATAGGGCACAGCCAAACAGTCTCCACGCCGAGAGACTTGAGGTAGTCTACCCTAGATATGATGCCTTTGAGATCCCCAGTGCCGGACCCAGTGGAATCCTGAAACGAAGCTGGATAGATTTGGTAGACAGAGGTCTCCTTCCACCAGTTACGACGCTGCTTGCTGGCAGGGGAGCCATCGAGCTGCCTGTTGGTGAGAGACATGGCGGCAGAGATCTGTGATGAAGGTGACGTCTCTTGCGCTCACACGATCGGCCACTTTTACCAGCAGAACACGCCTACATATACCAGGCGCGACGACACGACTGGTCCGTCCTCGGCGTGGAGAGTTGATGAGCCGAGGCTCGAGAGGGGCGCTGTCTGGGCAGATCCTAGGATATCATTGCGCAGGACAGCAAGGTGCGAGTGAGCTTGGGAGAGCTAACGGGCCAATCATGGTTGACTCAGACGTGTCTCGATGGCAATTTCGGACTGTGCCGAGGGTGGCACAGTGTCAGGTGTTTGCTTTGGTTGCGCGGGACCTACAGAGGCTGCAATTGCGCCGGGCGAACCTTGGCCTCTGGCTGGTGTTGGTGTCTTTGTGCGTCTTCTCACTAGGTATCCTGGGTTCCGCGGCCCCCGAGATCGCCTTGGCTCTCAGCCCGATGGGAGATGAGGCACACCGAACGCCTCCTCCCGATACCCTTTCTTGTCCCAGAGGGTTTGAATGGACTGCGGGTTTCTTTGCGATTTTCTCGCCATGCCCTCGCCAATTCAAACTGTGCGGGAGTCATGACCAAAACTCCGTGAGAGCTCCGATCCAGTCCGACATTTTCTCCGGCACAGCGGGTCTTCCGGGGCCGGGGCCGGACCCTGCACAGACGCAGGTTCGGCACCAGACACATGAGGATATGGATGAAGTGGAATGTATCTGATAGGAGGCAGTGGGCTGTGGTCAATCTTCGGGGGCGTACCTGTTCGCGAGGAACCAGCCGCAACAAAGGTGCGCATGACGACAGGTGTCTTTAACCTGACGTCTCGTCTTCCTCGTTCCCAGGCCTGGAAGGTCATCCTGTCAAATGGCCATGATTTTGCGATCAGTACTCAATGGTCGCTCATCAGTTCTCAACCCCATGTATGGGTCAGCTTTGCAGGAGAGATTTGCATTATACCCCATTCCGCAGAAATAAAGATTTCAGAGGTCAGCTAGCCTCCAAGGGGTCTCACTCTAAGCGGATGGCTTGAAGGAAAGACAGCCCCAGACAATATGTGAGACCAGAGGGTCGCCGACCATGTAGAAGAGCATCGAGGCTCAATGCCCCAGACATGTGACTGATGACGACCCATCTGTGTCTCTACCAGACTTGCGGCACACCTTTTGTCGGATGAGCCCCGCGAGACAACGCCCGTCGTCTGACGCCAAGACAGAGGCAATGGAGGAGACGAACGAGTGCACAGACAATAAGGCGATACCTGAGCAGTCGCATGTCGGACGCCCACCGCCCAGGTCCCCAGATAGCGTCCACACACACACGCCTTGACACCCTAGCTTGCCCGGGTGGAAATCCATGGGATGGGATGGCCCGCCCCCGTCGACCCATAGGATCGACCCCTAGCGTCGGCCGACGGAAAGCCGCCTACAGTAACAAGCCCTGGGCGACCGTTGGGAGGTTTGCGCTGCTGGGAGGCTTTTCGATAGCGGCCCTCCATCGGGAACTCTATGGCATTGGCGAAGAGGGGAAGGAGCAGGACAAGCACCGAGTAGGCTTTCCACCCGCCTCGTTGGGCGAACCGGAGGAGACGTGTGGTCCAGTAGATAAGATGAGCGCCGAGATCGACAATCGGTTGATGGTAGGCAAACAAAACTGCCTTTGCTGGTCCGGTGGCCGGGACGATGATGGTGGTGGTGGTGATGGGGCGCACAGCCAGACAACAGCAAGCAGCAAGCAGCGGCATGCTTCGCTTGTCTCGTCCACGCCCACACGCCCCCCGGCTTCATTTCACCCACCGTCAGCCAGTCCTTCAAGCCACAAGCCAACAAGTTGGGCCCGGCACGCATATGTCGTCTGTCCCCCTCTCGCCTCCCGCCGACCTACCTTGCCTCCTGTACAATCGTCACCTACTAGTACATTTCACCTGCCCAGCCAGCACCGGGATAAAGACGACCGTTCTTCGTCCTCGTCATCCCGCACCGCAACGCAACCTCGCATCCTTGCCCAGTAGCGCACCGCAAACCCCTTGACATGGCCCAGGAGACAGCGCAGGCGGCGCCCAGGTGATAATGACGGGGCTCGAAGAGAGCGATAGCAACGCCGCCAGCACCAGCAGCTTCCGGTCATCTGCCACGCTCAAGCCGTCGCCGCCACTGTCCGGCCATGGCGGCCAAGCACCTTTCCCTTCGTCGACGCGTATGAGGTCCGAGGACCACGGGCGCCCGCCCCGCTGGAGGTGAGTGACAAGCGTTTCGTACCCTCTGCTCTGCTTCCCAGGCGATCCGTGGCAGTCGTGTAAGAATGGACGGGCCGTGAGGCGGACGGCGGATAAAGAGAGAGAGAGAGAGAGGAAAACAATAGCGGATGCTGCTGGTACCTTAGATGGTGGATCTGGAGGAGGCCCGGAGGAGACGGAGAAGGAGCTAACGAGAGCACCGAGCTCCTTCTCTCCCGTTCTCCACGACAGGGCTCTCCATCCACGAAGAGAAGGGGCTCCAGGGCTCTTCCTTCCCGTCTCCGTCAGGTCTCCTCCAAGGCTGTTTAGCGTCGGTGCTCCAAGCAAAAGACAAGACACGGTCCCAACCAAGACACACCACACCACCTTGTCGCCTGCCTTGCCTCGCCTCGCCTTGCTTCTTCCTCCCCATCGTCTTGCTGATACTGACGGGGGGTTGCCCGCTACTGTCTAGGTCCTTCAAAGACTCCTTCTCCGGTCCCTCCTCCCATGCGAAGCCCGCCTCCCTCTCCTCTTCCTCTCCCGACAACTTCACCATCAATGCTGCTGCGCGCGGCGCCCCGTCGCCAGCCTCGACATCACCCCCTCATGCCTCGCCCAACTTCCGGGATCCCTACCGCCGCGTGAGCGACCTCCACAACTACCGCCGCGACCTGGCCGTTCTCGATCCCGCCGGCGGTCGCAACCCGCACAGCAACCCCCAGCAGGATCCCTCTGCCGCCGCCGGTCCATCCTTTCACATCGCCCCCTGGATGGCTCCCAACAGCGGCAGCGGCGGCGGCAAGCCTGCGTCAGGCGCCCGTCACCAGAGCCAGGCCCAGGGCCAGGGCCAGAGCCAGACTCAGGCCGTCTCCATGGGTACCAGCTTCTACAACGACGACAGCGACATGTCCGCCGCCTCTCCCCTCTCGCCGGCCTTCCGAAACATCGCGACCGGCCCCCGAAATCCCCAGGCCGTGCCAATGGGCTCGCTCGACGTTGCCGACATCGCCCCCTTCGCCGACGAGAGACGCCCGTCGCTTGCCAGCATCGCGACTGCCAGCAGCCAGGGTTCCAAGAGCAGCATCCGCCGGGGCGGCATACAGAAGCTCCAGGGTTTTTTTGGCGAGGAGTTTCCCGGTCGCGACAGCTCCGAGACCAGCCTGCAGTCCTCCATGACCGGCAAGGACCGGTCGCAATCCTACAGCCACGCCCGGCCGACGCGGGAACGCAACTACTCCAACGCGACCGACCACACCCGCGACGCATCACCGACCTCTTCGCGACCGAGAACACCCGTTCCGGCCCCAGAGGTCGTGCCCTTCCTCTACCAGAATTCAGATGTACGTCCCTGATCCTAGCTGACCCCTCTATCTGTCCGTCCTTCCCTCCACGAGCTTATCCACAGACCCTTGGCCGCTTCCACTTCCCGCTATCACCATTCCGGACCACAACCCTTCCCCAGACATTCCCGCCCAGCCCATTGTCCTCCGCCCCCCCATCAGCTTTCGTCAGGTCCTTATCAGCCCCCCATCCTCGCGTTCCCACCAGCCATCCGCTCTCATCACTGACGTTCTACGCCTTTCAACACAGGACATCGCGAGATTCGGCGACGCTCCTGTCGGCGAGTCAATCACAGGACCCGATCGTCAGCGATACGAAAATTCGGGTGCTTCTCAGAACCCCCCCAAGCCCTCGTCTTCCTCCGGCCGCTCTGGCCAGTCCGGTGCACAGGGCCTCGGCCTGCACCACCACAACAGACACAACCGCAGCATCGACGATGGCAGAGCCCTGCGCCCATCAGTGAGCAGGGAGGAATCGCAGACGAGCTTGCAGCTCCTCAACTCCAGAGAGCGGGGCGGCTCGGCTGCGACCGTCCTCTATGCCACCCCGTCCAGCAGAAACCGCGCCAACAGCCCGACGCCGAGCGCCATGGGGAGCTATTTCGGCGCCACCAACACTCAAAACTCCGATGGGCAGACCTCCCCCGGCCACCAGCCCAAGAGGAGGATCCTCGATCGCTTCCGACGGCACAAGGACCACAAGGATGGCAAGGATCACAAGGAGCCTAGGCATTGGAGGGATCACAAGGACGCAGACTACGATGCAAGCACACTAGCTGGTACGCCGGCATCCAGCCGCCTCCCCAGCATGCCCGGTTCCTCCATGTCGCTCGCCGGCAAGTCTTCGCGGTCCGACCTTCAGAGGCCCGACAAACCTGCCAGTTCCGCCAGCTTCCCGCCCATCTGGCCCGGCACCATCGACCCGACCGTGAATCAGCAGCAACGAGCGGCCACCTTTAACAACAAGTTTCCGTTTTCGAAGAACAAACGTTCAGGGAGACCCAACGAGAACGTGGATGAAGCCATTGGACCTACAGATCGGCAAGGTGGTCGTAAGGGGACCGTCTTTCATCTCGATACCAACCTCAACAATATGGAGGGCATCATCACCCATCCGCCTCTCCTGACACCTCTTGACAACAGCTTCATCGGCAGCATTACAGATCCTGAGAAGCCGCCTCCAACCTCGAATCCCGCCGCAGAGGTTCAAGCGGACTCTAGCGCAACCGCTGGGCCCGGGGCCAACGGCGCATGGAACGCTCCCGACAGCTGGGCCGTCCGGCGCACGACCGAAGACACCACATATCACCCCCCCGACACGGAGGATGTTGGCGACCCACCGCGCCTCGAGGAAACCAAGAAGCCATACTGCATCCGCATCTTCAAGACGGATAATACCTTCTCCACCCTGTCCATGAGCCTGGATTCGAGCGTCACCGACGTCATTTCCAACATCGCGAAGAAGGCCTTCCGGGCTGAGGCCGCCGACAACTTCCAGATCACGATGATCAAGCATGGCCTGGTCCGTGTCCTTTCGCCGCAAGAGAGGCCGCTCCTCGTCCAGAAGCGCCTGCTGGAGCAAGTGGGCTACGAAGACAAGGATAAGATTGAAGACGTTGGTCGAGAGGACAACAGTTATATCTGCCGGTTCAAATTCTTCGACAGCAAGGAGGGCGATTTCCACGCGCGGACCAATGTCGACTCCGGCTGGCTGCGGGTCAAGGGAAGCCATGTGCACATCGATCTGTCGGATAAGAACCTCGTCACTGTGCCCATCGCTCTCTACTCCCGGGCCAACGAGATCGTCTCCATGAACTTCTCCCGCAACCTGTCGATTGATATTCCTCGAGACTTCATACAATCCTGCCCCAACTTGCGAGACATCAAATTTGTCCGTAGTGAGATGCGGAAGCTGCCGCCTGCCTTGAGCAAGGCCACGCAACTCACATATTTGGACGTCTCCAGCAACCGTCTGGACGACCTTGACAAGGTTGGCCTGGAAAATCTAACCGGGCTTCTTAAGTTCAACCTGGCTAGCAACTGCCTGAAGTCCATCCCTCCGTTCTTCGCGACCTACAGCTCGTTGCGGAATCTCAACGTCGCGTCCAACTTTCTCGAGACGTTCCCCTCCTTTCTCTGCGATGTGGAAAGCCTCGTTGAGCTGGATCTCAGCTTCAACCTGATTCCGAGTCTGCCCGAGAACATTGGAAAACTCAAAAACCTTGAAAAGCTCATCATTACGAACAACAGGTTAACAGGTCATCTCCCGGACTCGGTCAAGAACCTCAAGAGTTTACGGGAGCTGAACCTCAAATACAATGCGGTCTCGAACATCGATGTGGTCTCGAGGCTCGAGCGCCTCGAGCTTCTGACTGCCGACCATAACCTCATCTCCAAATTTACTGGAACCTTCAGCATGATTCGGAAACTGAAGCTCAATTCGAACCCACTCACGGCCTTTGAGATCAAGCAGCCCGCCTTAACGCTCAAGGTCCTCAACCTAGCGAATTGCCAACTGGCAAGCATGGATGAGTCGTTCAGCCACGTGCTCAGCCTAGAAGAGCTCGTTCTGGACAAGAACTACTTCGTGTCGCTGCCGCCGCACATCGGAAACTTGAGCAAATTGGAACATTTCAGCATTGCCAATAACTCTGTTGGTGAATTGCCGTCTTCGATAGGCTGCCTGACCGAGCTTCGCTTCCTCGACGTTCGTGGGAACAACATGAAGAAGCTTCCCATGGAGATTTGGTGGGCCAACAGGCTTGAGACACTCAACGCGTCGTCCAACGTACTCGACAACTTCCCCAAGCCCGCATCACGACAGCCCAGGCCTGCCGGGGATGATACACCACAACCGGGTGCCCCGCCTGGCCGATTGCCGACCCCGACAAATCCACCCACAACATCTGGCTCAGACGACTCTGACGCCTCGCGAAGGCCGAGTCAGGTTACCCCGTCTACGCTTCTCAGTGTCGGCCAGTCTCCTGTCCCGGCTGGGCCCGATAGAAAGAGTTCCGTCGTCTCAGTATATGGCAAGGGTCGTAAGACGTCCGTTGTGTCCAGGACTACTTCGACAGGCACTGTTCCACCTATGCCACAACCTCCCGCCGCTCGAAAGGATTCTGGGATCTCAGCCAGACTGTCCACAACATTTGCAGGCTCTCTCCGGAATCTGTATCTCGCAGACAACCAGCTGGACGAGGGCGTCTTCGATCAGATCATCAAACTGACTGAGCTTCGGGTTCTGAATCTCTCCTACAACGATATCAGCGACATGCCACAGAGATCGATCAAAGCATGGCCGCAGCTGGTGGAGTTGTACTTATCGGGCAACGAGCTGACGACTTTGCCGGCCGACGACCTGGACGAAACCTCTCCGCTCAATGTTCTGCACCTCAACGCCAATAAATTCACGAACCTCCCGGCGGATATTTCCCGTGCTCGGAAGCTGACAGTCTTCGACTGTGGCAGCAACTCGCTGAAATACAACATTGAGAACGTGCCATACGACTGGAACTGGAATCTTAATCCCAGGCTCAGGTACCTCAATCTGTCCGGCAACAAGCGTCTTGAGATCAAGCAGGCCAATCTCGGACCGTATAATGCGCACAGAGAGTCCCTCGCAGACTTCAGCAGGCTTGAGAACCTTCGTCTGCTGGGCCTGATGGACGTGACCCTTCCCACACCCAATATCCCCGAGCAGAACGAGGACCGCCGTATCCGGACATCCGGGTCTGTGGCTGGTCATCTTCCCTATGGCATGGCCGACACGCTGGGCAAGAATGAGCACCTCTCCACCCTTGACCTTGTGGTGCCACGGTTCAATGCATCCGAGACGGAGACCCTATTAGGTCTGTTTGATGGCCAGCATTCTAGCATGAATGGATCTCGAGTGGCCAAATACCTCCACGAGAATTTTGGCCACATCCTGACGACTGAGCTGAAGGCTCTGAAGGTGAAGATGGGCGAGACGCCTGTCGACGCATTGCGGCGCACGTTCCTGACACTGAACAAAGACCTGATCATGACGGCCAATTCCTACGCTGACAGCCGCCCCATGAAGACAGTCCCGAAGGGCCAGGCTCCGCCCGTCGTCCTCGCTAATCACGACGCAAACTCGGGCGGCGTTGCGACCATCGTCTACCTGCAGAACCAAGAGCTGTATGTGGCCAATGTGGGCGACGTGCAGGCGATGCTCATCCAGACAGACGGCAGCCACAAGATACTGACGAAGAGGCACGACCCGGCGGAACCAACCGAGCGACAACGGATACGAGAGGCCGGCTTTTTCGTCGGACGCAGCGGAAAGATCAACGAGGTTCTCGATGTATCACGAGCCTTTGGATACCACTACCACATGCCAGCTGTGCAGGCGGCCCCTTACGTCTCCAACGTTACCGTTAAAGACCAGGATGAGATCATTCTCATCGCGACGCGCGAGGTGTGGGAGTACATGACCCCCGGGCTCATCGTGGACGTGATCAGATCGGAGCGGGGTGACTTGATGCGGGCTGCACAGAAGCTGAGGGACCTCACCATTGCATACGGCAGCACCAACAAGATCATGGTCATGCTGCTGAGTATCTCCGACCTGAAGAGGCGCATGGAACGTACGAGGCTCCATAGGGGACAGTCCATGTCCATGTATCCCTCGGGCGTGCCGGAGGATCTCCAGAATTTCCCACGCCGCGGCAAGAAGATCAAGGATGCCGTGCTGGACTCGACGCTGTCCCGGCTTGAGGCCGAGATTGAGGCCCCCACAGGCAGTATCTCAATTGTATTTACCGACATCAAGAGCTCGACCAGCCTCTGGGAGAACTACCCATCAGCCATGCGCTCGGCGATCAAGCTTCACAACGAGGTTATGAGGCGGCAGCTTCGGAGGATCGGTGGATACGAGGTCAAGACGGAAGGTGACGCATTCATGGTCTCGTTCCCTACGGCAACCTCGGCCCTTCTCTGGTGCTTCGCCGTTCAGATGCAGCTGTTGGAAGTGGACTGGCCGCAGGAGATCATGGGCGCCGCCGCGTGCGCTCCGACATACGACAAGGATAACGCAATGATCTTCCGTGGTCTATCGGTCCGCATGGGCATTCACTTTGGTGAGGCCGTCAACGAGATGGACCCCGTCACGCAACGCATGGACTACTTTGGCCCCATGGTCAACAAGGCGGCCCGTATCTCGGCCGTCGCCGACGGTGGACAAGTGACGGTCTCGTCGGACTTCATCTCGGAAGTCCAGCGATGTCTTGAGACATCTCAGGAGATTGAACGAAACAACTCGACGGCCACTGAGGACGCGTTCGACGACGACACTCTGGCGGCCTCGATCCGGCGGGACCTGCGGTCCTTGAGCTCCCAGGGCTTCGAGGTCAAAGAGATGGGCGAGCGGAAGCTCAAAGGACTAGAAAATCCCGAGGTGATCTACTCGCTCTACCCCCACGCACTGATCGGACGCGCGGAGATCCATCAGCAACACGACAAGGCCCCCGAGTACCAAGAGAAGCCAGCGGTACTGCAGTCGGGCAGCGAGCTGTCGTTCGACCCTGACGTCATCTGGGGGCTTTGGCGCGTCAGCCTGCGGCTGGAGATGCTGTGCAGCGCCCTCGAGAATGAAGCAGGGCACACGCTGCAGGCACCTGAGACAGAACTGCTGGAACGCATGAAGCAGCGCGGCGGGGAGGTGTCAGAGCGGTTCCTGCTCAACTTCTTGGAGCACCAAGTCAGTAGGGTGGAGACGTGCACGACGACGCTGGCGATCCGCCACATGGCCAAGGGAAAGCCGGCCATCAGCCAGCTCAGCGACCTGCAAGGCCCCATTGCGGGCGCACTCAACCAGTTGGCGGAGCAGATGGCGCAGCTGCAACAGTACAAGGCGCGCTATGGCGAGCTCGAAGATGTCACGGAAGCCGAGGAAGTCCAGTTCACCTCGTCCGAAGGGAGCGACACGGAGCAGGAATGAGTGAGTGGGCGGTGTACCCTCGAATACCCGAGGGCGTGACTATTCCGTCCCGCTACTGTTGGTACCTCTTTTTTTCTTTCATTTTGGCAAGGCTTTCGGGCGGCGACCCGATCCCCCCGATGATTACGTATTATACTTTAACTGGAAACGTCTATATATCCCTACGAGCCGCGTTGATATACCCGGGCCACGGCAGCCGAAAAGCGGAAGGTGGATTTGGATCGTGGCGCTGCAGGATTGCAAACGGGGGCTGGGAATCTGCTGGGCGCGTCGTTTACTTGTTGTTCTGGACGCAGGACGCCAGCTGCGAGGCTGAATGGCTGTCATGTGACTGATGGTTGGACAAGCACAAGTACGATGTGCATCACGTGCATGAGTGGGAAGGATGCTGGCTCATGGTCGTAACAGTCTTGATGGACAGAATTACCTCGGAAGAGGACCAGGGGTTGGTAGGCGTAATCAAGATTTTATCATGGGACTCGCGGCATTATAGTCTTTAATTTGTGACACCTGACGTGGAGAGGAAATGTCGGGAGACGGATGCGATGATGCGGAAAACATGGGTCTCGACGCTGATGACAACCTTGCGTCCCGAAGGCTTGGCCTCTCGGATTCCAACCTGAGCTAATCGAAGTCTGGTGCCATTCCGAGCAAACCCAACAGCACATATCAGCACTACGGATTTTGTGCTAGTTCGAGAACATGGACGCATCCAAACGTGTCTCTGTGACGGACAGTCCCCCCTTTGGCAAGACACACATTCATCCCCCGACGGTGGCGCACACGCACACGGCGGTGATGCTGCACGGCCGCGGCGACGAGGGTGCCTCATTCGCGGAGGAAATGCTGGGGACGAGGCTGTCCGGGGGGCAGACGCTGCCGGCACTACTGCCCGGATGGCGTTTCGTCTTCCCTGAGGCACCGGCAGTGTGGAGCGCCGTGTTCCGGGAGGAGGGCACATCGTGGTTTGAGGAGGGGCCGGGGCAGGCGGAAGGGCTGCACAGGGCGGTTGACCATGTGAGAGAGGTTCTGGCGGGGGAGGCCGCGCTGCTCCGAGAGCGAGGGGGGAGGGTTGTGCTCGGGGGTATCAGTCAGGGAGGCGCCGTGGGTATGTGGACGATGTTGGCGCCTGGAGGGGACGAGGGGGTGGCCGGTTTCTGGGGCGTGAGCACATGGCTGCCGCTGGGGAAGGAGGGTGAGGAACAGCTGAGCGGGGGAAGAGGATCAAGGCAGGGGAAGGCTTTGCCGGTGTTCATGGGCCATGGGCTGGATGATGCGTATGTCGACGTGGAACTGGGCCGGGAGGCTGCGAGGGCGCTCGGCAGGGCAGGGTTCGAGGTCGAGCGGAGGGAGTATACGGGGGCGGACCAAGGAGGGCACTGGTTCAAGGAGCCTGAGGGCTTGGATGACCTCTATGAATTCATGGTGAGGATCACGACGGCACGTTCTTGAAGGGGACTTGAGAGGTCATCGAGTTTTGGCACACGCTTAGGCGAGTCTTGGGCGATATCGACGGTTGTGTGGTTGTGATTTTTGAGGCTTTCGTGGACCTGTCCATCGACTAACAGCAATCATTTCTACAACCGAATAAAAGAGACACGCCAAAACTCAAACAAGAGCCAGCAACTTGAGCAACATTGATTACAATAGGATATTCAGATCTGTGTGACGCAAAAAAAAGGAACTCCCCGAGACAGGATCGAACTGTCGATCTCCCGATGTGCTGACTCGCTTTCGCTTGTAACAGTCGGACGCCTTAACCAGCTGGGCCACCAGGGATTGTTGCAAATCGAAGTCACTCTGCACATTATGTCGGCTTTGGAAAAATCTGGCCTACAACCACAAACTGCATTGATGCTAGGAGATGACTAACGAATGTATCAAGCATCATTGGTCTGGGGTGTGTTCTAGTCGAGACTCGATACATGATGCTCTGTTATGTCGACTGTGTAATAACCCACTCATACTGTCAAGCTCATGCCCAAAATACAAGACGCACGACACTCCCGGGTGGCCAAGCTCCATTGAACAATGTACACCTGTCATCAGATTCATCTACGCTAAATATCCCCGTATAGGCATGTCACACCCCTGAACGCCTTGCTAGTTGGGACCCAGGACAGCTGCCAGCTGGCCATCTCTGCCCCCTATCTCTTCCCATGCCTGCTCCCAACAAGGCGCGGAACGAACGTAAACGGGAGCATCAGCCCCCAAAATGTACTAAAAATGTATATCCCAATAACCCTCCGAGGTCCTTGACATATCGTGTAGCATCCCACTCCGCCGCTGTTCACATCAGCACACACTTCTTCTCCTCTCTCACCGTCCCCGAGCGGCTCACGGCCGACACGTCCGTCCACGCGGCCGAGCTCGCGATCTCGTGGTCGACCGCCTTCTTCTTCTTCTTTCTGCCCCGCCTCGAGCCGGACCAGCCCCGGCCCCGGGCGTCCTGTATGTTCTTCGCGGCGCTGCGTTCCGCCCTGCTCGGCTTCCGGGTGATCGACGAGTGCGAGCGTCGGCCGTTGGAGGACGTGGACGGCGCGGAGAGCCAGGATCGCATAAATCCCCGCGACGTCGACTCGGCGGGCTGGTTGAACGACGGGTCCAAGCGCTCGACCGCCGGCCGGACAAAGTTGGATTGGGTCGGGCGGGGGTGCCGAGGGATGGGGGCCAGAATGGGCGTCTCCGTGCGTGGGCCGGGGCCGTGCTGAGACGGGAGGTCGAACGCGCCGCTGACACCCCCGGGCGTGCTAATGATCAGAGGCATGTCCTCCTGGGGAGAATAGGGGCCGTGGGCCGACTGGCGGGAGTCGGCACCTTGCCGGCCGCCCACCGGCACGCGCTGTAAAGATGATCGATGCGCGGAAAGCTGAGATCCCCGACTGCCTAAACTCTGACGAGCATCGTGGCCTGAGTGATAAGGCAGTGCGGCAGCTATCATGTCGTTCGCGCTGGCTCCCGAGGGTGGCGCAGAAAGCGGGAAGTTTCCATGCGAAGCGCTCTGCGACGGAGGCGGGGCGGGCCATGTCTGCGCATTAGACAGCCGTCTTGGGACAGGCTCCGTGGCCTGAGATCCGCATTGTTGAAGATTCGGGCCAAGCGAGGGCGCGAATCCTGATGACACGGACCGTTGGTGGCTGCGGTTCACGTGGATTTGGTGCAAGACAGACGGCTCATCCTGGGCAACCGTTGCTGGCGCATTGTGGGTCGAATTCATCGCTGCCAAATGCGGAGATCCTGGTGGGGAGACATCGTACAGATCCTCGTCTTCACGTCGGCTGATCGAGGGGCTCGTCCCAGGCCGCGTGGAGGGCTCCTCCTGAGACCTGTTCAGCGTAGAAACATCACTCATAATTCTCCTGTGAGGGGCAGGCATGGGTTGCTGAGGCCCGCTGGGTGGCTCTTGATAGCCTCGGATGTGTAGGGGTACGTCTTGGCCGGTCGCCCTACCTTCGGGCAGGGGCCACGCGGAAGACGAAGTGGTCGGAGCCGCAGTCTGTACACGTGGAGGGTCTCGCCCGTTGTTCTGCACACCCGACGGCGTGATAGCCGGGTGCCTCAAAAATGCAGGTAGATCCACCGGAGCGCTCTTCTGGTACGGAGGCGGCGGCGGCACCCAGTTATCTGCGTCACTCTCGTGGGGATGTTCACGTCGTCCGTCTGCACGCCGATACTGTGCTGGCCCGGCCACAGGCTGCTCTGGTTGGCGGCGCCTGTTAATGGCAGCTGCTGTGGCCGCCCGCCGAAGTGTCGTTACAGATCGGGGGTTGTCGTGAGAGTAGGGCGCATCCACCGCTTCTTGCGCCTCCATGATCGAGGCAGACTCGGATTCGTCGCCGTCTAATGCACGGGACGATGCAGGCTGAGCTTCCGCTCGTGGGGGCGCAGCGCCTATCCTTCTAGGAATCAGAGGATCATCGTCATCATCTCCAGTCTCGTTTGCTTCCTGTGGCGCAGTGGGCATCGGGGGGACTGGAGGCAGCTGCGAGGTCGGCGATCCGGCTGAGGTTGCGGACCTGAGCAGCACACCACGCTCGCCCCTCTTCTGGGCGACTGTCCGTCGTCGGACAAGAGCAACTTCAGCGTCGATGTCTCTCGTCTCCTCTTCAAGGGTCTCCGGCTCCTTGGTGCCGACCTCAATCGTTATCTCCTTGCTTTCGCCGTCCCTGCTGCTGTATTCGAAATCTAGAAGCGTGATCCGACCGCCGTCGACAAAGTCAATGTCGTCTGGCTCATTGATAGGCTTGGGCGGCAGGATCCCACGAGCAGCCAAAATGAGCCGTTCTTTTGACGATGAGCCCCCATACTCCGCCACCCACTTGACGCAGCTCACGCCATCGAGCTCAGCGACCTTTGCACCCCAGACGAAGGTATTCCGGAGCTTGTCGCAGAGAACCTGCCATTGTGGCCGAGTGCTGCTGTCCTGGGCCCGCGAAGAGGGTGTGCGAGACGGAGGCCCGCTGTTGCGGCGGCCGAGGGCGGCCAGGCCGTCAAGCCCGCCTGCCGGGCCCATGTCAGGCACAGCATCAAGATCTTCCGGTACACCGTAGAGCCAGACATCCTTGCCCTGGAAACCAGCCGATACGAGGTCGCCGTGGTATGATGCCGACGGCAGGGTGCAAGGAATAAGCCTGGCCTGCTCGCTCGGGCTGGGGATGGGACCTGTGAAGTATGTGGTGCCATTTCGCAGGTCATCAACGCGCACAGCCCGGAAGGTCTCGAAGCTGCGATCATACGTGAACGTCCAGGCGGCCTCCTCTTGGCTTGTATCCTGCAGCAGAACAGCATGACTGCAGTCTCGGCTCGTGTTGGGGAACAGGATGGAAGTCGTCCACAAGGAGCTGATACTGTCCTCGGCCATGCCTCCAGGATCATAGTAAGGCGCCGTAAGTACCACCGTGTTGGGAGACGAGGCATGTACAGTGGTGCCGAGTAGTTGTGTGCCATCGAAGGAGAAGGCGAGAGAGTCCACGCCGTCGCATTTGACTGATCTCCTCTCCATAGGCAAGGCATGGGGGCTCGTAGAGGAAACCTCGATGCCGCCTTCGTACGCCGCCGCCAAGACGGAGCCGCAAGGCGACAGGGCAATGGTCCGCGGTGCGTGGTCAAGGACCATGGACTGAGTACGGTGCGGGGGCGAGCGTGTCAGATCGTACACGTCGACTTGCATCTCGCTTGACAGGACCGCGAGGAGGGAGCCAGCGTCGTTGATGCAGGTTGATACGGGCCGTCGTAAGATTTTGAGTTCCCTCTTGACATCGATCTCGTCACCCCGCGCGTCGAGAACATAGATGCGCGAAGAACTGTACGCCAGCAGGTGGTGACCTTTCGGCGAAGGGGCGAACTGTAGGCCCTCTCCGCCAGGACATGACGAGGAGCTGATCGAGTTGGAGACGAGTCTGATGATGGTCTCGGTTGGTCGGAGATATGCCTCGAAGAGGTTTCGTTTGACCTCTCGCACGAATGCTTTTCTGAGCTTCGGGAGACTCTTGTCGTCGGCATCGGGTGGAAGCTTATGACTTGCGGCGTAGGAGGTACAGGCCGCGAGGTGGTGAGCGTACAGGTAAGCCTGTTGCGAGACTCTCCGCCAGTTGGAATTGAGAAGAACGAGGGAGGCGAACGAGTCGGGGTCGGCAGAGATGAGAATTCTATGGGAATGGTCGGTCAGCGTTCTGGCAGGGAGTTTCGAGGCGGTGCACCAAGAGGCATCGTAAAGGGACGCACTGTTCAATGATCTCATCCGGGAGCCGGTTGATGGCGAAGGTAGAAGGGCGCTCCTTTTGTGTCGAAAGCCGCGGGGCGACATCCTCGCCTTTCGTTGACCCCATGGCGGCGTCACTCCCCATTCACGGAGTCGGCGAGGGCAGGGCAGGGCGTTTGGTCGCGCAGTTCAGAGCGGGAGGCGTCGTCGGATCTAGGAAGACATGGTGGGAGCTGTGCTCGCGAACAGAGAGGACACGACCGTCGGTTCGTTGTGACGATTGGGCACCGGTTCTCAGTGATTCGCGCAGTCTTTCAAGGGTGATTCGAGGACCGCATGGGTATACCCGTCTTCTCGTGAGTCGGCGTAGAGGTGTTGGGACGGGGTGACTAGACCACCGTCGAGAGCTGAAGCGAAGATGACAGACTCGAGGCGCAAAGAGACGGGCGACGGGGCGAGAAACCGTGAAATGGGGCAGTGTAGGGGGCATGCGGGCACTCAGGGACTTTCTTACAGGCGAGCAGTACCCATGAGCTGGAGCCTATTTGCCCGTAACACCCCTGTAAGTCAGCTCGGCTTCGAGGTACCGATAATGGCCGGTTCGGTACCTTTGCCTCAAGGCTGCTTCAATCTAGTACTTTCCCCCAAAGTTGGTGCTTGATGAACAGCTTCACCCATCGTCCGCCCATCGCTTTCGAATCTAAATGCACCTGATGGTTTCCTTCTTTTCCATTCCAGACCACTCAAGCACCTAGATGGTGTTGGTGGCGAACCTGTCGCGTTCCCTTCTCGCCGCTGCGTCTCACCGTTTTGCGCGCGGTTGGCAGTAGGTTGTACCACACCACTACTGGCCATCCTCATCGCCTCTTGCACAACGAGAATGTACTCAGGCAGATGGCCCAAACTTTTTCGCGAAGAAGCAAGGGATGGCAACACCCTCTCAGGGACATGATCCTTGACAGGCCTGGCTTCTGCGATCTTATCATCATGGCTCCGATATCTCTCGCACTCTCAGCTCGCCCATGCCATTCCAAAGGGACTCGAGGGCCGGGGCCAAGAACCCCGCGCCGTGACTGGTGCTTGGCTGTCATTTGTCTCCAGGCTGATCCATACTGGTTTCTATTTTTAGGTGCGCCATTCTCCTGCCGATAGAGGCTTGGCGGCACCCTATGTGCCGCCAAAGGGTCTCACGCCGAGCCTTGAGATACACGTGAAAGAACATGCATGTGTTGGTAGGGTGAGCCATGGGCGATTGTGTGAAGACGTTGTGCAGGTAGCAAGATGGGCACACAGAGTCAGGGTGTACTTGCAGAACCACACTTGGGTTGCGCGGACGTTCAAGTTCAAGTCGTACGGGACCGCTCCAACACAGCAGCCCGTTGGGTGAATATACTGGCCTACACGAGATAGTCATTAAGGTATCTCGGGAAGGAAGATCGCAAATGGTGGTTACTTCTCGATCGGCAGGTGATGCTTCCTCTTCAGGACTTCCCTTGCAACAACCTAACAGAGCGTTATGAGTGTTTCGAGAAGGAGCCCGAGAGGGCAATTTAGTGGAACCTGACACGCAACGTCACTCAAACATCCCATCGAGAAGGTCCGTACCTTATTCAACATTCGTCTTGGCGTCTCTCTCTCTTTCCATCACTTCTTTCCTTTCATTGTCAACCCTGGCTTCGCCAGACTATCATCTTTGTTATTCCAGCCAAACATGATCCGGGATTCCATGTTCCCGACATGAAGCACCCCAGGTTGGGCCTGCGAGTTTGCTGGCCATATCTCGTGCCGCTCGCCCTCTTCCTCCTTGTTGCCCTCTGGTTGGGCCATAATCTGGACCAGAGCTTCTTCTTTCACGACCATAATGTATGTAGTACCCGTAATTATCCAATCTGTGCATCTGTTGGCATGGATAATCTGTGCATCTGTTGGCAATCGCTACATTGACAACGCGCGCGAACGAAGGTGCTGACTCTCCCTGCAGAATCCTTCCGGCCTGCCGTTGACAGAAGTCGACCTGGGCTACACCAGCTATGCCGGCAACGTTCTTCCCAACGGGGTCAGGCAATTCCTAGGTTTGCGCTACGCCGCACCGCCCCTCGGGGACCTTCGATGGCGTGCCCCTGTGAAGCCACTCCCTGAACTTGGCACGCAGCCAGCATCAAGGGTAGGCCTCCCACCTGCTGACCACCTGCCACAAATGACCGGGCAAGTATTGACGGTCAAACAGTTTGGTCATGTTTGCTATCCCACGGGCGCCGACTATCCTTTTGAGGGCCACAGCGAGGACTGCCTGTTCGCCAACGTCTGGGCGCCCGAAGGCGCAAATAATTCATCAAAGCTCCCAGTCTGGGTCTTCATCCACGGAGGCGGTATGGCCATGCAGAGGATTCTACTGCTCTTTGTCATGCGCTGACGAATACTAGGGTACTCTTCCTTGGCGAGCTGGAACTGGAATGGCTCCGACATCGTTGCCAGGGACAAAAATGTTATCTTCGTCGACTTCAATTACAGGGTTGGCCTATTCGGTTTTCTCGCCAGTCGGAAGGTCCGTGGTAACGGAGACCTCAATGTTGGCCTCCTCGACCAGAGGCGTGCTCTCGAATGGGTTCAGGAGCATATTGCTGAGGTAGGCCTGAGTCACTTGTCCCGTCTGCACGTCAAGAGATTCTGATGTGTCCTAGTTTGGCGGTGATCCAAGTCACGTCATCCTCCACGGAGTCTCTGCCGGTGCGGGCTCGGTAGCTATGCAACTCCTCGCCTACGGCGGCCGAGATGACGGCCTTTTCATCGGGGCCATAGCTGATGCCACCTTCTTCCCGCCCCAGCCTCGTCTCGAAGATGCCGAGATCCTCTTCGAAAGAGTCGTCGAGGAGCTGAGCTGCCACGACACTGAAGACCCCATGACATGTCTTCGCAGCCAAGACATGGGGCGTCTTCAGGCCGCCAACCGAGCCCTCCCTTTCCCCGGACGAAGCCAGACACCGCATTTCTATTGGACGCCGTGTGTTGACGGTGACTTCCTTACAGACTACCCATACATCATGTTCGATAGAGGTGATTTCCTCCGCGTCCCCGTAATGCTGGGTACCAGCACAGATGAGGGATCCGTCTTCGCCATGGATGCGCAGTCACCAGAGGATTTCTCTCTCTTCATGCAAGACCAGTTCTACCACCTCGATGTCAATGAGACGGACGAAATGCTAGGCCACTACCCACTTTTGGAGGCGATGCCGCTGCACAATGCCTGGTTTCCTTCCGTAAGTCAGGCGTACGGTGAGGCCGTCTTCATCTGCCCCTCCAACGCGGTCATGGATGCCTTCTTCAGATCCAAAATACGGCCAAACGATACGTCCAACTCCAACGACAGATCGATCCCAGCATGGGGCTACCGCTTCAACGTTGCCGACAACGAAGTCGTCAGTGCAGGCCTTGGGGTGCCCCATGTATTTGACGCCGCAGCCATCATGGGCCCGGGTATGATACCGACGCCTGCGAGTTACTATACATACAACGCACCTGTAGTGCCCCTGATGAGCGGATACTACCATTCCTTCGTTCGCAGTCTAGACCCGAACATGTACAGGATGAATGGTGCGCCAGAATGGGTGTCCTGGGGATCCAGTGAGACGAGGCTCGTCATCGAGACTGGGGGCGAGACTAGTATCGAGGACGTTGACAGGGCACAAAGAGACCGGTGTCAGTTCTGGGAAGGCTTGGCCGAAGTGACGGAGCAGACAGCACGCGGGTCTCACTAGAGAAGTCGGAGAGGCTGAGACGATGACACGCGGTCTTCTTGACACTGCCTGTCAAAAACATCGCGCTGATGCTGCAACATGAAGCCAATGAACAATCCAAATTCTTTACATTTATGGACTGGGGAACAGAGTCACAAGTTTGCGGGCTCTGCCTCCAGCCTCTGGAAATCACCATGTAAGCTCTGAATTGACATGGCACTGACTGTAGCCGGATTCAAGGTTGCATCCCCGACAATACACAAGACAGGAGACACTGTAGCAGGCCACGATGGTGGCAAGGGAGCCAAGAGACCATGATCACGTAGTTCAGCTCGCTGGCTGAGTGCTGCGGTGGCAACATGCGCACCTATGTCGAGGGTGTAGTACCATCTTGGTGCTTTTGATCTCGACCTGACTGGTTCTTGGACAAAGCGCAAGTCCGTTTCATAGTTGGATATTCCTTGGGCGCCACTCTCATCCTCTCCGGTTATGTGGTATCGATGAGTAGGTTGGACGCGCCTCTTCCACTCACCGGCTACAGCATCATTGTCCTTTTCAGCGCCGGCGCCCATGAAGGGCATTCTTTCCAGAGCAAGAGAGAAGTCTTCTCTGCATATCTTATCGACATGTCGAGCTGCCAGAGGAATCTCATCCCAAGTGGTGAACATGTGTTGTGGAACTCTTAGCTGACAGACGCGGGGCGGCTCAGTTCTGGCTCTGCTCCCCTGGGAATTGTGGCCCCGATGATCACGACCTTCCTGCAAGCTGTGAACTGGTCTGATAACCAGCTGAAAGGGTATATCCACGGGATTCCGGTCAATCTCTTGTTTTTATGCAGTAAACCAAGTTGCCTCGTTTCTGGCACACTTCAGAGCCTAAGAAGGCCTTGGAAGATATGAGAACGCGTAGGCCAGACCCCCCAAGAAACCGCTCCTTCTCAAAAAGTTCAACGCCCCCGGCTTGCTGCCCTTGAATCCTGAAACGATGTTCGCCGAAATATGTATGGGAGTGCGAATTTTAGAGATGTGGCACTTGAGTGTATCCGACGACCTTGTGGGTATCATGGTCCTTGTCCCTTCACATCTTCCCAACGTCTTTCGATTCCAGCCCGTGGAAGTCCCCCGGAAGAGCACAAGACTGGGCCTTTCATATCACATGACGCTCTCGCAAGATCAATATGCCCTCTTATCATTCATGTCATACGCAAAGTGTTACCGAGCACAGCGAGTCTCCCATCCGCTCAGGCATCATCCGCTGTAAGCGTACTACCCTGAGGATGATTAGACGCTTACTCGAGTTTTTAGGGCGCCATTCCTATGCTCAGCCCATTTCACATCTCACAACAGCCACGAGCGTAGGTGTCTTCTCCCGGATCTAGCCAGCAGGCACAATCTGAATCAGGCTGACTCGGTGGCAGAAGCGAGCTGGGAGACGGCATGGAAGAGGCGACGGCGATGGCAAGCAAGGCTCTGGAAACTGGCTACAAAATGGCAGCTCGAGTGTCGAAAGGTCCAAAATCGACGCTGTGTCAGCCAGAACACAATCTCGGCTGCCCTTGTCCGAAGCATGAACTAGGCAAGCTCTCAGCCTGGGTTCGGTGGGAAGATATCAGTCGCCAGGGACCTGGATATCATGTCCATACCATACACAACCGGACGGGGATTTACATGACCCCATTTCTAGATATCAACGAGAACGCCGTCCTCCACTTGTGTGAGTCGAGGAGACGAATCTTTATTCGGTGTCTCTGCCGCCGAGGCAGTGAATGAGTACGAGATGTACCTGAAAGCTTCCGACGCACATTGTAGTCAAGCTCTATGAAGAGCCCCCCGTCATGTCGGAAGT
This sequence comes from Furcasterigmium sp. R96-07A1, assembly GCA_037042015.1. Taxonomy (NCBI): domain Eukaryota; kingdom Fungi; phylum Ascomycota; class Sordariomycetes; order Glomerellales; family Plectosphaerellaceae; genus Furcasterigmium; species Furcasterigmium sp. R96-07A1. The sequence goes on along the minus strand of JAXQJP010000327.1, from coordinate 2,675 downwards.
ACCCCAAGAAGGACTGGGATGGTCGTCCGGGAGAAGAGCATGGAGACAGTGACAAGTACATCGTCCAGAATAGGCTCGGTCAGCTGTCAAAGAGTCATCCATATCGGCACTGGCGCCCTTCTTCAATTCTCAGGGTCCAAGTATGGGTGGGCGTTGAAACCCAGTCCCGTTCGCACAGCTTTATACATTCGACAGCCAGGTATACACAAGGCCATTCTTCCCTCCATGAACCGGTGAGATGGCGGATACGTTGAAAAGTCGGGAACCGTTCAGTAGACGATAGACCTCGGGTGTTGTGTCATATATCCCGAGCACCGCTGTATTCGTTGAGACGTGTGGCAACAGTATCATCATCCATCCCACATCGCTTCGGTAGGTATCCTAGGTTGTCCGGAGTTGATCAGTTGGCGTCCCATCTCTGGAATGGAGGGCTGCGCTGTATACAGATACTTGCACGACCTTGTTTCCTAGAAGAATTCTAAGAGAATTCTGTATCGATCTTTGCCAGCATTACCATAGGTTGTTTCTGAGACCATCATCAAAAACTTGGTGTCAGCCATGAACAGCACACATCCACCAAGTGACACCAATATCTTCAAGTCAGGACGGAGTAGGCTGGTGACAGCCATCCACGGCCGCGTACCTTTTGCACCGTCATCTCTAGCAAGTGCTTACCCATCACGACACTTATTACGATGGATGGGAAGCATGAGTCTTCGCGAAAGATCAACGCATAGGCCTTCCTTCTCTTCTGCCTTCCTAGCTCGCTCAACTCGCCACCCACAAACATGGAAGAGTACGAGGTCAAGACATGTATAAGTACATGAGCAGGGTCACACCGAGGACGAGTGGTTTGGGCACACTGTCTGGCTCATCAATTATCGGACAATATTCACGCCTCATTACACGGCGGATGTTCCAGCAACGGTCGAGGTGACGGGTGAAGTGAACTACCTCGGCAGACCACATCCATGAGCCGATGCAACCAGCCGTGAGCTTTGCATCTACACCCCGTGCCATCTCGGCATGACGATGGTTCCTGTGAGCCCAGACCATCGCCTCAACTTGATGAGCCCTTTGGCCCTCGACACAAGGCGAGCGACCCGACACGCCGGCACCGTGTCATCTCGCGAAACAGAGAGCAAACACGCTCACGCCATTCATTATGCCCCAGAGGCAGCCTCGATCCTATCGCCGACGCAGGCTCTCCAATCCTAGGCTGAGCTGCTTGAACGCTTGCCCAGCCACGCCCTCAACCTGGAGCAAACATTGTGTCAACGACGAACCCCAACCACCATCGTGAGGGCACGCCCCCATCGTTCTGGCGCCCATCCTGTTCCCATAATGGCAAGCAGCCTTGTCTCAAGCGGACGAGCGGGCGCCGAGATCGCACTCCCAGCCTCGTTGTCACCATTTCGACCAGCAGGCCCTGGCTCAAACCCATGCTTGCTGGCACAGGGTCCGCCAGGCGCCGAGACCACACTGATACCTGCCTGTCGGTATCTTCCAGCCTTTTGCTATCAGTGCCTCGGCCAACCTCCTCCGAAGCGACCCTGCCGGGCCCAGGGGCCCAGTGAACCCCCAAAAGTGCCTTCGATGGCCCGGTGGCCGGTGGTCGCACCGCGGCCGATGGCCTCAAAACCGCCTAATGCTCCCAACGGTGAGAATCTCCGCCCGGCGGCCCACCGACCTTGTTCCCCGGCGCGCCAGGCCGTCCCAGGCCACGAAGCCGACAAGGGCAGGGGGCAGGCCTCGTCTGCCACCTCATGCCACGAACGGCGTGCTTGCCCTGTAAGTACAGGGCCTGCAGGGCACCGAGGGCCTGCGAACAGACGAACCGATTGCCTCCTCGCCCATGGCACCGGCGCCTGTCACCATGTAAGTACCGCACTCGGTACGAGGAGCCCAGCGAAGCCTATCGAGTCTCGGCATGTCAAGGGCCTCATCCGTGCGCGCCGTCGCCACCGCCCGCGTCCTCTCACCATTGCCCGGGGGGCGTGCCTGCCACCTCAATAGCGCCTGACAGCTGCTGGGTTGACGTGGCCGTGCCCGCCCCGGAGGCCGCAAGGCCGCCAGCTGCGTCTTCAAGTTGACAGCGCGCGAGGCTCGAGCGGGTGCGAGACAGCCAATCAGCACTGCCAAGAGCGACGAGTGGTGCTAAGGATGCGCTGCTCGGTAGCATGACAGCATCTTCGCCCTGTCTGGAGAATGGCGGCGAACAGACATGGCACGGAGGACAGTATCGACCCACGCTGGCATCATGGGATGGCAGGTCGAGAGCGTCATGAGTCCATGACTACCGGTGGGCATTGCGAGACCCTGAGGGATGGTCCACGTTGCTCCTCAGGTCCCCCGCCGTCTGCTACCCAAGAGCCCGGGGGATGCCGCCGAGCCTCCGGCGACTCAGCAGGGTCTCGAGGGTGTAGTAATATCGCTCTCCTTGGCCGCGGCCGACCATGAACCCGGAGATCAGCGCTCCCGACGACGGCATCGCGCCAGCGAAGCCCTAGCTGACACCACGGCCGAGAATTTTCCACGATCATGGGTGATCACGGACCTTGATCGACTGGACCCTCTTCGTGTGGGCCATAAAGACATAGCATCAAAAACAACAAGCGAAAGTCACGATTTTGACAGCACACGCGGATGATCCAACAGGTTATGGACGTATTCTT